>BCKX01000001.1:1121343-1448383 GCA_001600775.1 Malassezia dermatis
TGGCCCACCGATACAGGCGCTATTCACGTTCAGGATCTCTCAGTGCGCTACGGCAAGCAGTTCCCCCTCGCCCTCCAAAATGTCTCCTTCTCGATCCAGCCCGGCGAGAAGGTCGGTATTGTCGGTCGCACAGGCAGTGGCAAGTCTACCCTTTCCTTAGCCTTTTTCCGGTTCCTCGAGGCTGAGTGTGGTTCAATCACCATCGACGGCATCGATATCTCTACCCTTTCCCTTTCGGCTCTCCGTCGCAAACTTACCATTATCCCCCAGGATTCACAGCTTTTCAAAGGCACGGTCCGCTCAAATCTCGACCCCTTCCAGCTCACAGATGATGCCGACATGTGGTTTGCGCTTCAGCGCTGCCAGTTGGCATTGCCAGGTCTCAATCCCCATACTCCTGGTGAGGGCAGTATTGTCAAGTCGCTGGATGATCCTGTGGACCAAGGGGGTGCCAACTTTAGTGCAGGTCAGCGACAGCTCCTGTCCCTGGCACGCGGTCTACTCAAGATGAGGGACAGCAAGGTCCTGATTCTCGACGAAAGTACTGCGAATCTCGACTCGGAATCCGATGCGCTTATTCAACGTACAATTCGCGAGCAAATGGCCCCGGGTGCTACAATTCTGACCGTTGCTCACCGTCTCAAGACGATTATCGACTATGACAAGGTTCTCGTACTTGGGCAGGGGAAAGTGGTTGAGTTTGACTCGCCAAGTTCACTTATTTCAAATACCAACAGTGTATTTTATCAACTCTGTGTACAAAGCGGCGAGATGGAGACGCTGAGGGAGGTTGCAATGAAGCGTGTCAAGTAAGGAATCGTAGGTATCTTCCATTTTTCTTAGTCATCGAGGCGTGAACCTGTACCCGATTATACTTGTAGTGAAATATTGGCCCCAACATGGTGGCGAACCACGTTGCTAAAGTAACACACTGGCCCATGCTCCGGCTGAAACTATTTCGCTCGCCATCTGTGGCAGCTCGAGGATTAATCAATCATGCCTATCTTTCTCCCTCCTTCCCAGTAGCTTCGCGATTCTCTGGGTTTCCAATGCGTACAGGAACGGTGCCATTAGCTGTGCGCACATTGACCCATGCTCATCCGCGCATGGATTTGCCGAAGCGCGTAAATACGGCCCCGGGGACTGGTGTTTCTCGGTCCCATGAAGGTGGTGAGGGAGAAATGCCACCAAAAAAACCGCGGATGGGGCTCTATCAGCGTTTAAAAACAATGATGAAAAATTATGGCTGGTGGGCTGTCGGTGTCTATATGATCATGTCTGGCGTTGATTGCTCTCTTACATTCCTTGCGATTCACTTTTACGCAGGCGAGCAAGTGGATGAACTGGAGGCTCTGCTCTCAAAATGGATGGGGCCAGTAATTAAGAAATTGAAAGGAGGAGACGAACCCAAAGAAAATGCCATTGTTGACTATGTGAAGAAGTGGTTTGTTGTTGAAGAGAAGAGTTCTGATTTCGAACTGCTTCTGGCGCGACTATCGACCGAGTTTGTTCTCGCATTCGCGATCCACAAGACTATCATGTTACCTGTGCGTGCAGGCATCACTCTCATGATTACCCCTCCTATTGTCCGGTGGCTTGTGAAGCGCGGCTGGGCAAGACCTATTAAACAGACAGTGTCGAAAGCGACTCAAAACAAGACGCTATGATAGAGATAGTATTGGAAAGCAGTTTTATTTTAGGGCGTAGATCGAAAGTACACTCGAGACTATGGCATGTGAGCGAATGAGACGGCCACATTGCAATGGTATGCCGACATAGTCCCATTTACCCGTTAGGCTCGAATATAAGGGGCCCGGGTATGATTTAGCGGTACTGTAGAATAAGATTGGGCATTCAAAAAGTCACATACCTTGTGGAAGCCAATGTCAGCGGCCTTCTCGCGGAAGCATTGACGGCAGATGTCAAGGCCGTACTTGCGGATGATACCACCCTGGTTGCCACAGACGCGGCTTGGAAATGTTAGCATTCATGTCCCAAATGCAAAAGAACATGGGGACAATGAGACAAGTGAACGAAAACCGTGATTCCCAGACGACGAATTGCTTGGCCTCAATAACAGAATCAAAAACTGCAACAATGAAAAAGACCATGAGCGATGGGCGATTTTCGTCACATTCACGAGTCTCATGACGCCCTAGTCCCATGTCCACAATTTGATACATACCACTTACGAGAGCCCTTGCCGTAGTTGCGCTGAAAGTGTTAGAACAGAACGTTTACGAGCGCGAAATACATACGGGGTGCGAGAACCACACGTTCTGGTGAGCCATCTTGTTAGAGTACGGTCAAGATCCCACTGCGAAATTGCTTTACCACGACCTTCCGCGGTAAGCACAATTAAGTCACGTGTAAAAGTATAGTGTCACGTGGTATGTGGAGAGCATCAATGGCTTATTATCATGTGGAGATCGCCGTGTGGGGTAATGCATGCATGCAGGCCGGATTGGGACGTCAAGTCGCACCGTGCACGCGAGCCTCTCACCGCCTTTCAAGTAAAAGATGGCGCCAAACGATCAGCCAAAAGGATATCTGGTATTTTCAAACAGTAGGAAAAAAGTAAATTCAAGAGTAAAAATGCCCTTGTCTCCAACCTTACGGACAGTGATGTTATGCAGTACACTTGTGGTAACTTTATGTACTCTAGTCGTGGTACCATTAACGATGATCGGTATTTTTAGTGAGTTTTATTTTGGCTACTGACTGTCAGTACCATTTGTTTCATTATTGTACGCAGAAAGATTTTTACTCCAGTGCTTGGGTTGCTTTGCCCAGCTCCTTGATAATCTTGGTGTATTCTATTGCTTGGAGCTCCTATCTCTTGGTTGCACAAAAAGACCCACCTGAGTATGCATCGGGCATGGCATCACCCTTTTCACCTTATATTCCTTTTCTTCCATGGATGCCAAAACGTTGCTTTCAAGTCACGATGTCTGTATGCCGATACGTTGGAGCATGTGCAGGGTTTTTGTGGCTAGGTATTGATTGGTATTTTCAGTACAGACATACATGTCAATCGAAGCAAGCTGGTTTGCCCGTGCTGTAAGTTTATGAAACTAACCGAAGTGAAACTATCGTGTATTCAATGCCCTTTTCGCATAAAAAATTGGACGTATACCCTGCAGCGACGGAGCATTATTCGAATGTGCACCGAGAAAGTTGTGGTTCACCTGTGGTTGTTTTTGTTCCAACGGCTCTTGTACCTGTACAACTCACTAGTCATCGCAAAGCCTACTTGCTTTTGGCCCTTAACATGCAGCAACTGGGATATTGTGTCGTGATACCTGACATTACATACTATCCTAAGGACCGGATTCGCCAATCAGTGGTAGATCTACGTTTGGCACTAAGCTGGGTGGGTGCACATATCGCGTCATACGGAGGAGATCCTTCTCGCATTTACCTGATGGGAACGGGTATTTCCGCGGAACTGGTTACATTGACATTAATTCAAGAGGCGGTGGTTCTCAGTCGTGTTGTAAGTGATACTGATGGAAGTGAAGAGAACGACAATCAATTGCGAAAAGAAATGGAACTTCCTTTCAAGAAGACAGAGATCTATGCCCCTCAAATTCGAGTACCGGGAGTAGCGGGTGTCGTCTTAATCGCTGGATTTTGTGATGTGATCAAAGGATACCGTCATGAATGTGAGCTGGGTGTCGAACATTTGAGTTTTCTGCGCCGGTGGATGGGTCCTCAGAGCGAGCAATGTCTTATGCATTCACCAACGCATCTGTTAAACTATTCTAAACCAAATATCGACCCTTCATTTTTGCCTCCTCGATTCCTACTAATACATGGTGGACGTGACGGTTATATTCCGATTAGTCACAGCATTCTACTGAAGAGCTTGCTTCAGGACGTCGGTGTAAAGCTCGTTGAGTTCCAAGCCATTCGTGACATGTCGCATGCAGATACACTGAAAGGTCTACTGGCTAGATCATTTCGTGTGGCACCCCATGCTGTGACTATAATGACTGCGATCTATAGGTTCATATTATAATGAGTCATCAGTGTACAACGAAGCACGGTCTATGACTGGTATTTATTTATATGTATCCAATCAAATGACCCTCGGCATGCGTCCTTACCTCTTGCGCCCAACACTCCAGACAACTTACATCTCGCTCCGGCCATATCGAATTGTCATGTCACGACCAGCTTCCACGGATGCAAACGGCGATCTCAAGCGTCACAAGATTGGCCTTGCACCACTAGATGCTAGTCGGCTCGTGGTGAAGCGGAACGAAAACCCTCGCACTTGTCCTGATGCCAAGGATTTGGTGTTCGGCAGGACCTTTACGAACCATATGCTGACAGTTCCATGGAATAACATCACTGGTTGGGGTGAGCCAAAGATTGAAGCGTATGGTCCTTTCCAGATGGATCCTAGCACTACTGTCTTGCACTATGCCTCGACGCTGTTTGAAGGCTTGAAGGCCTATCGTGACCCGCAAAACAAGATTCGGCTCTTCCGTCCTTACAAGAATATGGAACGTATGAACCGCAGTGCTGAGCGACTTTGTCTCCCTACTTTTGATGGAGATGAGCTCATCAAGCTCATCAAGAAGCTTGTTGACCTCGACCAGGATTGGGTGCCCAAGGAAGATGGCTACTCCCTGTACATCCGCCCCACTTTGATTGGTGCACAGCCTTCTTTGGGCGTCTCTGACAATACTGAGGCGTTGCTTTTCGTGATTCTCTCTCCCGTTGGGCCATATTATTCTACGGGTGTGAAGCCTGTTGCTCTGGAAGCCAATTTGGACTACGTCCGGGCGTGGCCAGGAGGCTCTGGTAACGCAAAACTTGGTGCCAACTATGCTCCAAGCGTTCTTCCTGCAAAAGAGGCAGCTTCTCGTGGCTATCAGCAGATTTTGTGGCTCTTTGGTGAAGAGCACTGGCTCACTGAGGTTGGCACGATGAACATGTTCGTCGTTCTAAAGAAAGACAATGGTATCCTCGAAGTAGTGACGCCACCCCTCAATGGCATGATTCTGCCCGGTGTGACTCGTGATTCCATTCTGGAAATGCTGCGCGATCACCAGGCTGGCAAGATTCAAATTGAAGGTGTGCCGGAAATTGAGGTGAATGAACGTGAAATCAATATGAAGGAAATACTTGAGGCTTCGAAGAACGGCTCTTTGGAGGAAATGTTTGGGGCTGGTACAGCAGCTGTTGTCAGCCCCGTTGACAAGATTGGCTACAATGGTCAAGACATAAAGGTTCCGGTGACATCGAGCGGTTTTGGCATCATTGCCGAGCCGATCCTGAAGCAGCTCTCCAACATTCAATGGGGTAAGATTGACCACCCCTGGTCAATCACCGTGGAAAGTGATTGAGTTTGAGTCTTTGTGGATGATATGTAGCTATAGATCTGCAAAAAAGTTGGCGCGATCTTCGGTATCCGGCAAAGATTTCTTAGAGCGGCCAGATTTGGCCCGACGCTTAGCTGACGGTGGCGCAACCGTACTTTGGTTATCGTCAATGTCGCTGGCGTCAACGCCCTGCAAAATTGTAGGGTTAGTATTAGATACGGGAAGCACTTGAGGAAAATTCTGATCATCAACGTCCACGCCATCATCTTCGAGAAGAGGCGCCAGATCGATTAACTTGCATTCATTGCCATGACCAAGACTAGCAATTAGATTACCTTTCTTAACCAAGCATTCGACAGGCATGCCGTCGTGGTCGCCTACAATGCCCAATAGCTGATGAGGGAAAAGCTGAACAACACGAATCAGTCCATCAGATGATCCTGTCAGCACTGTGTCGTCGTCGAGAGGGCAAATGGCATCGACACTAGAGGGATGGCCTGGGAATCGATCCACATGGTCTAGCATGCCTCGAGAAGGTGCCCAAAGTGATAGGATACCTAATTGCGTACCAACCACCAGTTTTTTACCTCCCTTGATAGGTGCAATAGAAAGTAGTTCATCCTCTTGGTCCTCGCTCACTTCAAAACTTTTCTTGCCATCATAAACATCAATAACACTAAGAGTACCATCGCCACTTGTCACAACAAGACGACTACGATCTCCTTCAGTCTCTCGCTTGCGCTTTTGCTGTTCATCCTTCTTCGAAGGACGGGGGGGATCCAGATGCGGGCACCAGAGCATATCAGTGATCCAGTCGGAATGATGATCGTAAGAACGCAACGGAGAAGATGTTTCAGCGCCCTTTTCAGGAGGCTTCCGAGGGTCCCAAAGACGGACAATTCCATCGTCGTCGCCTGTAGCGACAAGAGTGTCGTCGATGGGCAAAACCCGCGAGGGAGCAGAGTCATGAGCATTAGGCCAACATGCTTTCACTTCGCCATTAGTGGCATCCAAGGCTAAGAGTGACTTGTCTTTAAAAATACAGTATAGAATGGACCCCGAATGGTTAAAGGCAACGCCACGACAGCTCTTGCGCGATGGCCGCACGCTCCACAGACGCTTGTGTAACTTTCCCTTTTGTTTCGCTGACTGAGACTGGACCGAGTTTCCCTCCTGGAACAGGGCTGAATAGTCGAACAATTGGACTTTCCCACTGATCAAACCAACAGCAACCCTGTGTGTGTCATTATCAGGATGAAAGGACACATCCAGTGCATCCGAGGAGAGCCCAATATCCATGCTGTATGAGTGGGAAAGCCAAGATGTCGCACGTGATGACCACAATTTTTGATTTTGGCTCCGACGCACAACCCTCCATCAAGCGCTGCATATGAGTATGGCGGAAATGCAAGGAAAGCGCAAAGAACGTGAAAATCAAGCTGAGAGGAAGGAGAAGAAGTCAAAGAAGGAGGGGAAGGTAAAGGATGAGAAGAAGGAAAAAAAGGAGAAGAAGGAGAAGAAGGAGAAGAAGGAGAAGAAGGAGAAGAAGGAGAAGAAGGAGAAGAAGGAGAAGAAAGCAAAGGTTGACACCGAGCCCGAACAAGCCACTCCGGCGGCGACGCCGAAAACAGTGGAAAATGTTGTTGTATGTACTTATTTTCTAACCCCAAGTCTGCTAGCGAAGCACGCGCTTTCCTCGAGTCCAACAATATCACAATTGAGATGCCTGAAGAATCGAATGACAAGCCGCCACACCCGATGCTGGCATTTGCGCAGCTTGAAGGGAGGGTTGATCCGGACCTGAAAAAGCACCTAGATGCCGAGGGCTTTTCGAAGCCCACTTTGATTCAATCTTGCTGCTGGCCTGTACTATTTCAGGGTCGCGATATTGTGGGTGTTGCGGAAACAGGCTCAGGAAAGACATTAGCATTTGGTATCCCGGCTCTCCAATATGTGATCGAAAATAAGATTTCAAGCAAAAAGAAGAAAGGTGTTGTGCAGGTGTTGGTTGTGGCTCCCACACGCGAACTCGCTATTCAGACAAGAGATAACCTAGCTCGAGTGAGTGAGCCGCTTGGATTTGGTGTCTTCTGCGTCTACGGAGGAGTATCAAAAAGCGAACAATTGCGAGAACTAGACAATTACTCACTTCCTGTGCATATCATTGTTGGCACGCCTGGTCGGGTTCTTGATTTGGCCCGTGAAGGATCACTAGATCTAAGCCAAGTGAGCTACTTGACACTGGATGAGGCGGACCGAATGCTCGACAAGGGATTCGAGCCAGATATTCGAGCAATTATTGGTATGACGAAGTCGCATCAAGATGGTCGTCACACTAACATGTTTAGTGCCACATGGCCCCCAGCCGTGCGTGGTTTGGCAGAGACCTTCATGCGTTCTCCTGTTCGAGTGACCGTGGGAAGTGATGAATTGAGTGCAAATCGTCGAGTTTCGCAGTCGGTGGAAGTCCTTCAAGATGGGCGGGCCAAAGAACGCCGCCTGGGTGACTTTTTAAGGTCGATTCAAGCAAACAAGACGGATGATAAGATTCTTATATTCGCTCTGTACAAGAAGGAAGCGCAGCGTGTAGAGAACACATTGCGCCGGTGGGGTTACCGTGTTTCTGGTATCCATGGAGATTTGAGTCAGAAAGATCGCATTGCTAGTCTCGATGCTTTCAAGTCAGCTGAAACGCCCTTGCTTGTTGCAACGGATGTAGCTGCAAGAGGTCTGGATATTCCTAATGTCGAACTTGTGATCAATTATACATTCCCGTTAAGTGAGTATAATGCTTGGCAACTAACGTGTAGCGATTGAAGATTATATTCATCGTATTGGACGTACAGGGCGTGGTGGAAAAACAGGAAAGGCCCTTACTTTTTTCACCGATGAGGACAAGGCGCATGCTGGCGAACTTATTCGTGTATTGAAAGATGCAGGACAACCCGTCCCGAAGGAGATGGATCGTTTCCCCACAACTATTAAGAAGAAGACACATTCAAGCTATGGAGGTATGTCTATGATAAATAACCCTAGATCATTTCAAGGAATTGGTCCCAGGCAAAGCCAAGAAAATTACATTTGATGACGATGATTAGTTCCGTAGATTAGTGCAAAAAAAGGTATCTAACTTAAAAGATGACCTATCGGTAAATATCTATTATCCGTTGCTGGACGAGCCACTCAAAAGCAAAAAAGCTCCCAACGTGGGGCTCGAACCCACGACATTCAGATTACTCCTCGCATTCGAGGAGACTCTTTTAAGAGTCTGACGCTCTACCGACTGAGCTAGCCGGGATATTTTCTGACGGGCAGTTCATGCTACTGCTATATGGATACAGTTAATGACCAACCTCATGGTCCAAGCGACACTGTATGTTAGCGGAATTTTCGATACGTACTTAGACTTGCGACAAATGTCAAAATAAGACGCTGTCGGATTTCAACAATATCTTCAGGGACCAAGAATATCAGTGCACCAAGCTTTCGGGCAATACTGATAGCCAATTTAGCATTCAATCGACACTCCTCCTCATGGGTACCCTGTTTGACTAGACTGTAATCGACGATGCCAGGACGAATGGAGTCTAGAAGATCAAGTAGAAACCTAGCATTTGAAATAGATGGGTCTCGGAATGAGCGAATAGATGTGGATTTCCCAGCCTCTTTCACTTTAGTGTTGGCCCACTGGAGAATTTCCAAGTCAGAGACAGACTTGCCGCTCTTTCTAAGCCCTTCCATTGTACTAGTCACACTCACGCGCATTACTTGCCATACAAGACCAAGGGTGAGCGTTTTGGCGCCGTCAGTGATATCAGCACCTTGGATGCCCACAATATGCATATTGTTGGCTTTGGCAAGATCGATCACATAATTGGTGTTTTCAACCATCTTAAAACGAGAGAGCTCAGCACCTTCCTTGGCTTTAGAGACGCGCCTCCAGCTTACAGAGCCTGGTAGCACTTTGTCAAATGCCTGTAGCAGGATATTTCCATCTTTCAGATCTTCAAACAGATTGTAGATACCAGGTTCCACATCGAGACTGTTAAGCCACAATGTGAAGACGCGTGCCTCGCGCTCGCCCTCTGCATCAAATTCTTCGACTTCCATCGGTGGAGCTTCAGACAACGGCTCCAAACTGGGCCATGTGTTGAAAAGATGGGCCACAAAAGCAAGGTTAAGCTTGGGGTTTCCTGCAATCATGGAGCCAGGTGTGAGATACTTGCGGCAACCGATCATTTCAGCACGCTGCAGTACCATTTCAGCACGATTCATCAAGTCAGATTCTTGCAACGGCTGACGGTCACAAATATCTGGCCTGATCTGTGACAAGAGGATAGTGTAGTTCTCGCCATCAGAGACATCCTTCGAGAAGTTATTGACCCTGCGGTGCCATTTGGCAGCTTGCAAATGATAGTTGAACCAGCGCAGGAGAATTTGGTCGGGAGGAAGCTTCAAAAATTCCTCCAGAGTTTCATTTTCCTCAAGTAGACGATACAACTCAGGATGATGCTTAAGATCAATTTTGCTGAGAAGGCCTCGGCGAACGATTTGCCAAATTAGACCTAGGATTAAATGTTCCCTTCCATCAGTAATATCCTGGGCACCAATATTCACGACACTGCACCCGATTGCTTTAGCAGACTGGATCACAATATTATTGTTCTCCGTCATTTGGAATGCATTGGGACCCTTTCCCATTTTTCCCAGATTCAACACACGCTCATCGATAGTTTCTGGTACTGCGCTGTTGATGAGCTTGCAAAGAAGCAGACCGTCACGGCACTCATCAAAGATTTGGAAGGTGTCCGTGGGGATGGGCAGGCGCGAGCCAATGTGAACGTCACCATCCAGACTCATATTGATGTGTCTAGTGAATTCTGTCCGCTCATCGTCATTTATTGTATGTTGCGTTGAAGCGTGATGACCTTTCACCGTCAATTTGCCTTTGGAAACAACACCTGCCTGAGCATTGCTGCCTTTACGCAAGCGAGAAACGAGCTGTTTGTCAGTTATATTGGACGTACATCCACATAATCTTCAAGCTCAACGCGCCCACTCGCGTCTAGGTTAACATCCTTGAGTGTTTCGCGAACTTGATCGTAAGACACTGACTCTAACTGCTGCACTTCACGGAGTACAGTGGGACGATCGAGACTACCACGGTCATCGATGTCAATTTGCTTGAACTTAGAGATAATCGATATCATCTCCTCCTGGGAGCTTATGCGTTAGGTTTATGACATACAATTCAGGATATTTCCGCTGCAGTTTGATGGCCTCCATTCCCGAACAGTGCGTCGCACGGACAGGTGGTACGACGCTCGATCTGTGCAATCTATGGGACACGTGACAAGGCTGGAGTTTGATCGGGGTTAGGCGGTGCGCTAGATCGAATCGGTACGACTCTGTCGGTACTGTGGTAGCAAGTGGCACTGCCTGGAAGTTGAATGGGCCGCTGGAGAAATGAAGTGTGAGTGAAATTCGTTCTTATGTGATAGTCTCTCACAGTTTACAGCTGAATAGTGTGCCTGACTGGGTTGAACACTACATCAAGTATGTGTAACGGAGACATTGACAATTAGCTACCAGCATCTGAAAAAGATTGTGTACACACTGGAACGCTCTCAGTACAGTGCCACAGACCTAGAGAATGTGGGGCATCATGTGGAAGGGCTTGAAAGCGAGTCAGCCACGCTATTGCATGAAGATCCCTCTGACCTGGATCGTCAATTTATACCACACCTTGACAAAGAACTCCGCAAGATCGTGGACTTTTACTGCGAGAAGGAAAAGGAACTTTGCGATGAAGTGCTCATGGTGTATGATCATATCAAGATCGCAGAAGAGGAATATAATGTGGGCTCAGGGGGCGAGTCTGATGCCGATGTGTCGAACGAGGATGAAGGAGACGAATCTACCAACACGCACCTTCAGACACCACATCGCTCCCAGCCTGCGTGGTATAAGCCCAAACGCAAGCATTCCTTTGCGTCTATGAGTGACACCGAAGCAGCAGCCGGACCTGCCCCTTCTCCAGACAAATTCCTCGATGCCTTGCCTGTGCATCGTCGTTGGATCAACACATTTGGAAAGCGTGGCTCGTATCATAGGACGCGCCACCAAATAAGTCCCTCCAGTTCTGGACTCAGTTCTGTTGGTTTGGGTGGTGGTTCTCTGGAAACAGGGAGCCATACCATGGAGGATGGTATCGCCGCAAGCGTATGGGCCGCTCAGGACGACTACGCGATCGACATGCGACTCACGCTAAAGCGCAAGCTTGTCGAAATTTACACGTCCCTCAATGAACTGCAGCAATATGCACACCTTAACTTGACAGGTATGGAAAAGATTTTGAAAAAATACGATAAAATTACGAGCAACTCGCTGAAAGATCGGTATATGCAGAATGTTGTCAAAGTCAAGTATCCTTTCCAGCCACAGGCGATAAGCCTTTTGCGCAAGCAGATTCAGGAGGTGGTCCATATGTACGCCCGAGTCGCCGCTCGTGGGGATGAGGAACTAGCGCACCAGCAATTGAGGATGCAGCTACGTGAGGAAGTGGTGTGGCAGCGTAATACTGTCTGGCGTGAGATGATCAATATCGAACGACGTGCCCAAGCTGCGTCGCTCGAAAAGGGTATCATGGGCTCATCTACCGCTCATTTGCTCGATGAAGAGCCGAAACAGCCGAACAAGCTTTGGACACCGTTAGGTGACATTATACTGCCACCATTTCTGACGTTGGGTACCTTCCAGCTCTTTGGCTCCTTGTTGATCTTCTTTTTGCTTCTCAAGGTGCCTGCATTCCGCATATTTGATCGAGTGGAAGTGCAAAACTGTTTTGCAATGCTCGTTTTGTGCACATGCTTGTGGGTGACGGAGGTGGTAGAGTTATTCGTGACATCCCTCTTGGTTCCCTTCTTGATTGTTACATTACGTGTCGTGCGCGAAAACGATGGCGAAGGACGACGTCTGACTGCACCGGAGACGAGCAAGTGGATTTTTCAGCAAATGTTTGCGCCAAATGTGTCCCTGCTACTGGGTGGCTTCACGCTTGCTGCAGCTCTGTCCAAGTACGGAATCGACAAGGTGCTGGCAACGCGCGTGCTGCACTATGCTGGAACTCGACCCAGTATCGTGTTGCTTGCCCATATGCTGGTCGCGTGTTTCGCGAGTATGTGGATCTCCAATGTGGCAGCGCCCGTGTTGATGTTCTCGCTGGTACAGCCGATTTTACGCAACCTGCCTCCCCGTTCGCCGTATGCGACGAGCATGGTGATGGGTATTGCGCTAGCATCGAATATTGGTGGCCAGACATCGCCGATTGCCTCGCCGCAGAATTTGATTGCGCTTGAATACATGGAGGTACCGCTGGGTTGGCTTCAGTGGTTTGGCATCACCCTTCCAGTAAGTGGCATTTCGCTACTCGTTTTGTGGGTGCTGCTTTTGTGGTCGTTTGGCACCGGCCAAGGTGTCGTAATCAAGCGTCTGCCCGAGTCGACGGAATCTTTCAGCAGAAAGCAGTGGTTTATTTCGGCTGTTTGCATTGGCACGATTGTGCTGTGGTGTTTCCAGCGACGTATTGAGGATATCATGGGCGATATGGCTGTCACAGCTGTTGTGCCCCTTGTGCTGTTCTTTGGCTCTGGTGTTCTGACGAAAGAAGACTTTAACAACTTTTTGTGGACAATTGTGTTCTTGGCCATGGGCGGTATTGCGCTCGGAAAGGGTGTTTCATCCAGTGGTCTTTTGAAAAGTCTGGATGGTTTCGTGCAGAACCAAGTTGATGGACTGCCGCTCTGGGGCATCCTTATGATCCTCGTCGGTGTCGGACTTGTGGTTGCAACGTTCATTTCGCATACCATTGCCGCTGTTTTGCTTGTACCTATTGCCGCACAAATGGGAGCAAACTTGGCAGAGCCGCMCCCCCGCCTGTTGGTCATGGCCACAGCCCTGACATCCAGTGCAGCCATGGGTCTGCCCATCTCGGGTTTCCCCAACATGACTGCCATTAATTTGGAAGACGAGGTGGGGCACCATTACGTATCAGTAAAGACGTTCCTCCGCGTGGGTATTCCCGCCAGTATCTTGGCAACATTGATCATTGCTACGTTGGGCTACGCTATTATGCAGCTTATGGGCTTGTAACTGCACGCACTTACATAGAATGAATGGGTATAACCGAGACTAGTATACTCGTGAGTGTGCCAGAAGGCGGCTGACGCCCTCAAATGCACCGATCATGATACCACACGCCGGGGCGACCTTGGCCAGACGGGGCGAGAGGCCGCGGAAGAGCCCCTTCGCACCGTTTTTGGCGGTAATTTGGCGCAGGGCACGGAAGAGCGAGCTTGACGATGTGGCTGCCTGAGTCTGCTCGGCTTGGAGGCGCGTTTTGACGAGGTCGAACGGATGCGTGCATATGGCAGCAATGCTGCCACTCACTGCACCAACAATGAAGGATGAGCCGAATTCATGCCAGAAAGTCGACGTTTGGCTCTCTCCAAAACCGCCTCCAGTGAGAAGCACCTTGCCGGCTTCGTACCCCGTAAAGTAGATCGCTGAGAACGGAACGTCGCGCCAGAGCGTTGCAGAAAGACCGCGCCATAAGACAGATATACCATGGATCTGCACTTCTTCCACCAGAGGCCGAATCACAGATAGGGAGGAAGAGCGGCCATGTGAGGCTTGTAACCGTGTACGCAAAAGCTCCAGCGGGGTGACAAGGGTTGCGGATATGGAGCGCGCAAGCGCGCCACTGATCAGAGACACAATCAAAAGTGGCATCTTTTTTTGCTGCACCATGACAGGCAGCACGGGCTCCGAGCGCTCACAGGGCATATCACAGGTCGAGTCGATGAGCAGCAGCAATGGCGCTTCAGGCTGATTGTTGCGGGCAGGGTTCAGCACGAGAACAGGCGCCTCAATAGACAAGAGAGATTTCCTGAAAATGTCGTAGCACGACATGTAAGTCACTTGAGAGGGTACCGTCATTGCGAGTGTGGGCAACAGACCACGCCAGAGAGAACGCCAGCCCTCAGTCCGAGCCACCTTTAGCATGCCATCCCATATGCCATTCATGCGCCCTTCATACAAGAATCCTTCTTCACACATGCGCGCCATGCTGCATTTGTCCGGGTATATGCACATGGAGTAGTGCTGGACGGAGGGGGGCATGGTGTAGGAAGGGGGAACTTTTGTCACAGGGCGGATCCATTGGAGAAGTACGTTCTTCGGCACAGTGTGTGGCTGCGTTCCATGTACAGGACATGGGGGTCCTTTTGGCTCGCCCACAGAGATTGCCGACCCCTGTGGGAAGGGTCGAGCGGCCCCTTCCCACTGGGTTTGTAGTCTCGTTTTGATCACATCCAGCGGAGTCATCAAGAAAGACGTCAACACAGAGCCAGCCACAGAAGCGAGTGCTCGGTCTGTGAAAGTCATTGGAGGCCGCAAGCTCTTTTCCCGGGGCGTCTCCGCACTCTCTTCCACGGGCGCTGCACTCGCCATGGTGCTGCAGTCGTCGCCACAGTGGAGGCTTCAGACGTCAGATGCGTCAGCCAGCGGAGCGGCTCCTGTGCTGATCTAAGCCGATTAGACGGACGCTTCGACGGCGTGCGCCGTACGTGCACTATGGGGTTTCTTCTGATGGCGCCTCGTCTTTTGTGGTTGCTGTGCGGCGCTGAGTACGCCGGAGGCCCTTACCTTCCCGCCACTTTTTGTTCTTTTCCGCAGCTGATACGTCTCGAGGGCGTGCAGCCAAGGCAGTATATCGGGTGGTAGGGCGCACAATGCCATTGCCTAATGGCACGAGCTTCGCCCGAGACGCCGGCGCCTCGGAGGAGGTCAGGGGAGGTGGAAGCACTGGTGTGCGTGTTGTTGCCAGTGTTGACTCAGATGGCAGATACGTGTTCTCTCCAGTCATACTCGCAAAAAGACAATGGCGCAGCAGCTCTGCATGGATGACCTCCCGAGTCCAGAGACTATGCAGTTGAGCCGTAGCGCGAACGCTGGGCGTATATTCCACCTTCACGTGGTTTGGAGGTGGCATAGCACCTGCATACGCAGAAGCACGCCACTGAAGATCGGTCGGACGGAATCCGCATTCCCATAGCATCAATGGACGATCAGCAGCCATTTCGTAGCTAGGTTTGGTTTCATATACAGTCAGGTCATTGTGGGGTTCAGGTAGTTCGCGCATCAGAGATTTGTCAGGGGTTTTTGCATCAGAGTGGTCGCTGAACGAATTGAGCCATGATCGCGCGCGCACGCGGTCAGCGGCCGCAGCTCCTTGTTGTACATTCACGAGTTCATCCACAACATCGGGCTTTTCGAGACCCGCGCCGACCATGAACAAGATCGCCATGATGTTGCGGACTTGGTGGTATAAAAAGGCAGAACCACGCAAGTTTAGGACATACATCGGCTCATCGGTATCATTGGTGGCTGCCTCGGCGCCCACATGGGCGTGCCATCCCGTGCTCACCCTATCAATCGTGGCACCATCGATGCGGCGAACAAAGTTGGTAATCTGTTTCGACGCATCCACCTTGCACAGATTGCGGAAGTCGTGTTCGCCTACCAAACGCGAGGCGGCATCACGCATCCGATCCACATCCAAACGGCCAGAAAATTGAGAGAGGCCTTCAGGCTGCCAAGTCAGCGTCTGCGGGGCTCCGAGTGTGAAGAAATACTTGTAGTGTCGGTACACGCAGTTAAAGCGCGCGGAAAAGTCGGGACGCACAGGCGACCAAGCCTGGACGCGGATGGAAGGCGGGAGTAGTCGGTTCAATGTGGCCACATAGGGCAGCTCTTCATCGTGTTCGCCTTTTAGCTGCATGGGGATCTCTGGGTGCTCCTCGCTAGGCCACCGCATGTTACGTTCGTCGACACACTGACTGCGGATCCAAAGAGCAACCACCTGTCCTGCAGCGCTCACGCCCGCGTCAGTGCGTCCGCAGCGACTCCAGCCGGCGTGTTCCATGCTCTTGGTCGAGTCCACCAGTCGAGCCGTGCATAAGGCCTCCCACAGCGTCTCTTCCACCGTGGGCAGCGGCGTGGCCTGCGCAGTTTGGGCAGCAAGCCCCGAAAATTGTCCCCCATCATAGCAGAACCGCAACGCAATTTTTCTGCACGGCTGAGCATTGACATCAAAAGGCCTTGGCTTTTTCATGGCCTCTTTGGTGTTGGCTGTGGCTTGTGGCGCATCTAGCGGTGGCGGCAAAGACTGGCCCATAGACTCGGCGCGCCCCTCGAGCTGAGCGATCCGGCGAAGCAACTGGTTGCGGGACCAGTCACCGTATCTCTCGCGCGCATTCATGTATGATTTTTCGTTTAACGTGTGAAAAGTGCGAGACAACCAGGAAGGACGAGTACGTACGACGATCCAGGTCCACCCCGCTTGCATACGTGGGACAAGAACTTTCGAAGTCACGTGTTCAACCAGATGGAGGAGCATGGCGCGCGCAGCACGCACGGAGCATGTCCATGTCTTGGAGGGCATGGTATACCATGCTGCGGCGTACATGATGTCCAGTAGTTTCGAGTTCTTCCATGGCATTCTTTTCATGGTAGTTGACATAAAGTTGCTCTAGCCGATTCCCACATAGGCGTTGCATGGCTGTGCAAGCTGCAGTAATACGGGCATCCACACTAGGCTCGTGCGTCAACGCCCAATGACGTTCCCACTCGGGCAGCATGGGATCTCTCAAGAGTTCGTCCACATGACATATTTCTGCATGGCTGCATAGGCAGAGACGCCATAGAGGCCAGCTAGGGCGTCCATGTCCATCCACAAAAAGAGGACACAGGCGATCATGAGGATGAGAGAGCGGCGCCATATCGTAGACAGCCCCCTGCTCTTCGTAACAACATGCTATGCCGTCCTCCATATGCTGGCGCTGAAACTCGGATATTTCGGCAGGCTCCAATTTTGTCAAATCCTCAAGGAGCATAGACTCAGGGACCCCAAGCAAACTTGCAACCAGCCTGCGCTCGCATGGCATGCGGATATCCCAGCTGCATCGGTCCCAGCCGGTTTTAAATGGCAAGGAAAACCCGTACTGGCATATAAGCTCTGCATTTCCCAAGTCTCCGTACGAGTTCATTGCCTCATCGCCCTCTTCGAGCGTGTCAGTACACCTAATGTCGACCTGCCCTGGGTGGGCAGTGCTGGGGCACCGGTGGCAGTGTAGGTGCTTTGTAGAACCGCATTTCATGCAAACCTCTGAGTCAGATTCAACCTGTACATTGTTCGGGGCAGAGTGATTGAACAGGTCCGCCACAGGCACTAGACACAAGCTGTGATGAGAGTCGGATCACTTACCCATGATAGAGATCGATAACAAATGCCCGAGAGGAAACAATAGAGAATGCAGACAGGAATTGGTCGAAACTCGGCATGTTTTCAAGCACCTGTCCAAGAATAGGCTCGGCCCAAATTCGCCAGAAATCGTAGAGCTCCATCTGCGTCAGTGCGGCCAACCCACCTTGCATGTGCCTGGATAGTCGAGACCTTCTTGATAGGCATATTGGCGACGTTTTAATCTGTACCATGCCTCTGTATGCGCGAAATATGGGTCATCGACCCACGTCGTATCGGTCAACGGCAGAGAGACAGGGTTGCAGTAACGTAGATATACATGGAATCTTGACGTGGATTCGAGTGACTGCTCATAGAGCACGCACATTACAAGACATAGGGAAGGTTTGCATACGCTCACAGCTTTTTTGCACATTGGTAGCTTATACAATGCACAGTAAGGGATACACAAGAGGGATAAACACGGTATACGAGCCACTACAGTACCAGGGAGAATGTTCGCGCGCGATAACACCGCTAATGTTCCTGGTGCAGAGCTCCCCTCTGTGTCCTCATTTGCATTAATGCGAACCAGCTCGAGGCGAGTGTCGCACCAAATGTTTTGGGTGCAGAGCCATGTGCGCAACGGCTCCATGGCCTCCGCCCGCATCAGGTTCCTGCGTTGGGATGTTTGAATTACGACCATTTCTCCACATTGGCTCTCATCCATAATGGCAACGCAGAAAACCATCTATGTTGGTGCGTGAAACTCCATTAACGATCAGGTGGGCTTGCCCAACAGGTGAACGATGACATTCTCCTATCCTTTTTTAACACTTTTGGAGATATTACGGATATCCAGCTTCCCCGGGAAACGGAAAATGGTAAGTCTGATCGCTCACATTAGTATCAAAGCACCGTGGGTATGCGTTTATAACCTATTCCAATGAGGAGGATGCGGAAGATGCCATCGATAATATGCATATGAATGAATGGTATGGGGTATGTAAATCTAGTTTCACACACACAGAGCGTTCTCACGGTGAACGTCGCCAAGGCCCAAAAAATTATTTCGAATGATTCACGACGCCCTATCTGGGAAACAGATGTATGTGTTCCACGCTGACGCCAGGCATGGCTCCAAGAACACAATACCGCCGCTCAAGGCGATGTGCCACCGACAGCTTAATTGTATTGAGGTATCAAGCATCTACAGACGATGGATCGTGTCATTTTCACACCGGGCCAGGACCTTAGCATCATAGGCATTGCCTTTCTTCTTCTCCAGCAGTTCTTTCCACCAAGGGAATAAGAATGCATTCACAATTAGTTTGAACCACGGTGTAAATGCATTCGCTGTCATGTGAAGGACGTATACGTACGGTCTAGTTCATTCATGAGGGCCTTCAGCTCATCCATGGAAACCCATTTCACGTCACACACTTCATTCATGTTAAGATTCAAATCAACATGAGCTGTGATAAAGAGGATGTAGTCAACTGATTATCAGTGCGGTCTTGACGTACTCTCATGCTCGCCCCATGGGCCCGTGCTTGGTGCCAAATAGTGGATGCGTGTGAGGAACTGGAACATATCCACCGGAACCTGTGAGGCTGAAATTCCGAGCTCATGCTCGAGCTTTCTTTGGGCAGCTGTTTTGGCACCGTCGGTACCATCCATCTCCGAACGCACCGCCAGCGGGTGAGAGCAACATGTGTTGGTCCACATGTTAGGAAAGGTGATTTTCTCTGGAGCTCGCTTTTGGAGGAGCAGCTTTCCTGTTTCTGTATCAAACAAGAATACCGAAAAGGCTCGGTGCAAGAGCCCATTATTGATGTTCTCCATCAGATGGCCTGCGCATGAGTTGTGGAAACATACACTCTTTCTTGCTACCATCTCGCAGCATGTTATCGTTATCATCCGTGACAATGCAGCGCTCCTCCATCAAACGAATCTGCTCTTCATCGTGGCCAGTCAGGGAAGGATCGTTGTTCAGAGGAGCTATTTGTGATGGTGCCGCCATGTTGGTTTGTATACTGAACGCCGTTGATGGTTGTGCTTAGGTCCCCTTATGTCACGTGCAATGAGCAGAGGATCGTGCAACCTCCGACCAACCTTGCACGGAGGCACCTGGCTTCTTGAAGGCCCTGCCATTAGAACAACCAAATGGTTTATGTACGTCTCTATTTGCAGTGTAGCACAAAGATGAGACGGTTATACCAATAATCCATGAGTGACTTGGACTTGAGACCCACGTCGCGCATGATAGCAAGTTATTAGCTCTACCTGAGTGCTACTGCAAGCGAGAACAACACTAACCTACAGGATACCTAGGTTCTGTACATATGTTGGGTTCATATTTCTAGAGATAATGGGAGAGATTGAATAGATGAAAACTATCATATATGCCGGAGTCAGTATGTCACCGTCTTTAGTACGCAGAATCGGGTACAGCCCATATTCCAAGGCAGTCGATACTTGGTGGATTGGGCCATAATTGCATAGTTTGGATCAGGAGTGTGGGCACATCAGACGGGCGAGGTGAAGAATCAGCATTGGATTCCCTTTGGAAGTCGACCTCGAAAAGAATGGATTTGTCTGTTGCCGTAGTTGAAATGTGAATATCTTGAGCCACAGTCCATGGGGTCTTGATAGACGATCTCAGCTTCTCAACTATATTTTGGATATCCATCTCTTTTGATTTAGGGAAAGGTATGCGCATCAACGATCGATACACTTTTGAAGAAAGCTTGTTAGCAGCGCGACACTCCTTGAGAAAATGGACCACATCCGTGTGATCCGGCTCCTTGGTAATGATATAGAACCGAGTAACATTGTCTGTGTCAACTCATTTACCACAAACCTTTCATCGTCTGGATGGATTGTGCACATACGTTCAATCCATGCAGTTCGGCAGAGATGGCCGAAGCAATCGCAGCCACACTACAGTCTGAAGATTGGAGGACATGAGGTATCGCAGCACCTGTAGACTTGGTGGGTATCATCTGTGCTTGCGGCAAGTTCCTTTCGAGGTATTGTGCACACTGACCTAGTGCCTGAGGATGGCTGTGTACCTCCTTTATGGAAGACAGGGGCGGCGATTTCCCAGAAGCATCCGGCTTTACGAGCAGACTGTGCTGAATAGACAAGGGTAGTTCGCCTACCACTACTTGTCCCGCCTGGCCGAACAGTGTAGGAGATGCGAGGCAGGTCAACGTCTCTTCGACGATCCCGAAAAAACTGTTCGACACTGGCACGACAGCTATGGTGGGATGCCCCATGCGCCATTGCTCCGAAGCATAGGCCACCACATCACGAATAGTGTCCTGGGGTATCAGTTGGCAGGCGGTCTGCCCCACAAGGTACCGTACAGCCTCATGGGAATAGGTACCCAAGGGACCTAGAAATATCACCTGCATGATGTTGCTGGATAAGCACAGACTCATTTTCAGCGCCCATGGGGGTCTGTGGAGCCAAAATATCACGAATGGACCCCAACGCCAAGGACTTCCCAGGCCCCACCGGATGCATTTAAGCGAAGTGGAGTCCATACCTGGTAGATCCGTGTCGAAAATAATTGGCTAAAATATGGAGTGCGAGCCTCTCCTCGCATAAGTAGCCTGTAATCAAAAGGATGATCGGCGATGATTGGTAAGGCCCATTCATGTGGGTACATGCGTTACTCGGGCCTTCTTGCATTCGGCGCTATGGGCTAGCGACACCTGACACAAATCAGGTCAACCCCTGTTTATAAATACTAAAGGATCCTGGACCAGGCACCCTACCCACCGCCGTTCCCTCAAGATGAAGCTTTTGGCTGCACTTGTTGCTGGGCTCTTCGCCACTTCGGCTGTATCTGCAAGCGCTAAGAATGAAAACGAGATTCAACTCACTCGGCGCAACTTGTTTATCAAGGCCAACGATGAGCTGGACATCAAGGCTCTTTCGCGCCATTACAACAACATGAACCACAAATACAAATATTTGATGCGCAACTACCACAAAAACACCGGCAAGCAACATCCCCTCCTGCGCTTCCTTTCGGACCTGATCGATAATGCTAAGGATAAGCGTGGTATGACGAACTTGCTCCTGCAGGATATTTCGCAAGAGCAACTTTGGGCCGGTGAGGTTTCGTTTGGCGGCCAGTCGTTCTTAATTGACTTCGACACGGGTTCGGCTGATGTCATTGTGAACCCTGGCTCTTACGATCCGCGCAAATCGCAGTCTGCCAAGTCGTCTGGCCAGAGCTTCCGCACTGCCTACGGTGATGGTACGGCGGCGGAGGGCACCATTTACAGGGACAACTTCAAAATTGGTGCCATTTCGGCTAAGAATGTGGCGGTGGGTCGCTCGAAGAAGACGTTCATCGAACAAGAGGGAGGCAACCAGGGTATTGCTGGTATGAGCTTTGCTAGTCTCTCTGCCTTCCATGGAGACTTTAAGCCGTTTTTCTACTCGCTGATGGAGCAGAAGCAGGTTTCGCACGGTGTCTTCCAGTTTACCCTGAAGAAGGGCAAGGGTTCCACTCTAACGCTGGGTGCGGTCGACACGTCCAAATACAGCGGTAAGCCTGTGTGGTCGAACGTGGATGCTGAGCAGGGCTTCTGGGCTACCCAGGGGACCGTGAATGGTGTCAAGATTAACGCGATTGTGGACACGGGTTCGACTATCCTTACCGGCCCCATTGATCAAGTGCGCCAGGTCTTTTCGAAGATTGGTGGTCTGCAGACCTTTACGGAGGAGGGCCAGCTCTTTGCTACGTACGACTGCAACACTACGCCCGATATCACTATCAACTTTGCTGGCAAGGACTTTAAGTTCACCAAGGAACAGACCGGATACGGTCGGCAGGGCGGCCGCTGCGTGCTGACTATCTGTGGTCAGGAGCAGCTGCCGATGAACGCTTGGATCGTTGGCGACTCGTTCTTCATGGGCACTTCGGTCATCTTTGACATGGAGCACAAGCGCCTTGGCTTTGCCCCCCAGAAATAAACACACATATCCGGCCTCTTCCCCATTCGTTCGCAGGCGGACCTTGGGTGTATCTTTCTTTTTGCTCAGACCGTGCTCTAGCGAGTGTTGGCCAGTTGTATACAATGGTCGTAGCTTTCTATTTGTATTATCATTGCCGAGACAGGGTCTGGACAAGGGTGGCACCTTCGTTGGTACCCAGGCGCTGCGAGCGGAGTACCTGGCTGATAATAAAGGCAATGTCTAATGACTGCTCGTAGTTGAGCCGGGGGTCGCAATGCGTTAAGTAGCGGCGTGCGAGGTCCTCATCAGAGAGCTCCATACTGCCGCCGATGCATTCCGTCACACCCTCATCGCCCGTCAGCTCAAGGTGCACGCCGCCGAGCCTGTTGTTCATCGACGCATGAATCTCCATGGATTTGATCAATTCCGTCACGACATCGCCAAAGACGCGTGTTTTGACCTTGGGGTTGGAGGGCGAGGCAATGGTGTTTCCGTGCATGGGATCACAGCACCACACAACCGTGTCGGCATGGCGGGACGACTGCACCGCCTGAATGTGCGCAGGTAGTAGGTCGGCAATTTTGCTGGCACCATAGCGCGAAATGAGCGTGATACGCCCCTTCTCGAGGTTGGGATTTAGTGCCTCTAGTATATCGACGAGCTCGGCGGGGCTCATCGATGGACCAACCTTGACACCGACCGGGTTGCGGATCTGCTTAAAGAACTCGACGTGCGCGCCATCCAGCTGCCGCGTGCGATCGCCAATCCAGACCGTGTGGGCACTGAGATCATAAGTACCCTGCGGAGTGTCGTGCGTGAGTGCCTGCTCGTACTCCAGCATGAGCCCTTCGTGCGAAGAAAAGTAGTCGACAGTGTTTAGCACAGAGTTCGAAGCGCCGGGGTCGGCGCCGACAGTATGCATAAAGTCGAGTGCGTCGGTAATGGCGTCCATAATCCGCGCATACTGCTCCTGTAGCTCCTTGTTTTGAACGTGGTGGAAGTTCCATGCGTGAGGCGCGTGAAGGTCGGCAATACCGCTCGACAAGCAGCCACGTACATAGTTGAGGGTGGCTGCTGCATGGAAATATGCCATGAGCAGGCGCTGTGGATCAGGTGTGCGCTCATCGACACCGACGCCGTTGACATTGTCGCCCCGGAAGCTCAGCACCTCCTTCTTGGTACCGTCCGGCAGCTCGATAACCTCGGTGGGCTTGCTGCGCGGCTTAGCATACTGTCCAGCGAAGCGCCCCACACGCACGACCGGCAGACGCGCACCGTAGATGATGATCAGTGACATGAGTAGCGTGATCTTGATCTTGGCCTCGATCTGGCTCGGGTTGCAATAGGAAAACAACTCCGCACAGTCCCCACACTGCAGCAGGAACGCCTGGCCGTCTGCGACGGTAGCGAGCTGAGTGCGCAGCCGGTCAACTTCAACAGGCGTTACCAGACCAGGGAGTGTCTCTAGTTTGTCAAGTACATGGCGGAGCGCTGCCTCATCTGGATAGCCCACATCCTGGGCCACAGGCTTCGACCGCCAAGCGTTTGCCGACATGCTTGAGATCAGGCGTCGAAGCCACGTGGAGGTTCTTGAGCTATGGCCATCGCGACGCCGGCCCTGTCGCTGGACGACTGGTACTCGCAATATGCACCGCTCTCTGATACACAACGCATGTCTGTGAGTCGTGTGAGTGCGTGGGTGTCTGCGCAAACAGATCGAGATGGACCGGCACAGCCTGTGCTGGAACAGTCGCCGTCTACACCTGGCATGTGCTTGACGCAGCGCCTGGCATCGATGGCCGCGCAGCGCACGTCTACTCAGGTATCAAACGACACACACGATCTCAGTATTCTGCAAGATAGTGTGCGTGAACTTGATCAGCTGGAGCAACAGGTTGCTCAGGTTCAGGCCAGCATGGCAGAGCTGCGCGCTGGCCTCGCATACGTGCAAGACAGTTCATCGGAGCTTATGGCGCAGGCGAGTCGCCTACTCGGTGATCAAAACGATTTGGAGCGCAAGCATGATGACATTATGCTGCGTCTAGGCTACTTTTCTGTTCTTCCGCCGGCTACAGCGCTGCTTTCCTCGACCAGCGCAAGCGTCGACACGCCCGAGTTTCGCAGCACGGTGGACCGCCTGCTCTTAGCGCTCAAGTTCATGACATCGCATCGGCAGTACATGGATGCGCCCGTCTATCAGCTTCGCTTGTTAAATGCACTGCAGCGGGGCATGAGCATTGTAAGGCAGTCGTTCGCAGCTGCCGGGACGGACCTCGTCAACGAGTCGCTCATGCAGATGAGAGAGATGCTCCATGTACGCGACTATGCGACAGAAAGCAGTCCCTTCGATCCTTCGTCGTCGCGTGTGAGTCATCTACTGTATGGCCACTTTGAGCCGCTGCAGAACAAGTACGCCAAGTACATGGAGGATCTCGTGGGCCTGGCCACCCAGCACGAAGAGCTGCGCGGCGTGTGGCACGACACACAGGTGCTGTGGTGCCAGTGGCGCGTATCCCTCCTGCGCGAGTGTCTAGTTGCATGCACCAATGGCGCTGGCAAGCCCGGCATGCCGCTGCCTGCACGGCTGGAACAAGTACTGGCAAGTTTGGCGCGGTACAGCGACCAGGAAAAGGCTCTGTCTGCACGAGTCTTTCCCGGCATAGCCGCGGATGCTGCGTGGCTCGAAAAGGTGTGGGCCACAATCTATGAGCGCGCTCGTGCGTGGCTCGTGCCACAGTGGACTGCGCTGGATCTGGAGGCTGCAGCTGAGCTTGCAGCAGCGGCCCAGCACTATCGCGACGAGCCATGGTGCTTGCCCCTGTATGGTGAATTGGTGGAGCGCCTGGAGCGCAGTGCCACCGCCGCGTACAAAAGCGAGGTGGTGTCCTTTGTGCCGTCGCGCGACGACATGGCTTACCCCGCTGTGCTGCGTGATTGGCAGCGTACAAGCGCGTCACGCGCGCCCGGCTCCTCTGATGCGGCACTCTCGGCGTGGTACGCACCGGTGCGCACGGTGCATGCGCTCCTTGGAGCTCTTCGTCCGCACCTAGCACCCTCTGCACTAGCGAGCTGGACATACAAGGCTGTGTATTCATGCCAGCATAAAGTGCAAGAAGCGTCGAACGCCATGAGAGCCGACAAAGTAGGCAGCGACGATGGGGACGCTGGCGATGCTCTATTGTTCCAGCTCCAGCACCTGTTGATCCTTCGAGCGCATGTGCAGCAGATCCGGGCGTGTGTGGGCGATGTGGATGCGTCGGTGGCAGCGTCCAAGAGTGCATCCTCCTCGGCGTTCTGGTTTCTGGGTGGCTGGGGCTCTGCGTCTAGTCGGCCGCCGACTCTGCCTTGCCTGCTCGAAGACCTCGAGACGGCCATCACAGCCACGACCAACGAAATTGGTACATACCTCGGCGCAAGCCTCGCGCTGCCGCTCCAGATCTTTTTGCAGCAGGCTGGTGGAACGCCCGACAAAGCATGGCAAGCATGGACAGTATTCCAGCAGAGTGTCGGTGCGAATGTGGGCGACATGCGCGTAAAGCTACCACTCTATGTGGATCCCCCAGAGGTGGAGACATTGGTTAAGGCCACCATGCACACGCTGCGCACGACGTGCGAGGCGTTCTTGGCACGCTGGCAAGCGCTGGTCGCTCAAGCGTCGTCGGAAGAAGCCTCGGCACTGCTTAGTGAAGTCCCTACGCCCGAACAACTGTGCACGCAACTTGGTGAAAAGCTATTGACGGGGGCGTCATAGGCTATGTACATGTCATGCATCTTCTTGCTTGATAGGGACTGGTTTCTTGGTAGGCTCACGCTCCGATATCGGCGACGGCGAGGCCTTTCGCTTAAGGCTTGCTGCCTCGAGGGACGCCTCAGGAGAGACTGTGGCGGCTGTGGCAGCCACTGCGACGGCCTGGACACTGTCAGACACGGATTTGGCCGAGTAGTAGCAGCTCGCATGGTAGTACACACCATCGATCAGTACAGCATTACGCCAGATCCACTCTTCCACATCCTCGCTCCACTCGCTCTGGAACTTTTCTTGACAGATACGACAGGGACGCACAGCGACTTCCGCATCGAGTGGCACCGAAACATAAGACGCGGCAACTTTCTCGCGCAGAGCGCGCTCTTGCCCTGGTTCTTCGAGGTCAAACGCGTCCACGGCTTTGGCAACATCGTGCATATCGTCATCAAAGCCGCTGCGGACCCACCTCGGAATGGGATCAAACCAAGCACGACTTTGGCCACGCGCCACGCTGGCACGCGCTCGCCGATTTTGGGTGAAGTGCCAATCCAAGTGATCGTCTAGGCCATGCTTGCCGGCCTCCCCATCAGGGTACCGATTCGCACACTGGCGACATTGGAGCGGAAGGTGGTCGCGAATCAGCAGCTCCAGCTCCGCCGATGTCCGCGACAAGTCCACCGTCGTCATACGGACCTCCAGCGACATAATATAGTCTGTGTACAATTGGTCCTGGCTCGCAGCCTTGGGTACCGCTGCCGCGGTAGTCATACCAGCCGGAGCAGACCCGGGTGCTGCTGCCGGAAGCAAACCCGCCTTCATGAGGTTCGCAATCAGCTCTGACGCAGACGTAGGCCCAGGTGCTGCAGGAGCAGGGGCGCCAGTATCCCACGAGGTGGGCGCCGCTGCCGCCGGGGAGGGACGCGACAGGGCATCTAGTTGCTTTTGAACATCACTCAGCAGTTCCGGCGAAGACGTTGTGCCGGTGATCCGGTCCTTCAGCTCCCGCAGCGTCTCGATCTGCTCTTGGATAGCAGTATCAGCAGGGTTATGCGCCTGAGCCTGTGTCTTGAGCGCCAACATACGCTCAATGTTCGCCACCACCTGCGCCTGCGTCGGACCTGCAGAGCGGGTAGGCGCACCCTGGCTGCCAAATAGCGACCGCTCAATCACCTGTTGTGCATTCTCGCCAAAGAGGGGACGACCTGCCGGTCCGGCATCGCGCCAAGTGGCCCAGAGCTCCTCCATGCGACGCCTCGTAGGTTGGTCCACGACACGGTACGATTCCATAAAGAGGGTCACGATACGGGGACTCCACAGCTCAGGGTATGGTGAACCGACATTCTTACAGATAGAGTCGATGAGGTATAGAGCCGGGAGCCGATGGGGTGGCGCGGCCTGAACGTAAGCTTCGGACGACATACCATGAGGATGTGGTCATCTAAAATTTTTGCCACTATCGTGGACATTCGTTGGGAATTTTCTTGTGCAATGAGTGTGAGATTCGTGATGATGGGTTTGGAATTGAAGGTGAGATGGGCGAGATGGCCGCGAAACATGGCTTCAAAGGTAACAGAATTGGCCATCGGTGAGTCCTGAGGAGGCATAATACCATAGCCCTGCGCAGACACTAGTGCGGCAGTACCATAGTTGTTCGTGCCGTAGCCAGAACCATAGCCATAACCGCCTCCGTATCCATATCCGTCCATGCCCATACGTTGCCCACCTGGGGCGCCACCATAAGAGTATACATTGGGATACATCACACAGTCACAAAACCTGCACAAACTACGTGTAAGGAAGGGCAATGAGCAGGCTACTGCTGCCGATACACCTGCAGTCGGCTCAAGGAATCAGTGCAAGAGACGCCAGCACGCTGGCTGCGTCAGTGCGCGGACAACCGACGTAGCGGGTGTGCCGGTCGACACCACTTGGTAGGTCCCACGTGGTGTAGGCACGTGCAAGGAGAAAAACTATGAAGATCACGTGGGAATAGTCCCAGGAGCGCACGCTACAATTCCACGGCTGGCGCGACTCCTTCTCCTACCCATCTCGGCGGCTGTACCAGGTTTGTGTCTGCGCTGCATCTGGCTCTTGGAAGAAAGCATACTAACACTTGGACAGAGTAATCCGCGATGCTTACCATCTACAAGGACCTGGATCTCGAGATTCCCGAGGACGTGACTGTCCAGATTGACTCGCGTATCATCACCGTCAAGGGCCCCCGCGGTGAGCTGCAGAAGGTATGTGGCCGCTTCGTATGCTAACTTCAGAACCTGCGCCACATGGCCATGGACATCCGTCTCGTTACTGGCCCCAAGGGCTCGAAGCTTAAGTTCATCGTGTGGCACGGTGGCCGCAAGCACCTTGCTTGCCTCCGTACTGCCAAGGCGGCCGTGGCCAACATGATCAAGGGTGTTACCGTCGGCTTCCAGTACAAGATGCGTGCTGTGTACGCCCATTTCCCCATCAACCTGATCATTGCTGGTGACAAGAAGAGCGTGGAGATCCGGAACTTCCTGGGTGAGAAGCGCGTTCGCAAGGTCGTCATGAAGGAGGGTGTGACTATCACCGACGACAAGGCCCAGAAGGACCAGGTCCTCGTTGAGGGTGTATGTATACCAGCACGATTGCTGACCTTCAGAATGACATCGACGCCGTCTCGCAGAGCGCTGCGCTGCTTCACGGTGTGACTCTTGTCCGGAACAAGGATATCCGCAAGTTGTACGTATTTATGCGTGGCAGAGTGAGCTAACGCCTCAGCCTTGATGGTATCTACTGCACTGCCAAGACCTCGATCGTCCAGGTCGAGGCTTAAAAAAGTACCCTGTGTAGAGGGTCGCATGACACGCTGTATACAGGAATGTATCCTTGTTCACCCGATTGATATGAAGAGTATGCGAGCCACACAGCGTTGATAGTGTTTCGAATACGGAAGCATACGTCGAACCCGCCTGTCCGTTGATTTCGGGCGGGACTGCGAGAGGGTCGTATGCCATGGAAAATGGCAAAGTCCATGGGCAATCGCTACGACAGTCAGGCTTGGCTTCCTTAAGCAGTCAACCTGCACCGACTAGGACGATATATTTGGTATGTCCTTTTTGGTCATGCTGGGACTATCCCGCATCTACAAAGAGCCACGAAAGGTAATATAGCATACGGGGGCAACTGAAATAGAGCACATGAAACACATGCAGTGTATCGTACGCCAGACCAACCTCAGATCCACGTCCTATTCCCTCATAGACTCCAGCATTTTAAGCTAGACATGATCTTGCACGTCCAGCATATCCAAGACTCTCGAAGTCATTTAGAGGAAGATAATATTAGGCAGTCACGGCCTTGGTCGCGGTGCCAGTGCGGAAGCCGTTCTTGGCACGGCGAGGCACATCCTTCAGGTGGCGCATGCGACCCGAACCAGTGGTCTTCCGGCGAATGGCCTTTTGACCCCACTGGTAGTTCCGGGTCTTGGCCGAAGGGTAACCGCACGAAGCACAAGCTGGTTTGGTCAGTGTCCCTTGAGGGTATAAACATACTCTTCTTTTGGCGGTGGAAAGCACGACGGTTGCAACGACGGCAAATCGTGTGCGTCTTAGTGCTGTTACATGTAAGTTTCCATTCAAGAAAAGAGCATGCCCCAATAATAGTTTAGGACATGACTCTTGCCGTTTGCAATACATACTGGCGCTTACCCATAGACGTCGTACCCTTCGTCATCTACTGCGTGTTAGCGGACCATTCATATATATGTCTACCATACATCCTCCTATGTTGTACATGCCATGTGTACAGCATAACAAGAATGCACGGTACTGCGCCAACATACCTTTGGTTATAGACACTTGATGGTGAGGAGCAGAAGCCGTCGCTTCCTGGTTGATCTAGGGCGCCCGCCGCGTCGGCTGTCCAAAACTATAGAGATCACGTGTATGAAAATCGAAATGAGTGTCGGCCGAGAGGAACCCTCGCCGTTGGAGGGCAACGGCAGAGAAATCCACTGACGCTTCCACTCGTCAAGCCACAAAGCTTAGCATGTACGTGTCTTACACCTGGTAGCAGGATGCTCTAGCTCTCGCAGAATGGGGCTCCTGTGTGCTGGTGTTATGAAGAATTAGTTCTAACATTTGCAGACCATGGCTCCGCAGACGAAGACCAAGAAGTCCAGCCAGGACAACATTAACTCGAAGCTTCAGCTTGTCATGAAGTCGGGTAAGGTTTCTCTGGGTCTTAAGAGCGCCCTCAAGAACATGCGTAGCGGAAAGGCCAAGCTGATCCTTATCTCGGCGAACACCCCTCCTCTCCGCAAGTCAGAGGTTGAGTACTACGCCATGCTGTCCAAGACGGCTGTGCACCACTACCAGGGCTCGAACATTGCTCTCGGCACTGCCGCTGGTAAGCTTTTCCGTGTTGGGTACGTTAAATAATGTCGTGATGCTGGTTCCCGTCGATCTTTGATTGTGTTAGGCAACTTGCCATCATGGACAACATTGCATTGAACAATACTAACCTGTCAGTGTCCTCACTGTGATTGACGCCGGTGACAGTGACCTGCTCACCTCGGTTTCGGCCTAAAAAGTGGCATTCATGCCCATCATGATTGATACGTCTATCTCTCTGGATATAGAGATGTTCTATCATGTTTTATTGCTACTCTAGTTCCGATGTGTACGCCTAAAACAATCCACTGGTGCTAGATGGTGAATCACATCCTACTTATGATCGCCGAAACATTCCATAACCCAAATAGATTGCGTAAGAGGGTGTTGGACTCCAGTCGAAACTGTGTACTGTTCATATAATGTGTGAAGACTTACAAGCCTATATAGATATCATGTGCTTGATACATCATGCCGTTTTCTCCGACATAGGGGCATCAACTTCCATGTACGCTGGACGAGGATGCTTGGCAACAGGGCGGAGCTGTGCAAGTGACATCCATGACGTGTGAGACGACTTTGCATCAGAATTCATCGTGATAGGACGCGCCGCTGCATTGCCAGAGGAAGGTAATCGCAGAGGCAGTGTTCCTTGATAGCTGAGAGAAGTGTCTTGGACGGAATGAAGAGACATAGGAGTCACAGGCATGCTTTCATCATCGTCATCATCGCGATTCATTGTTCGAGAAGGCGTAGAGAAGATGGAGGCGCCAGAGTCATGCGAGCGCACCGAGTCACCGTCTTCATCACTCGAGCAGGCCTCCATTCGGTATAGTGGCTTTGAGCTAGCCATAGCCTTCTTGATTTCAACACGCTTACGGAACCAGTCCGTGGCAACGGTCGATGCCTCTCCATAGTAGGAGTATGAGTACTTCTTAATCAAAATCATGGACAGGTTGTTCAAGTTTTCCATCATGTGCTGATGGATCTGGCTCGCAGCACCAGAGGCCATCGAGCCTTGGCTTTGAGAGTTGGGACGAGGATCACGACAAATATGGCGTGCTAAAAGCATGGCACCCGCGGCCAATGCCGAAGGAAGAATAGGGATAAAGCGTTCGTGAAACAGAGTCACTTCGAGTAGAAAACGTGCAACACTGTGAGTGACAGGGTTGGAGGGTGGCGCACACGAATACTCATGCCGAAGCCAGCTTTCAGCAGTTGGATGACCCAGGTTCCAGCCAAGAGTGGATAGAACGTGGCCCTCCATCTGAGTAAAAGCACTAGGATCATATGCATTGCAGCACATCTGGCTCAACTCCATGACCGTAGGGACGCGATCCTTCGAGTCCTCAAATTTAGCAGCAATCAGGAGAGCAGCGCATCCGACAAGTTGATAATGACGCTTGTACACAATGCGCTTCGACACATACCGATCCACCAGATTCATAGTCAAGTAGAGCGTTTCAGGACGAAGGCGGAAAGACTGGTGAATTTCAATCAAGAAGTCAACCAAATAAGGACGCATGAACCAATGCAGCTCGGGTTGAACATTCATCAACTCAATATTGGGCACGGTCTGCTTTTCCAATTCGTGCATGTATTCAAAGTTCTCCTGCTGGTATTCCATTTCAAAAAGAATATTATTGGAGGGGGCGCGAGTCGTACGGACGGCCGCCGACTTGGCCTTGGCGTTGACGTCACTCGTGTCAAAGGTGTTGAACGGAACGATTGTTGAATGACGCTGTTTCAACGACGAGAGCGGCGCAGGCATAGCAGCAGGAGCTCCTGAGTTAGGCTTTACAGCAACTGGATTAGAAGGGGCCGCAACCTCATGAGAAGATGGCCAACCATAAAAGCTGTGTCGAGCTAGATGAGGTTGCATGCTTGGAAAACGTGGAAAAGCCGACATGTTAAATTGTGAAAGTCGAACGCGTCCAGTGCCAGCACAATCCGGAGCCACGAACCAAGCCAAGGGAGCGAATGAAGTAGGTAGGACAGTGGCCTAGATACAGAACAACTGAACGAGGTCTTGGAGGACGATGACTTTCGAGCTCCCCGCCTCGTTATATTTCCCTGCCAATGCAGGTCAGGAACTTGTCCAGTCTTTGATCCAGTGCCCAGTGCGCGCCCACTGGGCCATTGTGTCTGTAAGGACTGTGAGAAATGAGCCAAGAATGCGAAAGCTCAAGCGTGCGAGCAGGCAAGGGAACAGGAATAGCGCGTGAATGGTCGAATGGGGACGCGCAGCCAGCTTCGTCAAATGGCTGTTGAGCCACCAATGCGAGGTCGGCTGCATGCCTGGTCACATCACATAAGCGATATATGTCTGGCAGACAGGTAACGGACAAGGCCAAAAATTGCCTCGCATCAGAATAGGAGACGCGAATTATGTGAGTGACATATCAGGTCTCCTACATTTGCCGTGCATTGATGCGCAGGGAATGTGTGTAGCCGATAAATTAGGTTGGCTTGCCAAGTTCCAAGTGGTACAGGCCAAGTCCATTTGTAGCACCTGCAAGGAGAGAGTATGCAGGTCCTTTTGCAGCTTAGTGGAGGCGGCAGAACACCTCGTTAGGTAAGCGAACAATTTTTTGTCGCTGAACGCACCCAGAAGGTCGTGTGCAGTGGCCATGGTCAGTTTTAGTTGTGATGGTTGCGGAGACATTGTGAAGAAGCCGAAGCTTCCACAACACTACAATAGGTGCTGGTCTTCTTTTACATGCCTTGATTGTAGTGTTCAATTCTCAAATCCAAAGGAAGCACACTCATCATGCATAACAGAGGATGAGAAATATCAAAAGAGGTATGTACGAGCTTCCGATGGGAACTAATACACAAGTCTATACAAAGGCAAGAAGACAGCGCAGAGACCGCAGGATGAAATGATTGAGAAAACAGAAGTTACAAAGACCAAGCCAGCTCATCAAGAATCTCAAGAGAAGACCACAGCTACATCTGAAAAGCGAAAAGAAAATGCCGAAATGACCTCTGATGAGTCCAAAAAGCAATCCAAGAAGCAAAAGCGTGAGGAATATACCCCTGGAAAGGAGAGAGATTCGCCCAAGACAATTGTAACGCTTAGCACAATCCAGTCTGTGGTGTCGGAAATATCCAAGTCCGAAAAGAAGGTGGCGCTCAGGGATGTCATCGAAAAGATTGCATCCAAGCATCATCTGGACTCCAAGGAAGTCAGGTCACGCTTTCTTAAAAAGATCCATGTATCAATTGGACAAAACGGAGCTGTTATTCTCCAGTGATTGTGTCCCTACCTGTTAGATCATAGGCATTTCGTTCTTGTGGAGGTAGGCGTTGAGTTAATCGTGGCGTGTGTTGATGATGACGGCGTTCAACAGACAAATAGGGTCGTCTGGCTCGGTGCATTCAATCCGAAAGAATGACAAAGAAGGGTGGGAAATGCAAAAGAATAGGCATCACAGGAAAAAAGTTATCGACGATATGGAATTGATCGCCAGTCCCTCGCGGGGGGTGGAAGTTGGGAAATGGTAGGTGATCTATCCTGTTGCTTATACCTTGTTTGATGCAATTTGACGTCCAAGAGCAGTATTGGATGTATATTTATGAACGATTTTATGAGTATAGCCAACATTACCCATCTGTGATGGCATTACTTGAGAAGCCGAATATCACAGCTCTGCCAGGTACACCCAAACCCTTACTTCCGCCTGACTTGCCACCATGGTACACGCATGCCAGGCAGTATTTGGAAGGAATCTTACATGCAGTTCGTAAACTTCGCGAAGGGTTAGTTGCTAGTCGGCGAAAAGATGGATTGGTATCCCAGGGTGCGTTGGCACTCTACTGACATCAGTGTATCAATTCTCCGTGATTTTATCCATTCTTTGCCATGATACGCAACAGCTTGGTCTGTCTGTGTCGAAGTTGGTGGAATATGTGTATTTTAATCCTGAATACACAAAGTACCCGAGCTGGAATGGCCCAAATTATGTCCTCATGATCAAACATCTGGTCCAAGATGAGATCCATGGCTCGCAGACATTTCCTGAGGAGTCGCTTTCCTCGTGTTCTGTCTTTACCTGCTTGTGGTTATTAGAGTCACTGACATCTGGGCGACCAGGTCATTTACAAGAATACCTACAGCGACGAAGTTTGTTATTACAGCGACAAGTTGGTCCTTTGTGTCTGATTAATGATAACCACCTTCGGTTCGCCCATAAGGCCTATCGAGCCGTCTTGCGGTCATCCTATGTGGATCTACAGTTTATTATGAAGGATCCATCGGCACAAAACTACTGGCCAAGGTTGCTTGCACTACGCCTCTGTCCAAAACTTAGGAATCAAGTGTTCACAATAATGCACAAGGCTTATTTACAAATTCCGCTCCGAAGGTCGACGGTGGATCTTGTCCGGCAGGATAAGTCGGAACTTATTGGGGCTCGAAATCAGGCTAGCATTGACTGGCTTGACTCTATGATATTTCTCAACGACCAAGTTTCAGCAGATATTCAGATCCTTTGGTGGCTTGGTTCAGGATTCAAGCAAAAGGACTGGTCTGACACGATGGCCTTTGTCGCACCAAGAATTCGTGGAGAGGCCGATGCGCACGTCCTCGCGTGGCGCCCTTGATCTGTATTACGTCATCCAAGAAGGATACCCCAGATGGAGAAACTGGATAGAAAGTAACCGAAGGAGGTTCACGTGGCGTGAGAGGAGGTAGGCCTCCACAGACTTCACAGCAACTCCCTTTGAACTATATCCGCAGTATGTCGGCTTGGGACCAGACTGTTGTTATCGGACAAAAGGTGCGACCTGGGGGTGGCTCTAGTGCACCTCGTGGTCCTACGGCCCTTGAGCGTGCCAAGCAGGTTGGTGCTGTGAATCAATTCGATCGTAAGAGTACGTGTTCCTTTTGAAATGAACTAACGTGGCAACAGCTGCGGCTGGACACAACAAGGCTCATGGCACGGATCACCAGCGCATCGCCAAGCTAGACCGTGAGGATGACGTCGCCCCTCCCCCTAAAGTCTCTCCCTCCGTCGGTAAGATTATTGGCCAGTCCCGTCAGGCCAAGGGCATGACTCAAAAAGATCTTGCTGTCAAGATCAACGAAAAGCCCTCTGTAATTCAGGATTACGAGAGTGGCAAAGCAATTCCTAGTCCGCAAATCCTTGCGAAGATGGAGCGCAACCTTGGAGTGAAGCTTCGCGGTACGTGTGACGAGTGGCGAACTAACAACGCAGGAAAGGACATTGGTGCTTCTGTATGTGTATGACGAGAACTAACCACGTAGCTTGGCGGCCCGAAAAAGTAACAGGTCTAGTTTATGCAAACAGAAAATAGTATTAGTGCAATGACTAGTGCGATTATACGTCTATGGCTGTGCTGGTAGGCGATGCGCAAATAACTGCTTCACCTTCCTTAGGAGAAGATGTTAGTATAGGTATAGGAGTATGCTGTGTTCCTTTAGGTGACTCTGGTAGGGTGGGTGGTTTCGTTGTTGGAGAAGGAGAAAGAGAGACTTGTTGGTCGAATAATGAGGGTGCCACAGTAGGACTGACCTGCTCCGCCGGAGACATATTGGTGACAGGTGTGCTTTCTGGGGGGCAAGCGTCCGTCTGAGGAGCTTGGGTAATTGTTGGGAGTGAGCTGCTTTCGCTGCTATTATTACACGAGTTGGACGTGCTGCTTGTGCGAGACCTTGCTTGTTTGAATTTCGAGACGGCATGTGCCGCGGTGAACATGCTGGAGATACGACACACGGCACATTGCACATCTTCATCGGTGATGGAGTCGAGAGAGGCTCCAAGATCAGAAAAGCTAGGCACAGGTTCAGCTCCATTTTTAGTGATCCATGGATGTTCAAGAACGGCACTCGCCGTGATACGCTTAGATTCGTCTTTAACGAACATCTTTTTCAAGAGATCGACGCATTCCGGAGTCAGGCGAGAGTCGAATTCAGGCTCGTCATTCACGATGGAAGCGAATAGATCCAAAATGGCAGGTTTGTCGAAAGGCAAGCGACCCATGAGGAAGCAATATAGTGTTACGCCGCAAGCCCAGACGTCGTCGGTGTATCCATGCGAAGAAGCATTCCCGACTCTGCACAGTTGTGGGCTCATGAAAGCAGGTGTTCCAACCGAATTTGAGACGATGTCATCGCCAGGCTTCACGAACATTTCGGAGACGCCGAAGTCAGCGATCTTACATTCACCCTTGGCATGCGTGAGCAAAATATTATCTGGCTTGATATCTCTGTGAGCGATTCCAAGGGAATGAAGGTAAGCCACACCAGACATGATCTGGCGGAAATAATGGCGAGCTTGTTCTTCGGACAGAGGCGTATTTTGCTGCCCTGGCTTGACAGAATATACTACACCTCCGTGACAGTACTCGAAGACGAGATACAGGCGGTCCGTATTTGGGTCATCCAAAGCCTCGTACATACGCAAAATGTTTGGATGATGAAGCTTCTTCATGATAGCGACTTCTGTGCGCACGAGATTTAATGGGTCATCCTCATCGTTCAATTTCGATAGGGTTTGGAGCTGCTTGCGGCGCTCCATTAGACGGTGCCATTTCATTCGACGCTTATCGAATTCTTTGATAGCGTAAAAGCGTTGCTCATTATTGGTTTCGCCAAGATGGACAATCGCAGAGGAGCCCTTACCGATTTCTTTGAGTAAATGATACTGGTTGAACTTCCGGGAGCCGTCCTTGAGTTGTACGGACATGGCGTGTAAAGACTCCCTTACAGTATTCACACTGGAATGATGATGTTTAGAATCATTCGAAACTTCACGCTTCTTCAATGTTGAGTTAGAATTCAGTGACATGGCCGAGGAAGCGCCGCATGCGCTAAGTTGTTCTCTAGGCCGTTCCAAATAAAGTGAAACAATGCAAGCGCAATCGCAACCCGTGCCGTTCGTAATTTTACATAATTGGAGCCATGGAGCATACAAGCCGAACCAGGCACAAAGTAGCTCAAGCCCAAAGGGTGCGTACAGATATGGCCAACGTGTAGATCAAGTCCTCCCAGCTTCAAAGCTGGGCAATGGATCCTGTCCAAGAATCAAAGCCGTATGTATCTGGATGAGGAATCTTACGAGTAGGCCGTATCAGGTGGTGGTGGCAAAAGCGCGCGAGCTATCCAGAGACATGCACGAATGTATATTTGCGCTGCTGGAATCCAATATGCGTGACATGTACGAGCAAGTAGGCGTATGGGATCCAGACGCAAAGAGAGCCGAACTGCAGCACCGGACATCACGCTTCCTTCTTGCTTTGGATACCAATACGAAAAATACGGCGCGCCGTCGCTCACCCAGGACAGGTGCCAATACGATCCAGACACAGGACCTGCTAGGGTTCATCATGTGGCGTTATGACGTCGATGAAACGAATGACGCCGACATTTGTGCTGACCCCAGCGATGAGATCGTCGAGGTTACGTACTGGTACGTCGCAGCCCCTGACAGCAGCTATGAAGTGCAAGTGAATGCAGCAGCCAGAGGCAACAAAATAGGCTCAACCATGCTGGCCACACTCGAGCATCTGACTTGGAAAGCAGGTATGCGCAAAGTCGCGCTCACGGTCTTTCGATCCAACAAATCAGCTTGTGCCTTTTATCGACGATGTGGCTACATCGTCGATGCAACGTCACCCGATTTTGGACAAGAAGATGTGGATACCCACTATATCATTCTCTGCAAGCCTAGTCCAACGATCATGGAAAATAGATCATTACGAGAGAGGGCTCAGGATTCTGTATAAGTAGCAAATACATACTTGAAGAGGTTCGGGCGGGGAGAGCTGCTCATGAAGCCGACGTAAATGACAAACGGCACCCTGACAGTGAGAAATAAAATACATACCATCCGTAGTGTACGACTGTCTTCGCGACATCGAGAATGCGGACAATCCGCTCCTACTCGTGTGAGAACGGTGCAACAATCACCTACCTTGGTATCCTCGGACAACTGCATGGCGAAAGTGGTTGAGAGGGAGCACGGCGACTGTACCGCTTACCGCAGCGACTACCACGTGGCTTTGGGGGAAGACGGCAGCCGGACGCCCAATTTCTTCATCAGCGACAGCATGGCTGGCCAGAATACGTTTGCGTCGTCGTCAGCGCTGCACTTGAGCTTCCCGCCTGCTGCTTCGGGTGTGTTCCATTCGCGCTCGATTACGTGTGTCAAGGTTCATCCTGTACGTGATTTTTGGCTGACCGAAGGTGGCTCTCTTTTCGATTCTCGACCACTTCCTCCGCCGCGATGCTTCACAGCCCCGCGTGATCGGTACCCTGCTTGGTACTCGCAGCGAGAACGAGGTGGAAATCCGCAACTGCTTCGCTGTTCCACACAGTGAAAGCCAAGACCCGTGGCAGATCCATTTGGATGCCGAGCATCACCGCCGCATGTTAGACCTTCACCTGCGTGTGTCCCCCGAAGAAGTTGTGCTAGGCTGGTACTCGACCAGCCCAGAACTAAACGCGAACAGTGCGCTCATCCAGGACCATTACTCGCGTGAGACGGCGCCGCACCAAGCGATCCACCTGACGCTCAATACCAATGTGGCTGACGAGAAGAATGGTCTCGGCGTGCAGTGCTATGTGAGTGCGCTGCTCGGCGCGACATGGAAGCCGGAGGACTGTGTCTTTATCTCCCTTCCTACCACGCTGCTCACTTCGAGCCCAGAGCAGACGGCGCTCCGCTTCCTCAGTCAGGAAAAGCGCGAGGTACTGACGGACCTCGATGCGCTCAAGGCATCGCTGGAGCAGGTGCAGGCGCAGCTGGAACGTGTGCTTACATATGTGCGCAAGGTGCTCTCTGGTGAGATCGAGGGCGACAAGGCTGTGGGCAGGTACCTGAGCGACACCATCAGTGTGGTGCCCGCGGGTCTGAAAGGCGACGAGCTCAGCGCCCTGTTCAACTCCCATCTCCAGGATGTGTTTATGGTGTCGTACCTGGCGAACATGGTCAGCACACAGGCCGATTTGTCGGCGCGCCTTGCGCTGATGCAGTAGATCTCGCATGTACAACAAATAGAAAATCGACTATTCCTCGCCAACGGCAGGGTCCGCTAGGCGCACAAAGGCCGCAAAGAACTTGTCGCCAGCATTGCGCTCGACCTTGCGGCCCTCCTCGGTGCTGTACATGACAGCGTCTACGCATGGGTCCTTGGCCAGCATGGGATCATCGTCGGGAATGCGCTCGAACAAGGGGAAGGCGGTCAAGTGCTTGACCATCCATTCGTGCAGATCACGCACATCCGTGACGGTGTATACAATACCACCAGGACGAAGCACGTATGCATATTCAGCGAGCAAGGTGGGCCTGGGTGAGAGTCATGTACGTACGAGATGATGCGGGCCTTGTGCTTGCGGGCCTTGAAATGGGGGTCGGGGAAAAGGAAGAAGATCTTGCTCAGCTGGCCATGTTCGAAAAAGTTCGGCAAGAACTTCATTGCATTCGTGCGAATAACACTAATGTTCTGGTAGCCGCCCGCGACATGACCAGCCTCACGGACCATGCGCTCGTTCTGGCGGCGCTCCTCCGAGTCCTCGTCGTTGGCCTCATCCTCCCCCTCCGGCTCGGCCTCGACATTGGCCTCCGAGGCATCCTTCAAAGCACCTTGCTTGTGTGCCAGGCGTAGCGCGTGGATCTTGTCATGCACATACTGCGTCACCTGCGTGCGGATCTCCATACCAAGTATCAGGGTCTCTGGGAAGAGTGGAGCGAGTCGCATGAGCAGACCGCCAAAGCCACACCCCACATCGGCGAACTCAACTTTTCGTTTCTCATGAATGTCGGCGGCACAAAGCTCGGGGTAGTGCGCAGACCAATCCATTTCACTAGGCTGTGCTGGGTACACGAGGGAGTGGTCCGAAAAGGGGTTCGCATGGGCTCGTTGGCGATACCAGCGCTTCTGGGGAATAACTACCTTCCCGGCCACAGCATTAGGGTGTTGCGCCTCTTGCTCACGCAGCACTTGGGACGAGTTATCACGCGCAGCGCGCTTCCGCTTGCCCATCGTAGCCGCGCACGAACAGTAGATCTTTGCAGGAGGCCTGCAGGGACATGCTCGGCCGAGCCAGAGCACGCGTCGCCCGCGGGCGGCCGCCTAGTCGCCGTGACCGCCGCCATGAGCATGAAGCTGACGCCTGAGATCGCTGCCGGTATGTAATAGAAGAGGTGTACGCTAACCACCGCAGCCAACAAGGAGCGGAAGGAAGAGGCTATCCGCGAGGAGTGGATCAAGGTGATGGAGCTCCGTCTGGTGCATGACGAGCTGCAAAAATGTCACCGTGCGGAGGGCGAGAACCATTACCAGGTGTGCGCTCCGATCGCCAAGGTGTACAACGACCTCTTGAAGGAGGCCAAGGTATGTGCGTCGCCATGGTGATGTGCTTACGTCCAGGTGAAGGGGTACCGCACGATTGATGCGTAGATCATCGTAGAACAACCCTGGCCAGATCCGCAGCATGTGCATGGCATCCCAGATTACAGAGCGACAGGGAGCAAGCCATTGTGTGGTATGCAAACCTATAGAGGTACAGGTATCTAATGTATGTTAGGTCCTTGGAGATGTCTGCAGCTCTTCTTGCAATTCTGCCAGCTCATTTTCCTTGACCTTGTACTGCTTGACAAGCTCAACAATGACATTGGCAAGCTGTGGGTGAGAAGGCCAGTACATACCCCCTCCATGGTAGTTTGAAGAGTCTCTAGCACGTCCTTGACGGTGCGCTCCACCAGCACGCCGCCGATCAACCGGAAACAGGTCCTTTCTGGCTCATTCTTATACACGTCCGCGAGCGTCGTGATGACCAGGCTGCTGCGTTAGCTATTGACGGCCGAGAAGGCTTGGACGTACCGGTGTTCGTCTGCATCGCTCTCAATTTCGCTCACTTTTTCAGCGATTGCCTGAAGCTCTGTTCGCCTCTGTTGGATCAACAGCGAGAGTTCTGCGTGTGAGAAAAGAGCACGCACCATTCTCTGGCCGCCGCCCTGCCATCGGTCCGTGAAGCCAGCGCGTCCGGCTGCGCGACGAAGCGGCGTGTGTGCATAAATCCACGACGCAAGAGGCCGCGCGTCCATCGCGGCTGCGGTGCACCTAATCGACACGCCACCTTCCTTGGAGCGAGCAAGCGAGCATGGTGGCCCCGTCGTTGACATCTGTCGCTGGTGTGACGGCCCTGCTTGATGAGAAGGATCCTAAGCTGCAGTCTTATGCGCTTCAAAAGCTCGACACACTCGTGGACCGATTCTGGACGGAGCTCGCTGATGCAGTGGCTCGCATCGAGGAGCTGTACGAAGATGAGTCGTTCACAGATCGGCGGCTTGCCGCGCTGGTGGCCTCAAAAGTGTACTTTTATTTGGGCGAGTTCGATGACGCCCTGAGCTTTGCTCTGGGTGCCGAGGCGCTGTTCGATGTGGACCAGCGCAATGAATATATCGAGACCGTGGTGTCCAAGGCCATCGATCAGTACGTGGCCCAGCGGAGCGATCCACAAGCAGGGGCTGTCGACGAGCGCCTGAAGAATATCGTGGACAAGATGATGTCGCAGTGTATTCAGAGCCGTGAATATCGTCAGGCTTTGGGAATTGCGCTCGAGACTCGCCGTCTGGACGTGATTGAGCATGTGTTTGGTCTGACGCACGACAAGGCACTGCTCACTTACGTGCTGGAGATGGTCATGAGTGTGATTTCGGACCCGGAGGCACGCCGCGATGTGCTCAACCTGCTCGTCCGCCTATTCCAGTCGCTGGACGAGCCAGACTACTTCTCTACGGCCCAATGCTATGTGTACTTGAATGAGCCGCAGTTGACGGCCGATCTGCTACGCTCGCTTCTTCAACGGGCGGACAAGGAGGAGCGCTTGCGACTGATTGCGTACCAGACGGCCTTTGACCTGGTTGACGGTGCCACACAAGAGTTTTTGCGGTATGTACAAACGGACCTGTCCAAAGGCGAGCAGCTCGACAGTGCCTTTGAGACGACCGCACGCATTCTGAGTGGCAAGGAGACGATCCGCCTGTACCGCGAGTTCCTGCACTCTGCAAACCATGCAGACCTGATGATCCTCAAGGGCACCAAGGATGCCCTCGATGCGCATTACAGTGCGTACCACTCGGCGGTTAGCCTGTCGAATGCGTTCATGCATGCGGGTACGGGTAGCGACCAGTTCCTGCGTGAGAACCTCGATTGGCTGGCCAAGGCCTCCAACTGGAACAAGTTCACGGCTACAGCTGCGCTGGGCGTGCTGCATCGCGGCAGCCTGGAGGAGGGCCTAACGATTCTCCGGCCGTATCTACCGCCTGAGAATGGTGCGCCGTCGAGCAGTGTATACTCGGAGGGCGGCAGTTTGTTTGCGCTGGGCCTCATTCATGCGAACCACGGCGCGCCTGTGCTGGACCTCCTCACCAAGACGCTGCGCACGAACACGGCGGAGGTCGTCCAGCACGGTGCTGCGCTGGGCCTTGGTGCGGCCGGTATGGCGACGGAGAACGAAGAGGTGTATGAGGAGCTGCGTACGGTGCTGTTTTCCGACTCGGCGGTGAGCGGCGAAGCTGCCGGGTACGGTATGGGCCTAGTGTACCTAGGCACAGGTTCCGAGCAGGCCACCGAGGAGATGCTCCAGTATGCGCAAGAGACGCAGCATGAAAAGATCATCCGTGGCCTGGCGATGGGCATTGCATTGCTGCATTACGGGCGCGAGTCGGCGGCTGATACGGTGATTGAGCAGCTGTTGGCGCACAAGGATGCGACACTGCGGTACGGCGGTATCTATACCATGGCGCTGGCATACGCTGGCACTGGTCACAACAAGGCTGTGAGCCGTCTGTTGCACATGGCCGTGTCGGATGGCAGCGACGACGTGCGCCGTGCCTCAGTGATTGCGCTGGGATTCCTGCTGTTCCGTACACCCGAGAACATCCCCGAGATGGTGCAGCTGTTGAGTGAGAGCTACAATCCTCACCTACGCTATGGTGCTGCGATGGCGCTCGGTATTGCCTGTGCAGGCACGGGTCTCGACGCGGCGCTGGAGCTGCTCGAGCCTCTCACGAAGGATACAGTCGACTTTGTGCGTCAGGGAGCGTGCATGGCCCTAGCTATGGTGCTGGTCCAGTTAAACGACACCCTGCACCCCCGTGTACAGCCTGTGCGCAAGACGTTCGACCGGATCATCACGGAGAAGCATGAGGAGGCCATGGCCAAGTTTGGTGCCGCTCTTGCGCAAGGTCTCATCGATGCGGGCGGTCGTAATGTGACCATTAGTCTGCAGGGCCGCGGCGGCAGCACGAACACTGCAGCTGTGGTGGGCATGGCGCTGTTCACGCAGTACTGGTACTGGTTCCCGATGGCGCACTTTGCGTCGCTGGCGTTCACGCCGACCTCGATTGTGGGTGTGACAAGCACTTTGGAGATGCCTGCGCTCGAACTCGTGTCGCATGCGCGTCCGAGCCTGTTTGCGTATCCCCCCGCCTTGCAGGGCCCAAGCGAGAAGAAGATGGAAAAGGTGGAGACAGCTGTGCTGAGTATGACGGCCAAGTCGCAGGCGCGGCAACGGACGAAAGAAAAGAAGAAGGCACAAGAGACCATGGACATGGACGCGGAGCCCGAGGCTGAGGCTGGCGCGCCGACCGAGGCCAAGCCGGCCGAGGCGACCAAGAGCTCGGACGCCCCCGCTCCCGAGGTTGACGAGCCAAAGGAGGAGCGTCTTCCAAACGGCTCGCGCGTGACGCCCTTCCAGCTGCGCTATGTGACGTTCCCGCCTGAATCGCGCTACGTACCGGTGCGCCCCATTGTGAACTTGGCTGTCCGCCCAGTGCAGGCCGACGCGATCAGTGCACGCCAGCTGGATCTGTCTGTGACGGGCGGCCGCGGCGGTATTCTCCTGCTGGAGGATCGAGAGCCGAACGCGCCGTTTGTGCCGGCCAAGGCACCTTCGGACGATGGTGCCATGGCCAAGTCGATGGACCATGAGGCTACAGCCAAGGCCCTCGCCGAGGGTGACGACGCAGAGGCGGACAAGGGCCCTACGGGTGTCGACGATGCAGCTCCGGCGCCCGCTGCGGCGGGGCCGTCCGAGGATGTGGATATGGACGAGCAAGCACATTAGATAGATAATGTAGCCCCACTGCGCAGCAGGCCTCTGCTCTACCCTGGCCCTTGGACACCGTGCGTTGTGCTCAGACCTCCACAGCAAAATCGGCCGATTTCGTGCCCGTTTCCCATCATGGCGTCTGGGGCTCGCTCGCTCCTGGTCGTGGGTGGCAACGGCTTTGTTGGTACGTGATGCACTTAACACTCAGGTTCGGCGGTTTGCAAGCAGGCGCTCTCTCGTGGCTGGAATGTGACGAGTATTAGCGGGAGTGGGCGCCCATTTCGCACACCGCGGGGCCATGCTCCTGCGTGGACGACGGCGGAGCAGATGCATTGGCGCCAGGCCAATGCGTTCGAGCCGGACACCTACCGCGACTTTGTAGCGGAATGCTCAGCTGTGGTCCACACAATTGGCATCCTGATGGAATCAGACTACAAGGGCCAGGGCAGCTCGCTCATGGGTGTCTGGCGCGGCCTCGCCAAGGGCTGGGGCATGTCCGCCAGTACGAACCCTCTGGTGCCTCCGAGTGAGCGCCTGTCATACGAGCGCATGAACCGCGATTCGGCGCTTACTGTGGCCCAAACGGTCAAGGAGGCCCAGGCGTCGCAGCAGCACACACACGTGCCATTCGTGTACCTATCGGCGGCCGATATTATGCGCCCGGTGATATCGGCGCGGTACACGGCGACTAAGTACGAGGCGGAGCAGCAGATTACCCAGCTAGCCGACGATGTACTTCGACCCATTTTCATGCGCCCCGGCCTCATGTACCATCCTCACAACCGGCCGTGGTCGACGGTCCCTGCTACGATGATTGACCTATCGAACCATGCGCACCGCCTGCACCGGCAGTGGCGCCTGCCGTTCCCAGCCCTGGCGGACGTGCTGCGTAGCCGCGCGGTGCCTGCTGCACTCCATCCCTTGGCAGGTGCGCTGACGACCCCGGCGCTGCATGTCGACACGGTGGCCCGTGCCATATGCGAAGCCATCGAGCACCCGGAGATCCAAGGCGCGCAGGACGTGCAGGCGATTCGCCAACTTGCCGGTTGGCCCGCAGAGGCCACCCCGTAGAGTTGCTAGCTATCACCCTTTGTCAGCAGCACGTAACGCGTGGCTGTGGAGGGTGAGTCCGCCTCAGCCCGACATGTCCGGTGGACGGTCGCCTGCGATGTCACTGTGGTCTGGATTCACGCTGTACGTATATGAATCTGACATGTCAGTTATGTTTCAAAGGGTATGATAGTCACTAAGTCTGACAAATACAGACACGTATACTCTCCTACCCAACCGGAGTGAGCCTGGGCGCCAGGCGGAGAAGCTGGTGATCGATAGAAAGGCGAATGCCCTAGAGCTGCAGCGTACGTACCTTTTTCTCACCGCAGCGATGGAGCTGAGCGATGCCACGCCTAATCATGATAAGCAGTTTATTGTGCATGGTGTGCTCGGTATCATTTCGCTGCATACGAGTGACTTTTTGGTGGTGATTACGAACCGCAAGCGCGTGGCGCACATCCTCGGCTCGACGATCTACCTCGCGACGGACTTCCGCCTGCTGCCGATCCAGAGTGCGGCGAACCCGTCGTTGCTCTCGCACCCGATTGAGAAGCGCCTGATTGCGCTGGTAAAGGAGGCGCTGTACTCGGGTCCGCTCTACTTTAGCTACGAGATGGACCTGACCAGCAGCATGCAGCGCCAAGTCCAGAGCGCGGGCAACGAGGGCAGCGTGCCGATGTGGAAGCGTGCGGACGAGCGCTTTTTCTGGAACCGTCATCTGCAGGAGCGCATGATTCAGCACACGTTGGCGCACCCCGATCAGGATTTGTCCGGCTTTATCATGCCCGTCATCTTTGGCTTTTTGCAGGTGAAGCTTGCGTCGATCCATGGTCGTTCATTTGTGCTGGGCCTCATTGCGCGCCGCTCGCGCCACCGCGCCGGCACGCGCTTCTTTTCGCGCGGCGTCAACGAGGAGGGACATGTGTCCAACTTTAACGAGACGGAGCAGTTTGTGCTGCTCGACCCCCCCAGCCTGCAGCAGCCGCAAGATGTGGAAGACGTTGAGGGCGTACAGCGCCTGAGCTTTGTGCAGACGCGCGGAAGTGTGCCGGTGTACTGGGCGCAGATCAACAATTTGCGGTACCAGCCCGACCTCCTGATCCCCGACGACCCCCGCACTGCGTCGTCGTTCGCAAAGCATATGCAGGCGCAAGTGGCAGCGTACGGCAAGAACTATCTCGTCAATCTGGTCAACCAAAAGGGTTACGAGAAGCCTGTGAAGGAGGCGTACGAGCGTGCAGTACGGGTGCTAGACCACCCCCTCCTCCAGTACACGTACTTTGACTTTCACAGAGAGTGCAAAGGCATGAAGTTTGGCAACGTGTCAAAGCTGATTGAGCATCTAGAACAGCAGGGCCTCTCGAGCAGCGACTCGTTCTCGCTTGACACGTCCGGTGCGCCGCGCCTGCGCCTGCAGACGTCGGTCGTGCGCACCAACTGCATGGACTGTCTCGACCGTACGAATGTGGTGCAGTCGATGCTTGCTCGTTGGGTCCTTAACGAGCAGCTGCGCAGCGTCGGTGTCCTGCCGCCGGCTGATATGGCGGAGAACTACGCGAGCTTCCAGCACCTATTCCGCAACATGTGGGCGGACCATGCGGACATCATCAGCAAGGCCTACTCGGGCACTGGCGCGCTCAAGACCGACTTTACGCGCACGGGCAAGCGCACCGCGGAGGGTGTGCTGCAGGACGGTCTCAACTCGCTGACCCGGTATACCAAGAACAACTTTTTCGATGGACAGCGTCAGGATGCATTTGACCTGATCACTGGCGCGTGGGACCCCCGGGCTCAGACGCCGTTTGTCGATACGCGCGACTGGGTGGTGAAGCTGATGCCCTGGGTGCTATACCTGAGCATCGTGTTTGTGGTTGCATCGAGATGCCTGCCTGCCGGCGATCCGATGCGCCCCTACTATATCGATACTGGCGTCGTGCCTGTGTTTGAGATTGTGTGGGTTGTGCTCGGTGTCTCGGCGCTCGTGTACATGTGGCAGCACGGCCTCCTGTACGTCGGTTGGCCGACCCTGAACCGCCCTGAGGCGCTCATGTTCTACAGTGCGTATGGACTACTTACCCAGATGGTCCCGGCTACTACTCCGGCTTGCGTGGCCGCCGCGGCACGCCCACCGACCCCCGCGCGCTGGACCAAGCCCAGCGGAATGCGAAGAAGCGGCAGTAATTATCACGTGATAGAAAGGCGCTGCTCGTCGCACGCCGTGCTTGCCGTAGCCCCCCCATGTTCTGTGCGAGTGCGTATCAAAGTCTAACCCTAGTCTCTGGCGAGGCGCCCAAGGAGCCTGTGGTATCCAAGAGGAGTGGCCACGTTTACGAGAGACGGCTCATTGAGCAATACATCGACGAGCATGGCACTGACCCCGTGACCAAAGAGCCCCTCACCACGGACGACCTGCTCACGCTGCAGTTCAGTACGTCCCCCCCCGCTTACACCAGCGCCCCGCACAGCCTTTCCGCGACCTCCTACACACTCGTCCGTGCCGTCGCTACTCGGAGCGCTGCAGAACGAGTACGATGCAATGGTGTTCGAAACGCTCGAGCTGCGCAAGCAGTACGACGCGGTGCGGCAGGACCTCGCGCACGCGCTCTATACAAATGATGCAAGCATGCGTGTCATTGCGCGCCTCATGAAGGAGCGCGACGATGCGCGTGAGGCACTCGCCAGTGTGCACGCGTCGCTGGGCGGCGCGAGCGCCAGTGGTGACGTGGATATGGCACACGACGAGGCACCGCCTGCCCCCGGCGCTACGTTGCCCGACGACGTGGCGGCCGCGATTGATGCGACAGCTGCTCGCGAGTCGGGAGAGCGCCGCGCGCGCATCAAGCGCGGTGTGTCTGCGCCGTACCCCACGCCGGCTACTGCCTCGGGCCTGCACGAAACCCATTCTATCTCTGCCCTGCACAGCGCCTCGTCGCCCGGCATCCAGGCGCTCGACGTGAGTGCAAATGGCGCTCTCCTGCTCACGGGTGGCTTCGACAAGACCGTGCTTGTGCTGGAGCGCGCCACAGACAAGGTGCTGGCCACGCTCCAGGGCCATACGCAGGCCGTGACGGCCGTGGCATTCTCTGGGCGCAGCAATGCCGTGGCGGGTCCTGCGTCGAGCGAGGCGCCGCCGCCTGCCTACGCTGTGAGTGCGAGTGCTGACAAGACGCTGCGTGTGTGGCGTCACAGCGGCAAGACGTACGAGCTGCTGCATGTGCTGGAGGGTGCTCAGGCCGAGATCACCGGCGTCGATGTCCACCCGACCGACACGTTCGTCGGCTGCGCGAGCAGCGATGGTTCGTGGTCCCTCTACGCGCTCGACTCGGGCGCGTGCCTCCTGCGCGTGCCGCCGCCCACGCACACGAGCGACAACGGCGCTGGCTTCGCGTACACGTCGTTTGCCTTCCACCCCGACGGACAGCTCGCGGCGACAGGCACGGCCGACGGCGCGATCCGCGTGTGGGACGTGAAGCTGGGGCGCCAGAGTGCGCTGTTCACCGGGCACGCGGGCGCCGTGCATACGCTGCACTTTGCGCCGAACGGCTACCTGCTCGCGGCAGCCTCGCGCGACGATGCCCATGTCAAGATTTGGGACCTTCGGAAACTCTCGGTCGCCCGCACCGTCGAGGCAGCATCGGGCATTGAGCAAATGCGCTTCGACCCGACAGCCCAGCTCCTCGCGATTGTCGGCGCGGATGTGCGCGTGATGGGTGGCAAGACCCTCGAGCCATGCTTTGTGTCGGAGCCATGCACGCTGCCGGCAACGAGCGTGCAATGGAGCCCTGTGGACGGTGCCTTGCTGGTGGCCGGTCTCGATCGCGCGGTGCGTACGTATTTGCCATAGCTATGGACGGAGCGCCTCTTTGGCGTTGTGCACGTACGTGGCGATCAGCGCGGCGTCCTTTTCGCCATTCGTCTCGACACCCGAGCTCGTATCGACACCCCAGGCATGAGACTGTTGCACGGCCTCTGCGACATTGGCCGGGGTGAGGCCGCCGGCGAGGAGGAACGGCATACGCACATCGCTCGTAGCGAGTGCGGGCGCATGCGCCCATGGAAAGGCGGCGCCCGTGCCACCACTCGCGCTGCCCATAGCCGTATCGAAAAGGACAACGTGGTGGAAGCCAGGACGCAGCGCCTCGTGCATCGCACGCGTCTTTTCCGTGCCACAGTGAGGGTCCACATGGCACACACGAATCACAAACACGCCCGGCAAGTACCGCGCCCAGTCGGCCGGTTCAATGCGGCCATGCAGCTGTATTGCATCGAGGGTGAGTGCGCGGGCCATTTGCACAATCTCCTCCAGACTCTGGTCGCGGAACACGCCGACGGCCAGCGGACGCTGCGCAGCCCGCTCGACGAGGCGGTGCGCATGCCACGAAAACCACTCGTCCGCGTCGACCGGTGCATCGACTGCGCCTCGGCGGTCCACCGCACGTACCGCTGCCACAATCTCGCGCGCCGCCTGGAGTGAGACGGTGCGCCGTGTGCCCGGCGCAAGGATCATGCCCACGAGGTCCGCGCCTGCCTCGACCGCCGCACGCGCGGCGTCGGGCGTGCGGATCCCACACACCTTGACTATGCCGCGCGGTGGCGCACGTGGCGGCGGTGCACGGCCTTGCAGCTCCGCGACAAACGCGCTCTTATCGCGCGCGCGCATGAATGCCTCGCCCACGAGCACCGCTTGCACGCCCTGCGCGAGGTAGGGCTCGACGTCAGCGCGGCCCGTAATGCCACTAAGGGCCACGAGGATCACGCCACGCTCCCGCGCCATGTGCGCAAGGCGTGTCGTGGTGCCCATATCGACGTCAAAGCTGTGCAAGTTGCGGTTGTTCACGCCAATCACCTTGGCTGGCAGCGCCAGCGCACGCTCCATCTCCGCGGCATGGTTTACCTCGACGAGCGGCTCCATTCCCAGGCGCACACTGTACTCGTACAGGCGCCGCAGCGTCGCATCGTCCAGCATCGCCACGATCAGCAGGACCGTGTCGGCGCCGGCCAGACGCGCCTCGGCCACCTGATACTCGTCGACGATAAAGTCCTTGCGCAGGATCGCGGGACGGCGCGCACAACGCTCGATTGCGCGGCGCGCCATAGCGAGGTCCTCGAGCGTGCCTTTGAACCACGTCGGCTCCGTAAGCACACTAATGACATGCGCGCCGCCACGGGCATACGCCAGCGCCTGCTCAGCAGCGTGCGCATCCGGCGCAATCGCGCCCTTGCTGGGCGATGCACGTTTGATCTCGGCAAGGATCCCCGGCGCCTCGGGCGAGGTGCCCAGCAGCAGGCGCGACGGAAAGTCGATCTGCGGCGGATCGAGGTGCAGCGCGATCGACGCTTCAAGGTCCGCGAGCGAGCGGCCAGGCACAGCGCGCGCAGCTTCCACGTCCTTGCGCCGCTGCCGGTAGATGCACTGCAGGATGCTCTCGGTAGGCGCAGCCGGCGCCGGTGTGCTGGCCACACGCGCCGACGGATTCGACGCCCACGTACCGCCGCGCCACTGCAGAAAGTGGGCGATCATTTCGCGGCCATGTTCACTCGATATACTTTCCGGATGGTACTGCACGGACTCGATCGCATACACCTTGTGGCGCACACCCATGATGACGCCCGAGCGGACGTGCGAGGTCGCCTCGAGGCAATCGGGCATCACGGAAATCTTGGCCGCTAGGCTGTGGTAGCGCGTTCCGATAAGCGGAGATGGGAGGCCCGCATACAGGCCTTTCCCGTCGTGCGAAACCTCCGACGTCTTTCCGTGGAAAATCTCGCCCGCGCTGTCCACGACACCGCCAAAGTGTTCGACGATGCACTGCAGGCCCATGCAGATACCGAGGATCGGGATGCGCCCCGCAAAATGCGCAATGCACGCCTTGGAGATGCCCGCGTCCGTCGACGGGTGCCCGGGCCCTGGGCTGATCACCAGTTGCACGGGCTGCAGCGTCTCGATCGTGGCCACATCGACCATGTCATTCCGGAAGATGACGACGTTGGCGCCTGCTTCCACTAGGTACTGCACCACATTGAACGTAAAGCTGTCGTAATTGTCAATCATCACCGTGATACCCTGATCCGGGCCCGCGTACGGGCTGCGGATCACGATGCGCCCATCGTCCGTCGCCTCCGTCATGCCGCGCCAGAGAAAGATGCATCGCTCGCTGCCTTATATCACGTGCGTTGCGTTGCGTCGCTCCCCCGTCGCGCACCATCGCTCCCGCTGTCGAGCATGTCGCGTGAGTCGCACACGCTGCTCCTCGTACATGACGCGCAGTTCATCTACGGGAGCATCGGCATTCATGATCCGTTTCAGCAGCCCGATGTGGTACGTCGCATACTCTCATACCAGATCGTCGAGGCCCGCGTAGGCCAACGGCCCGACGGCACCTTTCTCGTGGGCGATGCATTGCGCGACGCTATCGCCAGCGACGCTGATATCGACGTCTTTTACCCGATTGAGAACGGCACCGTGCGCGACTGGAGTTCGCTCGAAGCTCTGTGGTATGTTCAGCGCTCTCACCCAGGCACCATGTCCTCGTGGAGCGTCTCGGCGTACAGCCCGCGGAGAACGCATACTACGTGATGCTTGCGCTCCCGTCGCCCGTGTCGCGTGACGTGTACGAGCGCGGCACACAGATCCTGTTCGAGACGTTCAACACGCCCGCACTCACCGTCAGCGGGGTGCCCCTGCTCGCCGCCTACGCGGTCGGCGTGCTGACCGCGCTGGTCGTCGACATTGGCGCGGAAGAGAGCACTGCTGTGGCCGTGAATGACTGTATCATTGTGCCTACAGGCATTGTCGTGTCCAAGCTCGGCATCGTACACTGCACGTACTGGCTTGCTCACCTGCTGCGCCAGGACGCCGAGGTCGCTCGTGCGCTCGAGCCGGTCGCGCACGGCTCCGTGGATGAGGCGGCATGGGCCCTCGCACAGCAACTCGTCGCTGATCGCCTCGTATTCGTGGACAGCCAATCGACGCAACAGGTCGACGAGGACGACGGCGTGCTGGATGTGGCACAGGCGCTCGTTGATGGCCGCGAACGCATGGTCGTCGAGGCACATGAACGCGAGAAGGACGAGGCCGCGAAGCAGGCGCGTGGCGAAGCGGGCGCCACCGACACTCATCCCGTCACGTTCCGTGGGGTCGACATTCCCGTGCCGCGTGCGCTGCGCACGCGCTTCCACGAGCCGCTCCTGGCGCCGGCGCTGCTGGAGCGTGTTTCGCTTTCGATCCCAGTGCCTCGCGCCGTGCAGCAGGCCCTACAGGCGCGCCGACTGGGCGGCGAGCCCGCATGCCTGTCCCTGGTCGACACAGTGGCACGGGCTGTTGCGCAGGTGCACCCCCAAGAGCGCCGCGTCGCTCTATGGGAGAGTCTTGTGTTTACTGGCGCTGCTGCGCGGGTGCCTGGCCTTCCCGCAGAGCTGCTGCGGGCGCTGTCTGCGTACACTACGATGGAGCTGACTGAGGCCGCCCAGGTCGTTGGCGAGCCGAATCCGGCGCAGCCGCAGGCGGTGCGCGCGCAGCGTATCCCCGACTACTTTGGTGCCTTTAAGGAGCGACTCGACCTCGCGCCCTTCCTCGGAGCGACGATCTATGCCAAGCTGGTGTTTGGGGATCTATCTGGACGCAACTACATCACGAAGAAGCAGTACAACGAGGGCGGCCCTGCCGTTGCCTTTGCGATCGGAAGCGTATAGACCGTAGCTACGCCGACGACGAAACGAGTTCGCTCACTTGGCGCACGAGGCGCTCGGCGTCCTCCGACGTCGCCGCCTCGGCATACACGCGCACACAGTCTTCCGTGCCGCTCGGGCGCACAAAGGCACGGCCGCTCGGCACAGCACGCACCAACTCGTCGATCTTGGCCTGAAGAGCCGCCGGCGACGTCAGGCGGCGCTCCGCATCGGTCGTTTGGAATACGGTGCGGTCACGCACCGTGACCTTGGCAAGGCGGTTCGGCAGGTCCGTGTAGCATGCATCCCACGCACGCGCATCCCACGCGCGTGCAGAGAGGATCACGAGCACGAGCAGCATATCGGATAGGGCATCGCCGACCGTCTGGTTGACCATGACAGCGAACGAGAGCAGTTCGCGAAGCGCCGCTAACTTGGCACCCTCTGCGCCCATCATAGCCAGCTCCAGCTGCATCGTCGCGTGTGGCGAGAAGAGCACCGTGCCGTGCCCGTTCGCCTCAAAGTACACGCCCACATCGTACTGCTCCGCCGCGTGGTGCAAGTGCTTCACGCCTGTCTTGGTGCACGTGATAGGAACTTTGGCTTGGAGGTACGCTGTCGAGGCGCCGTTCGCGTACGCGGTCTGCACGCATCCGAGCTGCAGCGGCAGTCCAGACGTCTTGACGAGGTCCGAGAGGTAGTCGGCCGCCAGACTCGCGATCTTGTCGCCGTCGAGCAGGTGGAAGCTCGCAGGGTCGCTCGCAGGGCCCGTCAGGTAGTAGAATACGATGCGATCCGCATCGCCATCGAATGAGCACATCAGTGTTCCAGGCTGCACGGCTGGCTCCTCCGCGTAGCCATCCGGCAGGCGCTGCTGCGACTTGACAAAGTCGGCACCGCACCCAGCATTCAGCCGGCCGGGGACGCCCAGCGCCGTACGCAGCGCCGTAATTTCCATTGTGTTGGGTGGAAGCACATCGAGGAGCCCTTGCAGAGCACGCGCACCCACACCGTTCGCGCAGTCGACAACAAGCGGCGGCGCGCGGCGGTCACGCGCCACGGACACATAGGCGTCCGCCAGCTTCCGGTAGTAGCCACGTTCACTTGCCTCGCCGAATGGCTTCGGCGTCAGACGCGTGTTGTTCGCAAGCACAAGGTAATGCAGCTGCGGCGTCGTGAGCAGGCCACCCTCAATGCCCGTCGCGCCCAGCGTGTGGAGGCCCGCGCGGATAGCATCAACAAGCGCCGGCGACGACGGACGCGTGTCCCACGCATACACGACATGCGGCCTGCTGGTCCCATCGATACGGAACATGGTGACAATGCGGCGCAGCTCACGGATCAGGTCATCCACAGTCTCGGCATTCGCCACGGCCGTACACAGCGGCTCCCATTCTGGTGCGAGCATCTGACCCATAGAGTCAACCATCTTGATACCATTGTCCGGCTCGGGATTGTGACTGGCCGTGACCATGAGACCTATCGCCGCGCCATCGAGCGAGAAACTGCGCAGTGCCGCGACCATTCCCATGCGGAAACAGGTGCTTGCTAGTACATCAGCCCTGCGGTTAGCAACAACTACGCACTTTGTACGGAAGCCAGCGGTGCCGTACACGAGCGGCTGGTTAGGTTTGGGGAACGCCGGGGACGAGTGCGCGATCTCGTGTTCTGGCAAGTACATGGTGGTAGAGGGCACGTGCTGCGCACGTACCTCCGCAGGTGCCCGGCGCGGGTCATGCCTCCACGGTATGACGGTGGGGCTGCAACACCTGACGCGGTCGCTGCCATGGTTCGTCCTGCAGCCGGCTGAGGCCCTGCTGGGTACGCACTGCTACACGTCACTGGTGTGGGATGTAAACTGGACAGATACGGCGTGTCTGCGGCTCGGCCTCTCCAAGGGCCTGGGTCTCGGCATTGTCGTGTTTGGCAGCCTACTAAAGTTTCCGCAAATGTACAAGATCGTGCACGCCCGCAGCGCCGAGGGCATCAGCCTTGCCATGTACATCCTTGAAGTGGTCGCGTACACGATAAGCCTCGCGTATGCGATCCGCCTGCGCATCCCCTTCAGCACGTACGGCGAGAACGCCAGCTTGACCGTGCAAAGTATGTCCGACCCTACTCACACAGACATGATCATTACGCTACTCATCATCGCCTACTCACCCATGGACGGCGTTTCGCGCCGCACCACGACGCTGTGCCGCCACTTTGGCGTATCGACTAATGCATTCTTCGTCGCACTCGGCGCAGCACTTATGGTACTCGGCTCACTCGCCCTCGCTAGCGAGACGGCAGTGCCACCGCGCGCACTTCAGTGGCTCCAAGGGATGACGATCCCAGTATCTCTGGCCTCCAAGGTGCCACAGATGCTGGAGCTGCACCGCGCCAAGGCCACGGGCGAGCTCAGCATCCTCGTCGTGTTCGCCCAGCTCCTTGGCACCACCGCGCGCGTGTATACGACACTTACTGAGACTAACGACCGCCTGCTATTTTGGGGATTCGCGCTAGCCACCATCTTTAACGCGATTATTGCTGTCCAGGTGTGCATGTACTGGCACGGAAACCAGCAGCGCGCCACGCAGCGCTCCGCGTCGCGCTGGCTCGATACCCAGGGCACACCCACATCGCGCCGCACCACGGAACTGCCGCTCGTGGCGCCGCGTGCGCCGACCACCAAGCGCGACTAATTGAGACATAGGGCAAGCAGGGCACATACACACCATGTCAGTGCACTCACACCGACGGGGCCTTGCACGCCCTGCTGAAGAAGTGTGCCGGCGAGCAGCGGTGCGACAATGCCAGCAGCACGGCTCGCTGCGCTCGCGATCGCACACCCCGTGCCGCGCAAACGCGTGGGGAACGCCCGCGGCGTTTGTCCATACAGCACAGCGTACGCGGTCGTCGCATTGACCGAAACGGCCATGCCCGCGGCGACAATGTGCCACGCGCGCGTCGCCCATAGGAACAGGAGCAGTGCCACTCCAGTAGCGCCGAGTGTGATGGGGAGCGCGTAGCGGCCGTACGAAGAGCGCACGAGTGCGGCGCCGATCAGACTGCCGGGCACGCTGCTCACTGCATAGGCGAGCACGTCGCGCAGGACAGCTGCGTCGGTGCGCGGCGTCGTATAACCTCCTTTTCGCTCCAGGTATAATGGGTAAAAGGCGTTGAAGAGGGTAAAGGCGAGTGACTGCAGTGTCCATAGCAGCCACAGCATCATGGTCGTCCGTGCCTGGCCGGGGGCGAAGAGGGCACCTGGCTCGTTGGCGCCTTGTTCCGTGTCATCCGTGAATGTACGCGCATCTTCCAGAGTGCCATTCTGCGGCGCCATGGCCTGCAGCACGAGATCCGCCTCGGCTTCTCGACCACAGGCCATGAGAAAGGCGGGGCTCTCGAGCGTGCGAAAGCTACCCAGGCGCGCGGCAGCAGCAGCAGCTGTAAGGCCTGCGAGGAACAAAAGTAGCATGCGCCAGCTAGCACCAGCACCGACCAGCAGCACGAGCGCAACGAGCGCGCTCACAACCGAGCCAAGGGAGAAGAACACCGACAGGGCCGTGAGCCAGTAGTGGTGCCGCGGCGGGAGCGACTCCACAAAGAGTGTGCCGTCTATCGGCATGCTCCCACCGATCCCGATGCCCAGCAGGCCCGCGAGCACGCAGGCGGCGCCCCAGGTCGGCGCCAAGCCCAGTAGGCCGCCGCCAATGGCCGCGACGATGAGCGTGCGATGGTATGCCATGAGGCGCCCATACCTATCCGCACACCCACCCCAGGCGATGGCGCCCAGCATCATACCCGCAAATAAGCTCGAGGTGAGTGAGCCGACCCACGCATCGCTCATGTGCCAGGTTCCTGCGTAAGCGCGGCGTGCGTACGTTGTACATGCGGCAGCGCAATGGCCACACCCTGGAGCCACATCTGCGTGAGAGCAGAGCACCTACATTATCTGCAGCCCATCCTGCACCGCACCGTGCCTGCGTCAGCCCCCACCACGTACGAGCAGGCTCACATGGTACACGCTGACGCCCTGCGCCATGGCGCGCCGCGTCGAGCTCCGCGCGGGGTGCCTGCTGTGTCACGTGATAAGAAAAGAAAAGAGGCGGCAGCGGCGGCGGCGCCGTAAGCGACCATGAGCCGTGCTGAGAGTGCTGCGGCTGTCGCACGCCGTGACGATGCGGCGCCTGTGGCGCCCGAAGCGGCGTCGATGCATCTCAGTGAAAAGGACCGCGAGATGCTCGAGATGGACGCGGAGGATATCACTGCTGTGGAGATCGATGGCCTCGTGATGATGAAGATTGTAAAGCACTGCAAGGACAGCCATGCGGCAAACGGGAGCAATGCGTGGGGCACGCTCCTTGGTATGGAGATGGACGGCGTACTCGAGGTGTCTAACGTGTTTGGTCTCCCTGGTGCACGCGTCGAGCGCGGCGACGAAGAGGAACGCAGCACCAAGTCGTCGATGCAGTACATGGCCGAGATGCTCCGCATGCTCCGCCAGGTAAGCGCGGACGTGAACCCTGTTGGTCTGTACCACGGAAGCTTCCTGGGCCCCTTCCTCAACACGAGCATCGTCGACGGCCTCAACACCCTCTCGATGCTCATGGAGCGCGAGGGGCACCACGGGCGGGGTAAGGCCGTCTTGCTCGTCCACGACTATGCGCAGCTTGCCGAGGGCAATGCGGCGCTGAGGGCGTATCGCCTCGCACCCACATTCCTGGACGCGTACCGCCAGGGCAAGTTTACGTCGCAGAGCCTGGCAGAGCACAAGCTGACGTTTGCGAATGTGCTCTTGGAGATCCCGGTGCATGTGCGCAACACGGCGCTGATGGACGCCTTTATCTCGACGCTGGCCACAGAGAATGCGCCCGCGCCGCGCCTCATCCCGCGGTCGTCCAAGGACCGTCTCGCGGCTCCGCTCGATATGCATGTGCAGCCCAGCTACCTCGATCTGCATCTGGCTCTCGAGCCCGTGCTTGTATCTACGGTCGACTCGACGCTTGATGCCGCTGAAAGCTACGCGGCGGAGGCCGGCAACGTCGGATACCAGGCCCGGCAGATTGCCCGTGAAAAGGCGCGCGCCGAAGCGTTCGTGGCGCGCCGCCAACAAGAAAATGCGACGCGCCAGGCCGCCGGCCTCGCGCCGCTTCCGCTCGACGAGGTGAACAAGCTGTTCAAGATTCCCGCTGAGCCGAACCGCCTCGAGTCGCTGCTCCTGCTGAACCAGCTTGACGCTGCAGCAAAGCGCCTCGCCGACACCGCTTCCGTCGGTGTCGTGCAGCTCGAGGCTGCGCGCACAAGCACCGCCTAGTTATTTCCGTAGCATACGCGCTTCTGCCGCACGCGCCCGTTTTTCACGCTCAATGCGCCGCTGCATCTCCTCGGACAACGACGCATCAGGCGCAGCACCAGCGCCACCCAGCCGCTGCGGGCCGCTCTTGGGCGCGGCGGCGGCCGGCGCGGCGGCCGGCGCCGTTGTCGTGGCATTGTCCGCGTCTGCTTGGACTTTGGCGTCGCGCTCACGCATCTGCTCGCGCATAGCCGCGCGACGCGAGCGAGCCTTGAACGCTTGCGCCTTCTCCATGTCGGCCGTCAACGCTGACGGCACACGCGCACCGCCGGGACCCATCTCGTCCCAGCGGTACCAGTCGGGCTGCTCGGCCATGAGCCGCCGGAACACGGCGCGTGCACTCTTGCTTCCACACAAATCATACGCAGTACGGTGTGCCCCATCGTCGCGGCTGAGCGGCAGCGTCGGGTCCGCACGGTGCTCCACGAGCAAATAATGCAGAATCTCGACCTGGTCCGCAGCCGCCGCCACCTGCAGCAGATTGATCGGCGCCTGCGCTGCGCCACGCGCCTCGGATGCGCGCCACCATGCAGGCAAGGGACGATCAATTGGCGCAGCGTGCTCGTAGGCGGGCGGTACAGCACCTGCGTCTTGGCCCAGCATCGCCTCATGCCGCACGAGCCACTGCGCCAGTGCATCGAGACGGCCTTTGCGCACCATCGTTACAAGGCGCTCCAAGCGCGCGCGGTGCCGTGCCTCGCGCTCGTCTTTTTTGACCTGTGGCGCCTTGGGCGGCGCCGGCGGCGGCGCCTTGGGCCCATGTTGCGCGGCATTCTGACGCAGAGCCCGCGCAATCGCATCGCGGTGTGCCTCGTCCTGCGCCGCAAGCTCGGCAGACGAGAGGTGTGCGACTTTAACGCGCGTGAGCTCCCAGAAGACGCGGACAATCTCGGACAAAGTGGGGCGCTGCGTTGCGATAGGAATGTGCGAGAGTGTACCATTCGCCTGCTTCTCATCGAGAGGGCTCGTGGCGTGCCCGGGCCACTGCCACAGCACGCCATGCGCCGCGCGCATCGACGTGCGGACCCATACGTGCTCCGAGCGCTGGATCAACTCCCGCCACGCACGGCGGTCAAGCAGGTCGTGGATGTCCGCCTTGAGCTGCGCCTCCCCGTACCGGCGCAGGTTCGCACCTGCACTCTTGGCATGCCGGCCGGAGGCATCCTGCATGGACTGCGCACCGCCCTGCTTTCGGCGCGTTGTGTATCGCTGAAAGGTCTTATGCGCGAGCATAAGGACAGAGCGCGTCGGTTTCGTGCCGCGCGCGCGTGCGCGATCCGAGAGCGGCGGGCTGTGGACATTGAGGGCCACGGTCGCCGCAGCAAAGTAGCCACCACCCATCATGATAAACGTCCAGAGGCGCAGCGGCGGCAGAGGCGCCGAGGGTACAGTCTGGTCTTCGTTGTCCTCGCTTGTCTCCGTCTCAGACGAGCTGGACATGGTATCGTCGTCCGACAAAGCCACATCCTCCGGCGTCAGCCACGGCACGAGGGCGGCACCATCGAGAACCTGCATCTGCATCATGCGGCTCACCTGGTGCGTGCCTTGCACACGCTTACCTGCCCACCCATGCGTACCAGGCCGCACTTCCAGACGGGGCGCTGCAAGCACGTCGAGGGATGGTACACGCGCATCGTCCGCGGCGGCGCTACCGGCCGCTGCGAGGAGAATATCGCGGTACAAGCCCAGTTGTGTCTGCTCCAGAACCGTCTGCGCCTGCGCTGGCGTCTCGTACCACACGAGGGGCGAGCGCAGGGCGTCCTGCACTGACTTGACAGTGCGTGCCGCTTCATCGTCGCCTGTGCCTTCTCGCACATCGAGCTGCTGCAGGAGCGCCGAGAGCTCGTCCATATCCTCGTCGTCATCGTCATTGGGGTGATCTAGTGACGCGCACATCTGCTCGAGCTGCTCGTGCGACACAGGCTCCAAGGTGCCTTGCGCACCGCGCGCCGCGTGCTGGCGCAAGACCAGGTTGAAGCGGTGCCAAAGGCTGCGGACATGTGATCGCTGTTCGGCGACACTGCGAAATGACGAGCATCCAGGGCAGAGTGAGCAGGCAGGCACGCCGACGCTGCCTGCGGCTGGCGTCGCGGCCGACTGTGCAGCTTTGGGGGCCGATGGCGCAGAGGGGGCGGGTGTCTCGTCATCGGCTGCACGCACGACCAGCGATGCTCTCAGCGCCGGCGGCAGATCGAAGGCATACAGTGGCTTCTGCAGTAGTGCTGGACGCGTACGTGCTGGGCTTTGAGCTCGTTGTGGCACGGACATGACCCAGCGGACCAACGTGTGTCGCAGGCCAATGATGGGTGGAGCTGCGCTGCACGACGGCGACGCTCCACCCACGGCGACGCGCAAGGCTCTCAGGAAGCTAGACGTAGAGCACTAATAGAAAGCTACGGTATGGAGCAGCGGGTATGAGAAAGCCTGCTGCTGCTCTTCGAGAATCTCGTCCATATCCTCATCGAGATCGCGTGCACGTTCGATCTGGGTGAGTGCAATGTACATACACGCTCAGCAAGCGCAAGGATCGCCTTGGATGCTGTCTGTGCCTCTTCGTGATTGTCCTTGATTTCGATGTTGATAATGTGGACGGGGCGGTTCAGCTCGTGCCGGCGGCTCAACAGGTCTGTGGTGAGCGCGCAGCACGTACCTTCACACACGCTATCGAAGCACCGCTCCTCACAGGTGATCACAACGTCTGCAACTCGGCGGCTCTCGTGCCAGCGCTCCGGCGCCGCCTTAATGCGCCGATTGCGGTCGAGCATGGGCAGCAGTCCATTCGCTTCGTAGAGCTTCGGGTCCTTGCTCAGCAGGTCCTGGAACATGACTTCGTACGGCGTCCCGAACGCATAAATGTTGGGTTTATCGATAGAAGGACCAGGAAGACGCACCGCCGAGCCGGTGCCGCACGACATGACATGGAAGCCGGCGTTTCTGTGGTCAGCATCGCGCACGTACTTCAGGGCAAGGTGCCCAGACATGGACCGATTCTGTGTCAGCATAGCGCACGTACCTGGTTACTAGCACACACGACGCAGAAGGCAACGTGCCCGCGATCTTCCGGCTCGGTCGACGCCATTTCCTAGTCGCCGCCGCCGTCGTTGTCGTCGCTCGACCTGGCCAGGTGGAGGCCAAGCCAGCCGGCCCGTTTTGCCGTGAGACGCGATGGATCGCGTTCGTGCCTAAGTCGCGATGGAGCCTCACGACCGAAGCGCCTCAACGAACGCTACGACAGATAGCGATGCAGAGGCAGTGGCCTCGCGCTATATGGAAGAGATCGCCGCACGTCTGCTGCCGCCTGCCGAGCCGGAGCCTGCCCGCTCTGGCGCACCGGAGGCCGAGCTAGATTCGACGACCGCGGCGAGCCTCGAAAAGTTCATGGCCAGTCTAAAAGAACATTTGCAGCTCGAGCCGGGCATGTGGGAGAGTGCGTCGTCGCCATCGACGTCGTCTGCACCGGCATCGGTCTCGTCTTCCGTGCCAGTGGCCCCGGCAGTGCCCGAGCCTACGCCCGCGCCCCGCGAACGCGCACACGCTCTAACGGAGGAAGAACATCGTCAGCGCACATCTGAGTTTGTGCGCGAGCATATGCGACAGGAAGCACATGGCACGGGCGGTGCTGTGCCTGTCATGACGAAAATTAAGTGCTTGCACGCGAGTGTCGCACAAAAGTCGTACGGCTCGGAGAAGCGATTCCTGTGTCCTCCGCCGCTCGTGCAAGTCACGGGCACGCTTCGGCATGCGCTGCAGTCTCCATTGCTGCTGATGCAAGTACAGGGCGAGGATGGTGACAGCTTTTCTGGGGAGCAGATCGCGGCGCTCGACGATGCACAGCAGGCGCGCTTTTCGGAGCTGCACGTCACCGGCACCGGCAAGGCCAAATGTTTTCGTCTCCAGCTGCACCTGCTCTCGCCGCGCGAGGGTGCTGAGCCAACCAAGCGCCTGCGCCTCGGTAGCAGTGACTCAGCCGCGGTGCGTGGCGCGAGTTGGGCCAGCTTTGACTCAGCGCCGATCGGCATCATCTCCAAGCCGTCCAAGCGCATCGCCAAGGCGCGAAATGTATCAGCACACATAACGAAGGATGCCTCGGTCTCCTTGTTCAACCGCATCAACTCACAGACCTACCGCACCAAGTACCTGTGCGCTCAGGACGGCCGTCTCTCGGCACAAAGCCGCTCTTGGACAGCGTTCCGCCTCGTTCTCCTCTCGCGCCGCGCTGCGAGTGGCCCGCGTGATGCCGTTGATGAGAGTGTATTGACATACGGCTCGGTCGTCGTGCTAGTCGACCCTGAATCCGGCGCCGCTACGGACCCGCTCGTCCTGTGTAAGGTGGACCGCGGGCGGATTTACCCGCCGGTCGATGGCCCCTCGATTGTTGACGATGAAGACTTGAGCGCGTGGGGCGCCGTGACGCAGATGCAAAAAGTGGCGCTCATGCGCTTTGTGCCGAGCAGCGAGGGCTGGACGATCGACCCGCGTGCGCCGCGCACATACCTGTGTGCGGGCCCGCCGCCGCACGATGCCGCCGCACTACGCATGGGCGAGGCAGCAGAGGAGGCGCATGTGTTGCCGCTCACCTTCTCGCCTGCGCGCTCCGCCGCCTGGGAGCCCAACCAAGCGCCGCTGGACGAGGCGGAAGATGCGTTCTGCTGGACGCTCGTGAGCATTTCGCACTTTGAGTATGCCTTCATTGACGTCGATATGCTTGGATTGCAGAACCCGTCGGCGTCCATGGGGCTGGCCCTCACGCCGTTTCCGTTGGTGACGACGATGCCCTACTACGATGCGCCTACGCACAAGCTTGCCATGACTGTGCAGCACTTTTTCTATGTGCGCGACTCGGCCGCGCTGCAGACGCCGCGCGAGGCGCATGCGGCGATGCGTGCGCCGGGCGCGCCGCTTGCGAGTTTGGAGGTGTGGCTAGGTCCGCTCGGGCCATTGGCACTAGCTTCGGCGCCAGGGCCGAGCAGTGACGAGGCGGAGATTGTCGTGCAGCTGCCGCCACTCCGCGCGTTCTTGGATGCGCGTCTGGACCGTGACAGGACGGCGGCGCAGTGCACGCTGCCCCTCCTGTTCGTGCGTGCGCACGACAGCACGATATACCATTCCGGCCGGCACATCCTGTGTCAAGACCTTGTCGCGGTGGTGCGCGCTGCAGGCGATCCTGGTGCGGCGCAGGCACTCCAGAAACTCAATGTGGGCCTGGGTGAGCCGGCCGGTGCACATGAGCTCCCGTCCGGCAGCGTATGGACCCTACGTGTAGTGTGATATTATTCCAACAGGAGCGGCGGCCGTGCGCCAGCCAGGCACCCGATGGGCGTCGGTATGTACGGCGCAGGCGCCAAGTGCCAGCCAGGGGGCGCGGCGGGGCTGCCTGCCGCGTCTGGCGCCGCGTCTGGCGCCGCAGGCGCCGGCGCCGGCGCCGGCTCTGGTTCTAGCGCGGGCGCCCGCGCCTCCATGGCTGCCATACACATGTCGGCGGGCTCGGTGGCATGCGCGCGCGTGGCCCGCACGGCGCGCAGCTCCTTAATGCGCTGCGACAAGTCGTCGTCGCGCTCCGCCGCCACACTCGCGGCGAACTCGTGCCATGGGGTGTCGGAGAGCTCAAGCGCGTACTGTACAACGAGACGCCATAGTGGCACGGGCGCTGCGACATGCTCATGAGCGGCGCGAGCCTCGAGGGACGCATCGCCTGGCCACCGTGGCGCATCGCTCGGCACGGCCTCTGTGTCGAGGGCCACGAGGGCCGTGAGCCACGCGCGCGCTGCCGGCGCATGCGCTTCGTCCACGTGCGTAAGCGCATCGGCGAGCAGCGGTAGGAAGAGGGGGTGCGTGCGCTGCACGTGCAGAAGAAGCGGCGTCCACACGGCGAGCCATTCGCTCGGAACGGCGTGGCGCTGCTTGCTCGGCAGCAGGGCGCCCGGGACACACAGCTCGGAGACAAGGAGGACGAGGACGGAGGCGAGCGAGAGCCGCGCCGCCTCGTCTACGGGTGCCTCCTCGTCCACGTGCCACTGGCGGTTAAGGCGCGCGGCCGTGTCGCCCTGCGCCGGGAGGGCGAGACGACGTGCATGCTCAGCCTCGACCCACGCGACAACCTCGTTCATAGCCTTTTCGTGCGGTGGATGCTGCAGCTGCGCCAGGCTCACATCGCGCTGCAATGCCTGCATGTGGTGGCGGTAGGCATACAGAAGCTGCGCGGCCTGCAGCGACGCCGCCTTTCGCGCCTCGGTGTCGTCCGGGGCGGGCGCCTCAGTGTGCGGATGCACGGTCGGCTGCCAGTAGTGCTCGTCGAGCCAGCGGAGTGCCGTATCGCACGCCTCGCGCGCCACGTCGAGGCTCGGTAGCTCCTCGTGCGTGGCCGAGTGGCGCACCTGCACGAGCCAGAGCGGGAGGCCAATGCGCTCGGCGATCGCCCCGATCGACTGCGCATACATGCCCGTCTGGAACGAGTCCACGACCGAGTTGACGAAGCGTGTGAGTGCCATGGCATACGTCGTGCGCACGGCGAGCTCTGACGCGTGCGCAGCGTCCAGGCACACGCCCTGCAGAAGGAGGGCCGTGGCCTCGACGGCCTGCGGACACGCACCGCGGTGCAGCCACAGGCGCACGATGGAAAGCGCTGACTCGATAGCTTTTACATTGCGCCGGTCGCCGTAGAATTGGGTGTACACAAACGCGAGCTCGTCCGCGGCGCCGTCATAGTACGGCGTGCGGCGCGGCAGTCGCATACAGGCGCGGTGGCCTCCACGGCGCAGAACGCCTCCATCACGTGGCTGGGGCGGGCCGCGTTCAGACCACCCACCATGGCCCTGCCGCCTGCCCTACAGGCGCTTGCGATTGGTGCGCCGGATGCGCCCAACACGCTCGAGCTCTACGTATGTACATGGGTCTGACGCAGGTGGACTACTTGTGTACGCGCTGCCACTGACCCAGGCCCCTTTTCTGCCAAGCAGCTCCTCAACTTTGACCGCGATGCGGTGCCGCTCCTGATCGGCGACAAGGCTCCGTTCGCGGGTCAAGTGCGCGTTATCGTGCGACCGGTGCCGCAGCCGTGGCATGCTTCGTCGACGTACCTGCACGAGACGGCGCTCGCCATTGCGCGCCTCGCTCCGAGCGACCGCGCCATGCTGGCCAACCCCGCAACGAACCCGTTCTGGGTGTTTTCACAGGCGCTCATGCGCGAGAGTGAGCGCTGGTACGAGGCGCCCGTGCGCGGGAAGAGTGGCGACCAGGTGCGTGCCGAGCTCGCGACGCTCGCCGTGCACGTGCTCAGCGACGAACCGCGCAAGGCGGGAGTGCCCTCGCTCGTCGCCCTGCCGCAGGACACGCCGCTCGGCGAAGCGGTGCGTGCATGGACGCGTGTCTCGGACGACGGCAACACGGGCTCGCAAATCGTGCCGGACCTCAAGTTCTGCGTACGTCGCGCCACTCACACCAGGTCAAGATCGGACGCCAGAACAGCGTGCACGTCACGCCCACCGCCCTGTGGAATGGCGTCGTGGAGCCTTCCATCTCGAGCTCGTTCACGCAGGCGCAGTGGGCCGACTTTTTCCGGGAGCGCGTGCGCCCCGCCCGTATGTAGCGGTGGAGGTAGATTGTTGTCCTTCTCCATGGCGCTGACACACACCTCGCTGCCGCTGCCGCTCGTGGCGCAGGGCAAAGTGCGCGATGTCTACGATGCACAGCTGACAGACGGTGATTACCGCGGCGCCCTGTTGTTTGTGGCGACGGACCGTATCTCGGCGTTTGATGTCATCCTGCAGAACGGTATCCCCGACAAGGGGCGTGTGCTGCATGGCCTCTCGGAGTTTTGGTTTGAGCTGCTCACGCCGTCGATCCTCCGCTCACACGTGCTTGCGACGCGCTGGGACGACTTCCCCGAGGTCCTGCGCGAGCGCCTGGCTGCGCACCGTGAGCAGGTGGATGGGCGCGCGATGCTGGTGCGCCGCGCCCAGGTCCTGCCGCTTGAGGCGATTGTGCGTGGCTACCTGACCGGCAGCGGCTGGTCCGAGTACAAGCGTTCGGGCACAGTGCATGGTATTGCGCTGCCTGCTGGCCTCGTCGAGAGCCAGCGCATTCCTGGTGGCCCCCTGTTCACGCCCTCGACCAAGGCCGAGCAGGGCGCGCACGACGAGAACATTCACCCTGACCGTGTGGCGGAGCTGATCGGCCAGCCGCTTGCGGACAAGGTCGCGAGCGCAGCCAAGGCTCTGTATTCCAAGGCCGCGGAGCACGCGCATTCGCGCGGCATCCTCCTCGCGGACACCAAGTTTGAGTTTGGCCTCCTGCCGTCCGAGACGCCCGGCTCGGAGGACGAGCTGATCCTCGTCGACGAGGTGCTCACGCCCGATTCGTCGCGCTTCTGGGCCGCTGATGCATACCGCGAGGGCGAGCCACAGGCCAGCTTTGACAAGCAGTACGTGCGCGACTGGATGAAGGCGCACGGCCTCGAACAGGCCGCGCGCACCTTTACGCCCGTCACGCTCCCGGACGACGTCGTGGCGCAGACGGCCGCCAAGTACCGCGAGGCGTACGAGCGCATCACCGGCAAGTCGTTTATATAGTCTACTTGTGTGGCGTAGCTACCAGTGGCCGATTCTCGATATGCCGCTCTCGCAGCGGTGTCCGATCTGCCGCCTGCTCCCACCACGCGAGCGCCTCGCTCCGGTTCGACGGCACCACGTCCCAGACGGGCATGGACCACGTGCGCCGCCGCGGCGTCTCGCCCGTCGAATCGAGTGTGGGAGCGACCAGCGGACCGAGCACGCCCTGCAGGCGCTCGAGGCGCGCCGCCGCCTCATTCGCAGCCGCCTGGACATGAGTCGCTGCATCCAACGCTTCCGATGCCTCCGCACGAAGATCCAACGCAGCAAGCGTCGTGCGCATCTCGTCCGCGGCGTCCTGCGCCGACTGTGTCACGGCCTCGACGGACGAGTGGCGCACCCACAAGGGCGCCGTTGTGGTATGCCACTGCGCCGCCGCCGCCTCGAGCTCGTGCACAAAGCCTTGGTAGTGTGCGTCCGCACGGGGCGCCAGGTCCTGTGCGCTCGCATGCAGCGCCACACACGCATCCGATAGTTCGTTTGAGACGCCTGATAGCTCGGCGTGCGCGGTCTCCCAGGCCGTGCGGTGCGACTCACATAGCGCGTGAGTCTCAGTATGCTGGGCCGCGCGCGACGCGCTGCGCGCAGCCTGCTCCCGCTGCTCCATCGCATGCGCTTGCTGCTGCACAAACGCATCCATCGCCGCAAGCATCGCAGCACGCATCGACTCGGCACCACTTTGCAGCGCCTGCTGTTGTTGCGACCACGCCTTGGCATGCTCACTCGACTGCGCACGCATACGTGCCGAGCTCGATTGCGCATGCGCAAGGAGCGTACTTGCCTGGCCGTGTAGCGTCGACAGATGCGTATCGACGCTCTCCGTCATGCGCTCCGACGCCGCGAGCAACGCAGCGACCTCGCCGACATGCGCCGTCTGCGCCGTCTGCCATGCCGCACACGCCTCGGCGTGCGCGTGCAGCAGGCGCGCATGGTGCTCGCCCATGGCGCGCGCCACGTCGTCGCGTAGGGCCGTGCCGCTGTCGTCGCCAGCGGCTGCAGCCGCGGCGAGCCGGTCGTCGAGCACCTGCTGCAGCGCCCACAGCTCGCGCGATACATGGTCGACAAGCTGCTCGAGCGCCTCGGGGACCGGCACAGATGCACTCGCCGCCACAGCCTCCTGCGTCTCGCGCAGCTCGTCCGCGAGTGTGGTGAGCGCGACGCGCGCCTGTGCATCGGCCTTGGCGCGGCGCTCGAGCTTGGCAAAGAGCCCATGGACATCGTGCGTTGCCTGCTCAGCCAGCTGCCGCAGCTCGTGCGCGACCTGGTCGAGTTTGCGCTCACTCGCCGCATGCGCATGGTGCAGACGTGTCTCTTCCTGTAGCGTCGTCGAGAGGGTCGCCGCATGGCACAGGGCCTGCTCCAGCTCGTGCAACCGTGCCGCCTGCTCGGCCTCGGCGTGCGCCGCGTCGGCCTCACGCTTCGCGAGCACACGTGTATTCTGCTCGAGCTGCTCTTGCATGCTCGCGAGGCGGCTCGTGGCCACCTCGTTCGCGCGCCGCTGCTCGTCGAGTTGTTTACTGAGGCTCGCGTGCTCCGCCTCCATGCGCGCCCAATTCGCCTCGCTCACATAGATGCCCGTCTGGTGGCGCGTCGCACTGAGGTCACTGCGCAGGCGGTCTATTTCGCCCACATACTCTTTGAGCAGTGCTGCGCGCGTCATGCGCTGGTTGGCCTCGGGCCGGTTCTTGATGGAGCGTGCGCGCCAAGCGTAGTCGAGCGTCGAGAGCGTCTCCTCCAGGTTCAGGCGGTCGTCGCTCACTGTCGCGATCATGCACGTCTTGGCGCGGCCGCCCAGCGAGTCCTGTAGCAGCCGGGTCAGGCGCGACTCGCGGTACGGGACATGTGCGCTGCCCTCGACCAGCGAATGGATCACGCGGCCAAGCGTCAGTAGACTCTGGTTGATCAGGCCCGCCTCGCGCGCGCGCTGGTTCTCGGCGCCACTGCGGCCTATGCTCTCGCTGCCGGCGAGGTCCACGAGATTGAGTTTGCCTGTGCGCATCAGCTCCTCGCCACGCACGCCCGACTCTTTGACGTGCACAGTGAGTGTAAATACACAGTGCGACCGGCTCGACTGCTGGTTGCACTTGGTCGACGCAACGTGCCGACGCTGGCTCCCCTCGCGCAAGAGGCGCAGTCCATGCGCCGCACTGGTCAGCGGCACCTCCTCGAGGCCCTGGAGCACGACGCCGCGGCCCCGCGCGTCGTCGTACATGCGCAGCGGCACGCCCGACGCGTCGTCGCTGAGGAGGTCACGCAGCTCCTCATTGTACAGCTCCACAAGCGACACCTTAACAGCATAGTCGTCGCCGCGCGTCTCCAGGACGTGGAATAGGCGGTAAAGCGTGCGGGGAATGACACCCGCGTCGGGCGCAAAGGTCTCCATGTATTCGGAGAGGTCGCCCTCCATCGTGTGCGTTTTACCGGTGCCCGTCTGCCCATATGCAAACACGGTGCAGTTGTAGCCCAGCAGCACATCCTCGAGCATGCCCTGCATGGCTTCCATGTACACCATATTTTGGTCCGCCTCGGCGCTCAGCACACAGTCATAGCCATAAGTCTTGGAGCGCATCGCGCGCGATGACGACGGCATGTCTCCGATCACTTCCACATCCGTTCCGCGTGTCCCGTGGGTCGCAAGCACGCTCTCCCCCGGCGCAGCGGTGCCTCGGACGCGCAACAGCACACGCATCGACGCGTCGGCCCGGCGCGGCACGTCGGACGACGAGAGAGTGCGCTGGGGTCCTCTGGTTCCGCGCGATGGCACATTTGCCAAGGCACCCTGGGACACAGTGCGCCCAGGCACGCGCAGGCCCAGTTGCGTGCGCCTTACGGACGCCATCGCCGCCGACTACGATCCTCGGCGCGCGCGCGCGCGTCGCGGGGTGTATCACGTGACTATATTCGCCCAGACCAGGACGCTCGCGTCCTGCGCGAGGCCTGCCGTGGCGAGGAGCGGCAGCGTGGGATGCACCTGCATTAGTGGTACAACGTACAGCGATATAGGTCACGGCATCTCGGTGCGCAGTCCACGATGCCACAACGCGTTTGGTTTGCAGATCCCATACGTACACGTGGCGGTCCTCGCTGCCGCACACGACCCACACGCGGGACTCAGAGCTGGGCTGGAAGAGGAAGAGCGCTGCGCCGGCATACTGCGTGTTCGTGTGCGACGTATATGTTTTGATCACGCGCGCATTGGCCACGTCCCATAGCCGCACCGCACTGTCCAGACTCGAGGCCAGCAGCTGCAGCGACGAAGGCGAGAATCGAACCGAGGCCACAGGCGCCTTGTCTGCGTGCTGCAGCGTGCGCAGGCACAGCCCAGCATGGGTATCCCACAGGCGACTGCATAAGTAGGTGCACGTACATGAGCCCATCGTGCGAGCAACTGGCCATCATGGTGCCGTCCGCACAAAAATCGACGCTCGTTACGGCGTCCGAGTGTGCCGCAATCATCCGGTGGCACGTACTACGCTGCAGGTCCCAGAGCCTAATTGTCTCGTCAAAACCACCGCTCACCAGCAACGTGCTCAGGGGATGGCATGCCACACACATCACATACGACGTGTGGCCGAGAAACGTGCGGATCTTTTGCCCCTACTATGAGCCAAACAACGTACCGACTCGACATCAAACACGCGCACAGAACGGTCATCCGAGGCCGTCGCAATGTACCGCGAATCGCGCGTCCAGCACACCGCGTTCACACCCTGGTCATGCTCGCCCCACGTCTGCAACAGCCGGCCCGTGCTGGTCTCCCATACATGCACGAGTCGATCCGCCCCGCACGTCGCCAGTTTCTGGCCATCCGGTGAGAATTCCACGCACGTCACCGAACGGGAATGCCCGTATAATCCATACAAGAGCTCCCACTCGGGCGCCGCATCGACGTCCATGCCGCCGGGGCCCTCCGCCGGCGGTGGCATTCAGAGTGGAGGGATTCGTCGCCGTCGCCCGTAGCAACCATGTCGCTCCCTGCCTTCCAGCGGGTGCGCCGGGGCGCCATTGAGGTCGAAGATGCGAGTACCGGCAAGCTTGGTCCTGGTTCGTGGTGATATACTGACGTGATTAGAGTTTCAGGATGCAGGCTGCCTGCTCATCTCGGAAGTGCATCTCTTCTTTTCGCGGCCCGGTGAGGCGAGTGAGCGCGACGGTCTGTCCGCGTAAGTACGCCCGACTGACACAGTGTGACGCAAAAGACGAAGGAGTATGTCGACGAATTTAGCCGGTTCAAGGACCAGTCGACGATTCGTGAAGTGCGCGCGTACGTCGTCCCACTCACACAGTCTGCTGATCAAGCACGCCGCGCAGCCGGACTTGGACGGTGATATGGGCGATAGCAAGGGTCTTCAACTCTCGCAGTTTGAAATGGCGCAGCTCGCCAACCTGTCCGTGTCAGATATCGATGAAGCGCGCACACTGATCCCTACGTATGTACTGGTCGCTGACATCAGCCTCGCTAGCAAAGACGATGCGCAGCTCGAGTCTCTCCTGAATGAACTATCGGCCATCTGGAAATTCGCTTAATAGGCATGCTTGTGCCAGAATGAGGTACACTGGCGCCATAGGGGGGCCCCCACGACATAGTACCCCACCCCAAAGGCGGCGCCGCCCAGGTGCGCCACATGATCAAACACTTGCCAGCCACGTACAGCACCCACCACGTCCAGAAGCACAAGGCTACAGTCAGTGTGTCATACGTACCCTCCAAAGCCCCATTGGATGGGTACAGTGACCATGGGGAAAAAGAGCAGGCTCACATGTGCCTGCGGCATCACACATGCGGACAGCGCAAAGGCAGCATAGATGGCACCACTTGCACCCAGGCTCGCACGACGGCGAAGCAGCGTCTTTTGGAGGCGCGTGCGCGCAAGTCGCCAGCGAGTGGCAATCGCAAGATGGCTCGCCAGTGACGCACACATGCCGGCGGCGGCGAAAAACGCAAGAAAGTGAGGCAGAGACGAGGCCTCAGGCAAACCTGTGCTCTGTAGGGCCATCACTGCGCCACTGCCCACCGACCATAAGGCCAGGTTGTTCAGAGCAAAATGCGCGAGAGAACGATGGCTCAACACCGACGTAAACAGCGTCACGACACGGCCAGATGCAGGACGGTGCGTAAAGTAGCGCAGCATCCACCGAGTCGTTCCCAGACGGGGAGCGAGCAGCCAGGCTCCCAGCACACCGACCTCAACGGCCAAGATGGGTATCACCGCCTGCTGGTACTCTGGGAGTGCCAAGTAGGCGCGCGAGGCCGATACGTACATCCGAAGAAAAAAGTCGCGCACAAAAATGGGTGTATACTGGAGCAGACCAGCGAGCCTGTCCATGCCGTGGTGCAAACGCTCGGCCTGCTCGTCTCGGGCCGCCCAGTTCAGGCTGGAGCGTGAGCCAAAGAGCATGGAGAAGGATAAGACGGAAGAGGCGCGTTCAGCCACCTTGTCCGTGTAGGCCACAGACCACCAGGACGTGGTAGCATATGCAAGGAGCGACGCGCCTGCCACAAAGCCCACAGCCTTGGCCAGGGGTGGGCCGCCATCCTGTGGTGGTCGCGAAGGGACGCGCGTGACGTTCATCACGCGCCCTAGGCGCACAGCGCGGGAGCGGCTGATTCGCTCATAGATCGAAGAATGATGGAACGACCTGTAGGGCACACAGGACCTTGTGCCTCGTAGCTGCGGCACGCTCAGGCCCCGGCAGAGGGCCTGCATACGGTGGAACGCCATGCCGATGTGGCATGCACGGCCCGATTTTATCGGGGGAGAGCACGCTATCTGTGCATCGTTCGCGCCGCCAGATCCATGCGCTTTTGTGGGCAGCGACTCGGTGTGCGGAGCATTACTACCATGACACCAAAACCAACTCGATTTCTCTCACAGCCGGCCTCGCGCATGCACGAGGAGCTGAACCGCGGTACCGATGTGTGGACTTTTTTTAACCAGGGTGTTTTCCCCACCGCGGTGAATCTCGGGCAGGGCTTTATGAATTGGAAGCCGCCTGCGTTCCTTCTCGATCGACTGCTGGAGGAAGCGAGGGACCGGGTAGATCTCCATCACTACTCTTCGGCGCGTGGACGCCCACGCCTGCTCAAGGCCATTAGTGAAACGTACTCGGCCAGCTTCCACAAGCCCGCAGCTGGCAACACGGACATGTTCGAAGGCAAGGTGGACCTGGACGCCACGGGGCTACCTGCACAGCGCCCACAGAGTGGCGCGAAACTCGACCCTATGAGCGAGATGGTCGTGACGCCCGGTGCGAATGAGGCCATGTACTCGGTCGCTACGGCCTTTTTAGAGGAGGGCGACGAGGTCATCCTGCTCGAGCCCTTCTTCGATCAGTATGTCTGCGAAGCGACATACAATGGCGGCGTTCCCGTGTACGTACCCATGTTGCCTCCATCGAGTGGGAAGCACGTTGTGTCGGCCAACGAGTGGCAGTTCGACTGGGACTTGCTCGAGCAGAAGATGGCGAGCCCCCGCGCCAAGCTCCTGTTCCTCAATACGCCGCACAACCCCATCGGCAAAGTTTGCACACTCAAGGAACTCCAACGGCTGGCGGCACTTTGCATCAAGTATGACATTCTCGTCATTGCCGACGAGGTGTACGACTGCCTGACATACGACCAGCAGGAGCACATCCGCTTGGCGTCCATCTCAGGCATGTGGGAGCGGACAGTTACGATCGGCAGCGCAGGCAAAACGTTTGCCTGCACTGGCTGGCGTGTAGGCTGGGCGATCGGTCCTAAGCATCTTATCACGCCGACGATGACGGCGCATCTGCGTATCACGTTCACCGCCAACTCGATCGCTTCAGAGGGCGCTGCGCTGGGCCTGGAGCTCGCCGAGCAAGAACACTTTTTCGAGAAGCAACGCGAAGAGTACGCAGCTCGTCGTCAAGAGCTGATGACCGCACTGGACCATCTCGGCCTCCCATACACCGTGCCGCATGGCAGCTACTTTGTGCTCGTGGATGCATCTAGCATTCGCATCCCCGACGACTTTGAAATGCCGGACGAAGTGCGCAGCAAAGCGCGCGACTACCACATCTGCTGGTTCATTGGCCACGTGTGTGATGTGATCGTGCTTCCGGCTACGGCGTTCTACGCCGAAAATGACGCCAAGTTTGGCGAGCGATTTATCCGCTTCGCATTTTGCAAGGACAACCAGCTAGGCGAGGCGGCTCGCCGGCTCGAAAAGGTACGTGCACGACTTCTCATGCCAGCTTCGCCCCTATTTGACGCAGTCGCACCAATAGTGATTACGTAGTTTGCATGCATGCCACGCCCCCAACGTGCGTGCGCCCCACATTTGTTCCTAGGACGGCCACGCCTCCCGACACGATGGCCGACCCAGCGCCGCCGCGTGCGCACCGTCGGTCGCACACGCATAAAAGTGCTAGTGCGGCAGATGGGGACGCTCGTCGCCGCCGTCGAAGGAGCAGGCGGAGCGCGACGTCCGCGTATGCACCCGACGTGTTTGTCGACGCGCCGGAGGCAGAGGCTGCAAGTGGTGCGGACTATAAAGCGCGTCGGACTGCCGCTGATATGGCGGTTGGGGTTCCGGCCAAAGATCCAGAGCCGCGGGCGTCTCGAACGCGTGCGGAGCGTGCCACTCGCCCTGACCACGCGCGTCCTTCTCAAAAGCGTAGCGCCCGAGACCCTCGTCCCCGCGAGCACCGCGCGCGCCGACCGCACAGCTCCCGTCGGCACCGTGTGCCAGCGGATCTGCCAATGAACGAGGAAGAGTACCAGGCACGCCGTGCGGCGCGGCGCGCGCGACGCGCGCAGCGAGCCAAGGAAGAGGCTGAACGAGAGGCCATGATGCCTCTGATGCCACGCACGCTCTCAGAATCCCACCCTCCTCAACCCCACCCGCAAGAAGCACTGAGACCTATACCCATGAAAGAGGCTAGGATGCCTCGAGAGCCTGTCTCAGTGGCCGCTATGCCCCCATTGGACGTGCCGCGGGACGAGCCCAGGGCGCCTGCGAATGTGGATGCACCTGCATCGACCAATGGCGCGTCATCTTGGCTCTTTGCACTGAGGAAGTGGGCAGGCTTTGGCTCTGCACCTCAGGAAGACGACACACAGAAGAAGCTGGATGCGATGCAGAAGAAAATGGAAGCACAGCAGCAAAAGGACGAGCTTGCTCAGCAGAAGCGGGAGGAGAGTGCGCGGAAAAAAGAAGAGGCCCTGGTGCGTAAGGAGGCGCTGGAGAAGAAACGGGAAGAATTGGTGCAGCAGCGTAAGCGAGCAGCGCTCTTGAAACAGCAGCAGCGCGATGCCGAGAAGGAGCGGCGGCAGAAAGCCAAGCTGGACAGCAAAGAAGAGGCGACGCGTGCGAAGCAGGCCAAAGCGAGTGAGGCGCTGTTGCTAGCGGAGGCGCGGCAACGCCAGAGAGCGGCCGCAGAGATGGACCGCAAGCAGCGCCGTCTGCTGTCGATCACGCCCTTTCAGCCGCGGCACCCTGAGATGAACCACAATCTTCTAAGCCCCATGCAACGGCACATGCTTGTCAAGGTGCTTGTGATGATGCAGATGCAGCGCGAATGGCTTGCGCTTGGTGTCCCTGGCACGATGGGCATGTATGGCTTCCCATTTGCCTCGTCGGCGCCGACTGTGGAGAGCGCAGGCTGGCAGCAGCGCTTGTTCCGCAAGCAGAGTACGGAGCTGCCGCCCATGCCGCCCATGCCCTCCGACGAGCCCTTGATCTTGCGCCACTTATTTCAGGTCCATCTGCGGTATCTGCCGGGGCTGCGCGATGCCCCGCTGGACTACTGGCAGAAGTACATCCAGAGCATCAACGAAGCGTTTATCAGCAGCAATTTGTCAACGTCGCGCGAGCGGGGCGAGATGGTGCTGACGCACCTGCTATCGCTCATCGCGACGCAGTACCTGGGTCTGTTCTTTGTGCGCGGCGTGGGTGTGCGTGGCCAGCATGAGCTGCGTGGACCTGGTATCGGTGATCCGGGCACGGAAAAATGGGGCGTTGGCAAGGGCTGGGGTGCCGGTACTGTCAAGCGCGGCCTGGCACGGCCGTATATCCTGACAGACGAAGACTACGACCTGGTTGACTCGCTGTTTACCGGCGACGATCTGCTGGTCTGGCAGGATGCGGGTCGTGAGTCGGAGCGGATCCAGTCGGATTGGAATGCGTTCAAAGAGACGTTGATTGAGCAGGAGACAGGCCTGGAGGACATGGTGGCGTACCTGTCCGTGAGCCATGTGGGCAACCTACCCGTGGAGCTGCAGAATGCCGAGGAGTGGGTGCGGATACATGTGGCGAAGGTGCTGCGGTGGCTCTTTGTGGCGTCGCCGGCGGCCGACGGGCTGTTCCATTTTGTGCGCATTGCGCACATGCTCTTTCCGTATTGGGCCGTGCGGCAGGCGCTCATGTTAACGAACGCGCAGACGATGGTGCAACTGCTCGTGTCGATCCTTCTTGCGCAGCCGGCCGGCGTGGACTCGCTCTTCCAGCGCATTGTCAGTCACTCGATTGGCAAGGAGGCGACGACCGTGCAAAAAGAGCAGATTGACCCACTGCTCCAGGAGATTGCCGAGCCGATGCTCGTGCACAAAGTGGAAGCCTATGTGCGGCAGCGCACGGTGGATGAGACGATGAAGATGCACGCCGAGTCAGACCGTCATGGCGACGATATCCTCACTACAATTTTACTGTCCAACCTGGCGCCTGAGCTCGACGAGGCGATGCAAGACCACGTCTTGAGCATGCAGGCAGCGTTTGCGGCGTCTCCGTACCGGACGAGTCTTGAGCTCGCGCTCCCCCCGTCGATGCGCGAGGCGCAGGACGTGGCGCTGGCGCCCGAATGGGAGGCGAATGTGCACGTCCAGACGCAGGCACGCACGTTTGCGCTGCTGAAACTGCTCTTGCGTGCGATGCTGGTTAAACACGACCGTGTGCGTCTCGCCAAGCTGCTCAGCTCGAGCTTGTTTGTGGGCTTCCTCAAGGAGTCACTCACGCATGTATTTTACGATGGCCTGCGCCAGGTGTCCAAGGCAGCGGACCTGGGCGGGCGTCTCGGTGACCTGCAAAAGATGCTAGACGACATGGTCGAAATGCGCAACTCGAGCGACAACTCGGAGAAGCGGTGGGTCGAGTGGGCGACGAGACACCACGAGTTTCTCTACTTTTTCGTACACGAGATGGCACCGGTGCTCGGGCCCATCTGGGAGTGGTGTCAGGCAGCCCTGGACTTTTTGTCGCTATCGACGTGCGACCCGCAGCACCCCGGCGACCGGCGCGCGCAGGACATTGAGGTGAACTTGGACGAGATGCTGCAGGACAAACGCCTCACAGACGATGACGTCGAGCACATTCTCGAGGAACTCAACGCGCTGATCGACTACAGCCGCTGGTCCAAGATCCGACGTGAGATCGAGTACCGGTGCATGTATGTGCAGATGGGCGCACCAGACCAGTCGGACGTGGACAGTCCGTCGGACGAGATGCTCGATGCCGTCCAGGATCCCCGCGCGCTCTTTCTTGGCCTCCTCGACGAGGAGGTGGACGGCCGATGTGACGATGTGCGCGGCTCCGAGCGCGACCAGATGCCCTGGGCTGTCTTTGATGTGCCGGACCCCCTCGGCCAGTCGATCCGCGCCGAGCCCGAGTCGGACTACCATCGTATTCGCGAGCCTCGCGCGTCCCTGCGCGGGCCATCGCTGGCGTACACGCGCAAGCTGCAGCCCCTGTTCCGCGAGCTGCTCGTGGCGGAGCTGCCCGACTGGCTCGACCTGGACATCAATGGGCCGCCCAAGCCACCGCCCAAGCAGTTGGCCGCAATGTCCAAGCAGCTGTTGCGACAGAAGCGCGCCTCGTAGATAGTACGGCTCAATGGCACCATTGTCGTTTCATCTACAACGAGAAGCCTATGCATTCGTAGCCTCCTCTTTTGGTGCGGCGGGCACCGCGTCGCCCCCCGGGGCTGCTTTGGTATTCTCACCCGAATTGTTTCCAGTGGCTTGGCCGCTGGGCTCGCTGCCAGCATGGTTGTTATTGCGGTTACGCCCACCCCGGCCGCCGCGCCCACGCCGGCCGCCGCGCGTGCGGCCCGAGGATGGCGCATCGTCGTCCTTGGCGGCCTTGGGCTTGGCACGAGGGCGCTCCAGCAGCTCAAGCGTCGGCACCACGCTGGTGTCCTTGATGGTCTTGCCGCGGCATTGCAGCGCAGCGGCTGCTGCTGCATCGCTTTTGAATTCCACATGCACAAAGTTGCGCATGCGCGGCTCACCCTCGTCCTTGCCGCGGCGCTCGCGGTCCGATGGGAAAAAGTGGATGTGCGCAATGTGCGCCGCGTGCTCGCCAAAGTACGCACGGATGTCCGTCTCCGACACGGGATGCGCCTCGCCCAGGTGACCGAGGAACAAGGTATGCAGGATCTGGGCGGGCGGCTCCGCCGCCGGCGCCGCCACAGGGGGCGCTGCGCCGACAGGAGCCGCGTGGCTCTTCTCCCGCGCCGACGGAAGCGCAACCTTGGCGAGGGGCGCCGCAGCGCGCAAGCGGCGCGACGCAAAGCTCACACCCTGGCTACGCATCTCGGTCGCGACACGGCCATGTGAGATGTCAAGCACCAGCGAGCCTACCGTCGCGTCAGGGAGGTTCCACTGCCACAGTTTCTTGAATGCATCGTCGCGATTCGCGCCAGTCGCGACCGGCTGCGGCACATGCAACGCGACTTGCAGGGCATGGTTCAGCAGCGTGCGCTGAGACGGCTCGATCGCCGCCTCGACCTGGGGGCGCACGGCATCCCACACATCCTGGAACTCGGTGGACGCCTGCGAGAGCTTTGCACGGTACGTGTCCAGCTGGCCGTACACGCCAAAGTCGTTGTAGCTGGTAACATAGCGCAGGTGCAAGCCCCCGCTCAAGCAATAGTCGGCACGCAGTGCATGCGCCAGTTGTGCGACTAGCCCATCACGGCCCGGTGACGCGAACGACACAAACACACGCACCTCAGCAGGGTCATATACGTGCTGCGCCGTCTCGATCAGCTCGCCAATTTGGAGCATGCTTGTCCACATGGTACCATGGCCACCGGCCAAGGACCCATTGCCGACGCCATGGTCGAACAGCTTGTGCGTCACGACGGCGCCGCCCAGGCCCAGGAGGCGCAGGCGGAGCGAGCCGACATCGATGGCGTGCGTCGACGCCTCGTCCAGGATGTACAAGTTTGGCACAGAATATTCGCCGGAGCGCAGGCGCTCCAGCACCTCGACATCTTCACAGGCGCCATACACGGTGAATACCGGAACATCCAGCGTAATCTGCTTGGAGAGCAGCTGCGGGAACTCGGACAGCACCGCTTCGGGGTGGTCAGCAAACATCTGGCGCAGATGCGTATGCGCAGGCCCATTTGCCAGGGGAGCATGCGGCTCATCGCTATCAAGAAGCACCGAGCGCAGCTTGCTGGACAGCAGCGGGCTGTACTGGACGACATGCCGGAGCGTCCGCTCGCCTATGCGATCGAGACTTTCGCGCGTGTAAAAGCCAAAGTCACCTGTGTGGATAATAGCAGCAGCCTTGTGCTCAGCAGCAACTTGGTTCAGCAGCTGGATGTGGCCACGGACGTCAGCCACACATACAATACGGCCCGCCGCTCCGTGTATGACATGGACTCGGGGAGGGTAGCCCGCTTGCGCAGGGACAGCCGCATGGCTGTCTGCACGACGACCAACACCATTCGCCTGACCGGCAACCATCTTTTTTCCTACGCCGTACGAACGAGTGTGAGGGGCGGATCCTGCTTCCATGATCGCAGTACGTCGTTCGTACGCGCTGTCGTACTGTGAGTGAAAACCTCGGCCGTAGTCACGTGCATGAAGAAGGGTCGCTGGTCGCCGCAACGTTCCAGCTCGCCACGATGGGGAAGAAAAAGGGCAGCAGACGCGAGGACGACGACCCCTTTGCTGATCTTGGTGAAGATGTGTCGCAGAACAACGTGAATCCTGTCAATGAAGAGATAGAAGAGGCACCCGCTCCCGAGCAGCCTGCCCCTGAGTACGCATCCTGAGTACTGACCCAGACCCTCACAGTCAGCCAAGGAAGAGGCGGCCACAGAGACCATCCCGGATCCTCCGAGAATGTTGACCAAGAAGGAGAAGGAGAAACTCAAGAAGGAGCGTGAGAAGGAGAAGAAGAAGGCGCAGGCAGCTCAGAAGAAGGCAACCATGCAGAAAAAGGAGGCGGAAGAGCCGCCTAAGGAAGAAGCGCCCAAAGAAGAAGCGTCCAAAGAAGAGCCACCCAAGCAGGGCAACGAGCCCGCTCCCGCTGAGCCTGAGGAGGATGAGGAGGGCGACGGCGCCGAGGCAACGAGCTCGGCCGCCGACAAGAAGAAGAAAAAGAAGAAAAAGAAGGCTTCGGAAGCTGCGCCGCCCCCTCGCAAGGCTCCCAATGCTGCCGTGGCTGCGCTGCAGGCGCGTCTTGCCGCACAGAAAAAGGCGGAAGAGGAGGCTCGTGCAGAAGAGGAGGCCCGCCGTCGCCTTATCGAGGAGGAGGAGCGCAAGGAGCGCGAAGAGGAGGAGCGCAAGGCAGCAGAACGCCTCCGCCGCAAGGAAAAGGAAAAGCAGCGCAAGGAGCAGTTGCGTAAGGAGGGCAAGCTCCTGACCCCTAAACAGAAAGCCGAACTGAAGATGGCCGAGCAGCGAAAGCAGGCTCTTCTCACTTCGGGCAACATATCAGTGGCGGCTATGCAGGGAGATAAGCCGGTCGAGAAGCCCCGTCGTGTCGTGTACGACAACCGCAAGAAAAAGCCTCAGCCGAAGAAGGACGAGAAGCCCGCAGAACCTGAGCCCAAGGAAGAAGTGGCCCCCCAGCCGCAGGCAGAGCCCGAGCCTGTGAAGGAAGAAGCTACTGCTCCTGCCGAGGACGATGGTGTGAAGGACGACTGGGATGCTTCGTCCGACGACGATGTCAAGGATGACTGGGAGCAGGAGAGCGAAGAGGAAACGGAGCCAGCCGCGGCCACGGAGCAGAAGCCCACTGCGAAAACCGAGGTGGCAAAGAAGGAGGAGGAGGAGGAGGAGGACGACGACGACGACGACGACGATGACGACGACGATGATGATAATGACGATGATGACGACGACGACGATGACAACCTTACGTCGGCCCAGCGCCAGGCACTCGAACGCCGCCAGGCAGCGGAGCAGCGCCGTAAGGAGCGCACCGAAAAGGCCCTGGCCGAGCGCAGTGCAGACAATCTGCGCAGTCCCATTTGCTGTATCTTGGGCCACGTCGATACCGGTAAGACCAAGTTGCTTGATAAGGTGCGCCAGACCAGTGTGCAGGAAGGCGAAGCGGGTGGTATCACGCAGCAAATTGGTGCGACGTACTTCCCTGTGGAGTCGCTGCGCGAAAAGACGATGGTGTTGAACCATGGCAACTTTGACTTTAAAGTGCCCGGTCTGTTGATCATCGATACGCCTGGCCACGAGTCCTTCACAAACCTGCGCTCTCGTGGTAGCTCACTCTGCAATATTGCCATCCTTGTCGTCGATATCATGCACGGACTTGAGGCGCAGACGCTAGAGAGTATTCGCCTTTTGCGCGACCGCAAGACGCCTTTCATCGTGGCATTGAACAAGGTGGACCGTCTCTACGACTGGAAGCCCACACCAAATAATGCGTTCCAGGATTCGTTGGCCCAGCAAAGCCGAAGTACGCAGAACGAGTTTGAAGAGCGCGTTTCAAAGACGCTGCTGGCCTTTGCAGAGCAGGGCCTGAACGCCGAGCTGTACTACAAGAACAAGAACATGGGTCGCTATGTGTCGCTGGTGCCCACCTCGGCCATCACCGGTGAGGGTGTGCCCGACTTGCTGCAACTCCTGGTGACCCTGACACAGACGCGTATGAGCTCGAGCTTGATGTACTTGTCCGAACTCGAATGCACAGTGTTGGAGGTCAAGGTCGTCGAGGGTTTCGGTACGACCATTGATGTCGTCTTGTCGAACGGTGTTCTGCACGAAGGTGATAAGATTGTGGTGTGCGGTCTGAATGGGCCCATCGTCACACAAATCCGAGCTCTCTTGACGCCCCAGCCGCTCAAAGAGCTGCGTGTCCGTGGTGCCTATGTGCACCACAAGGAAGTCAAGGCGGCGTTGGGTGTCAAGATTGCGGCGCCAGATCTTGACAAAGCCGTCGCTGGTTCGCGCTTGCTTGTGTGCCACTCCGACGACGAGGAAGAAGTGCTGCGGGATGAGGTGATGAGCGACCTAACGAACCTGCTCAACTCGGTGGACAAGTCGGGTAAAGGTGTCTGCGTGCAAGCGTCGACACTGGGATCGTTGGAGGCGTTGCTCGAGTTCTTGCGCGTCAGCAAGATTCCTGTGAGCGGCATCAACATCGGTCCGGTGTACAAGCGTGACGTGATGCGCTGCGCGACGATGTTGGAGAAGGCCAAAGAACTTGCCTGTATTCTCTGTTTCGATGTGCCTGTTGACAAGGAGGCTGAGCGACTCGCTGACGAGCTTGGCATTAAGCTGTTTACCGCCGACATTATTTACCACCTGTTCGACAGCTTTATGGCGTACAGTGCGGAGATTATGGAGAATAAGAAGAAGGACGCCGCTAGCACCGCCATTTGGCCGTGCCGCCTTCGTACCATTGCTGCCTTTGCCAAGCGTGATCCCATTATCCTTGGCTGCGATATTTTGGACGGAACCCTGCGCATCGGCACGCCGTTGTGTGTAGTCAAGACCGATCCGACGACGCGCAAGAGGGAAATTATCCCTCTCGGACGCGTCACCTCACTCGAAATCAACCACAAGCCCCGCGAAGTGGTGCTTAAGAAGGACGTGGGTGCTGGTGTGGCCGTTCGTATCGACCCCGATCCGAACGAGGCTCCGAAGATGTTCGGCCGCCACCTCGACGAGAAGGACGAAATCTACTCGCTCATTAGTCGCAATTCAATCGATGCACTAAAGGAGCATTTCTGGGAGGGTGTTACTATCGAAGAAAAGCGCCTGATCAAAAACCTCAAAGCTTTGCTGGATATCCCTTGAGGAACGACGCTATCGGCCACGCCATACTTTCTGCTTCGCATGGTTTCCACGTGATGGGTGGAAGGCTACTGAGAAGCTTAGTCATAGAGCCTGTTCAAGCAGGCGAGTCATACATTCAGTCTTTGTACATCCATTGTGCACATACAATGAGGGCTTTTACGCAGCGTGCCTCTGTGCAGTGCTTCACTAGCGCCGCTCGGGGCTCGCTGTTCCGAAGCAAATATCAGGTGGGCATCGGTAGCAGCGGTCTTGCGCCGAGGGCCTGCCGCACAGCTCATTCTTCGGCACCATATTACTCCCCGGCGCCTACGGACGCCGCGGCGGCTTCCGCGGAAGCAGGTGCGGTAGGTATTGAGCGCTGGCGTAAATTCCTTCCTAGCGTGAAGAAGGAAGATGTGAAAAAAGTTTTGCTAATTGGATCTGGTGGTCTTAGCATCGGCCAGGCAGGCGAGTTCGATTACAGTGGCTCCCAGGCCATTAAGGCGCTGCGCGAGAGCGGCATTGAAACAGTCCTGATCAATCCCAACATTGCAACAATCCAGACAAGCAAGGAACTGGCATCTCAAATTTACTTTCTCCCGATTTCTCCAGACTACGTGGCCTACGTTCTGGAACGGGAAAGGCCCGATGGTGTGTTCCTGAATTTTGGTGGCCAAAGTGCTCTCAATGTGGGTGTCAAGCTCGATGAAATGGGTGTCTTTGAGCGCCTTGGTGTCAAAGTCCTTGGATCGCAGCCGGATGTCCTGCGTATGTGCGAGGACCGCGATTTGTTTGTTCAAGCACTCGACGAAATTAACATTCCCGTGGCGCGCAGCGAGGCTGTTTCCACGGTCAACGAGGCGCTTCGCGCCGCAAAAGAAATTGGCTACCCCGTTATTGTTCGTGCGGCCTATGCCCTCGGTGGTCTTGGTTCGGGCTTTGCGGACAATGAGGAGGAGCTGCGTGACCTCAGTGCCCGCTCGCTGAGCCTGTCGCCCCAGATCTTGGTAGAAAAGAGTCTGCGTGGTTGGAAAGAAAGCGAATATGAGGTCCTTCGTGACCAGCAGGACAACGCCTTGATCTGCTGCAATATGGAGAATTTTGACCCGCTGGGAATCCACACAGGCGACTCGATCGTTGTCGCCCCTAGCCAAACGCTATCAGACGACAACTACCATATGCTGCGCACTGCTGCACTCAAGGTCATCCGCCATCTGGGTATTGTGGGTGAGTGCAACATTCAGTATGCACTCAGCCCGGACAGTCGTGAGTACCGTGTCATTGAGGTGAACCCGCGTCTCTCGCGCTCTTCGGCCTTGGCATCCAAGGCGACTGGGTATCCACTTGCCTACACGGCAGCTAAACTCGCGCTGGGCCACACACTTCCCGAGTTGCCCAACTCGGTCACAAAGACTACCACGGCATGCTTTGAGCCAGCCCTTGATTATATCGTGACCAAGATTCCCAAGTGGGATCTCTCCAAATTCCAGCATGTCAACCGTCAGACGGGTTCGAGTATGAAGTCGGTGGGTGAGGTGATGGCAATTGGTCGCACCTTTGAGGAGTCCCTGCAAAAAGCCGTGCGGCAAGTCGCGCCAAACTACGATGGTTTTGACGCCTATGTGAAACCGGATGACTTGGACCATGCGCTCTCTGTACCCACAGACACGCGTCTTTTTGCCATTGCCTATGCCATGCTTGAGAAGAACTATGATGTTGAGCGCCTGCACGAGTTGACCAAGATTGATCGCTGGTTCTTGTTCAAATTGGAAAACATTGTCAGCATGCATCGCGAACTCGAACAACTAGGAAGTCTCAGCAAGGTGGATAAGGAAATGATGCTCGCAGCTAAAAAGCGTGGATTTTCGGACATACAAATCGCCAAGCTGGTCAAGAGTACTGAAGCTGACGTGCGTGCGGCTCGTAAGGCCATGGGGGTCACGCCCTTTGTCAAACGTATTGACACTGTGGCGGCTGAGTATCCTGCGCAAACTAACTATTTGTACACCACGTACAATGCCAGCACCCATGATGTGGAATTTGACGAAAATGGTACGATGGTCCTTGGCTCTGGCGTCTATCGTATTGGTTCGTCTGTGGAATTCGACTGGTGTGCTGTGACATGTGTCCGTCGTATCAAAGAACTCGGTCACAATACGATCATGATCAATTACAATCCGGAAACTGTGTCCACGGATTACGATGAGGCGAACCGTCTGTACTTTGAAGAGCTAGGCTTTGAGCGCGTGATGGATATCTACGAGCTCGAGCATGCCTCGGGTGTCGTTGTGTCTGTGGGTGGACAGTTGCCTCAGAACATTGCCCTGCGTTTGAAAGAGTCTCAGTTGAATGTATTGGGAACAGACCCTCAAAATATTGACTCGGCAGAGGATCGCCACAAGTTCTCTCAGATTCTTGACTCGATTGGCGTGGATCAACCAGACTGGGTGGAAGTCACGGACGTTGAGAAAGCAAAAGAATTTGCTAATCGAGTGTCGTATCCGGTTCTTGTGCGCCCTAGTTATGTTCTCTCGGGTGCTGCGATGAATGTGATTTGGGACGAATCTACCTTGGAGCACAACTTGACTATGGCGGCTGAAGTGAATACGGACTACCCTGTGGTGCTTACCAAGTTCATCCCGAATGCCCAGGAAATTGACGTTGATGCCGTGGCCCACGAGGGTAAGCTGCTTGTGCATGCCGTATCTCAGCATGTGGAAAATGCAGGTGTGCACTCTGGTGATGCTACTCTCGTCTTGCCTCCCTTCTCAGTACCGAAAGAAGACATGGAGCGTATGAAAGATATTGCGGAGCGGGTTGCCAAGGCGTTCCATATAAGCGGGCCATTTAACATGCAGATTATTCGCAAGGAAGACAAAGTGGCCAACTCCTCGGAGCTAAAGGTGATTGAATGCAATCTACGTGCGAGTCGTTCCTTCCCCTTCGTCAGTAAGGTTTTGGGTGTCAACTTTATCGATATCGCAACGTCTGCTATTATGAACGAGAATGTCCCTGCTCCGGTTGATTTGATGGCCAAGCAATACAACTACGTGGCTGTCAAAGTGCCCCAATTCTCATGGACTCGTCTTGGTGGTGCAGATCCGTTCTTGGGCGTCGAAATGGCCAGTACAGGTGAAGTGGCATCGTTCGGCAAAGATTTGTATGAAGCATACTGGGCATCTTTTGCTTCTACGACTGGGTTCCGTGTTCCGGAGGCTCACAAGGGTGTGCTCTTGGGTGGTAACATTGAAATCCCTGAGCTCAAAGATATTGCGACCAAGCTGTATAACTTGGGCTTCAAGCTTTATTGCTCTAATGAAGAAATGGAGGTGTTCCTGAACAAGCTGCCCTACGTGACAGCTAAGCGGATTTGGTTCCCTCTAAAGGATAAGCGCAAGCTTCGGGAGGTGTTTGATGACTACGAGATTCAATTCGTGATCAACTTAGCACAGTATCGGGCTAGGAACACCACAGATGAAGATTATGTGGCGCGTCGAAATGCAGTTGATTTCGGCTTACCGCTACTGAATGAACCCAAGACTGCTTTGTTGTTCGTGGAAACTCTCGAACACAAAATGCCAAAAGGATGTCTACTTCCATACGAAGAAGGTTCGATGCCCTCCGAAGTCAAGTCATGGACAGACTTTGTCGGGTCTTCTTAGACAGGTAGACTGGGAAAAAGTATATGTAGAAAACATTTAGGATTTCAGAACTTGGTACAAAGTTCCAATACATTCATGACGAATGAATCAAAAGAGTATGGAGAATATGGGAATTGAACCCATGGCCTCATGCAATCGATCATGCTAAGCAAGCGCTCTACCACTGAGCTAATTCCCCGAAGTGTGGAGAATATGGGAATTGAACCCATGGCCTCATGCAATCGATCATGCTAAGCAAGCGCTCTACCACTGAGCTAATTCCCCGACCACTATTTGGGAGCATGAGTAAAGCGTATATGTATGGTAGGCGTGTTGTTGATGTCTTGCTCTCCGTGTCACACTATCCAAAGCTTTCATTCGCGAGTCTTTTGAATATCCTCTGACGTGTAAGATGGTAATAACGTAACCACATACCGAGTATGTCATGGAAGCACCATTCGACAGCGTCTGCTGCCCAGTAATGGTCACAATGCTGCATGGTCAAGATGATAATACATACCTCAGCAGCAGGCTCAAGCTTCTCACGAACGAGATGGACTTCGGGTTCGTAGTTTTTAAAATGCTCGATGACAGGTACAGGCAGCACAAGATGATCAGATCCACCACCATAAAGAGAGATGGGGGGGCACCGCTTATCAAACCAGGTCATGACAGGATCCAGAATGTGGCCTCGCGTAGAGAACCCATTCAAACCTGCCCACCAGAACATCATCTTAGAAGATACAGGCTGGGGCGTAAAACGGAACATCTTTGGCTTCCTGCGCTGAAGCCAATGGGTATCATTCCATTCAAATAGATAGGCAAACATTTGATAGCCCAATGCCGCATAGGGGACAGCTGGCGTCCAGTCATACGAGAACTTCATCAATGGGGTAAAGTCCAAGACACCAAACAGGCGTTTCCACCAAGCCCAATCCAACTTAGAAAGATACTTGAGTGGGAAACGTCTACCCAAGGGACCAATAAAAACGGCAGGCGCAAGGGCACAGAAATACGATAACTTATCTCCCAGCTCAGGGATACCCCACTTTGAAAGTGCAATAAAAGCGATCGCATTCCCTTGCGAATGGGCAATATAGGCAATTTTATTGTAGCCAGTTTGTTCACAGACGTAGTTGATCATGGCTGGCAAATCATACATGGCCAGATCACTGACATCGAAGTCCCAGAACTCCGGTTGGTATCGAGTAAATTGACGATGGCCCATATCAAAAACAGCACGATTGTTTCCTAAATAGACTTGAAAACCACGCTGTGCAAACCAAAATGCGATACTTCGGTCCTCAGATGTAATGAACGAGCCTGATGACTGGAAAAGGCCGTGCATAAGTAGAATCGGATAACCTCGTCCGATCTGTGACAATTCAGGATTAGGGTGTAGAGGCACAATGCGATGCATACGCAGAAGATATCCATCTTTAGTTTCAACATCTTCTTCAACGATATCAAAGCCACAGCTCCGCGCATAGTATTTCGGATCTTTGGTAAGTTTTTCCTTACACCAACGGTGAGGATTATCCCAGCTTGGCTGGGGTCGTGGTGGACGAGAGAGAGCCCTTGGTATATAAGTAACTAGTCGTGAAAGGAGTCCCAAAACAACGACAGTAAGAAGCAACACAGATGAAAGAACCACGGCAATACTTTGGTTGACAAGGAATTTCCATGAATAAGTAGAGCCCGTTGATGGTGGATGGGCCATTAATGGTTCCTCAGCACCTTGAGAGGACAATGCCTCATTGTATTTTGGCCTTTTAAATATACCTTGGGATGCTTGCTTTTCGCTAACAGCTACCATGGCAGGTGTAAGTGCTAAGAAAGGGTACCGGTACAAGGCTCGTGAGACTCAACTTAGCTCTAAACAAACTTCGGTTTGAGTGGAGTCCAATACATAAGTCCAATGGGAAGCCACGTAGAGGACGGTAGTCACAGAGGATGAAGGGAATCATCTAATATATGAATCTACGACATTAAGAAGCAATACACATCGATCACACTAATTCCGCTTCTTGTCATAAGAAATGCCGCGCGAAGGCGCTCCAAGTCGGTCTGGAGACTCGGTGGAGCTGATCATCGCAACAGCAATGATAGTACAGAAAAGCAAAAACGAAACAACGCCCAGTGCTAGTACTGTAGCAGGTGAGAAAAGCTTGGAGTTAGTGATACAAGAAATTATACAAACCTGATTGCGCTCAAGAAACTTTGACTTGGGCGTGTAGTGCAAAGCAGGCGGAGCTTGACGTTTGGCCATAGTGTGCCCACTAGAGCCAGTCACAAGCACGATATGTTCTGGGTATTCAGAATCAATTTCACTGAGCTTGGAGATAAGGTGGGATTCTGAATGAGCAAGTTGAAACACGTACCATGATTTTTAAGACTAGGAATGGGAATGTTGATGATCTTTTTCTCAGTGCCACAGAGCTGGTGAACGGCATCCTTGAGCTCATCTGCGAAGCTGGTGGGGGATTGCTCCATGGCTTCAAAAACCATCTGCTGGGGCGCCTGCATTGCTCGCTTCTTGAGTGAAAAGGGTGTGTTGGCATCGAGACCGGCAAAGCTATCCTTAGACAGCGAATCCACCTGCACATGGACAAAAGCATCAAGTTCACACATTTCCGGTGTACCATCATGACAACGATGGAGCGAAAGGCGCTCTACAGCGTTCCGAGCTGAGACGATAGGTTCACGCCTATCAAGCTGGCCCTCCGTTGGTGGTCGCAGCATCGCATTGGAGGTGTGACGTGAGACAAATGCCACAAATGGTGCTGCTTCCTTGGATGCATTGGCACCAATGCACAGGAGGGCGAATGGCAATAGCACCCAGGTAAAGCCGCGCATGCTGATGGAGACAATGGCGCTTGCCGTGCGCGGTGGGGCATCGGGCTTGGTTGGCTGACTAACCCCCACGTGCCGCGAAATATCGGTGGCGTCCCATGCACCGCGGATCCCAAGGCGGTAGTAGCATCCACCATGTTTCTCCTCCGTGCTGCAACTCGTGCAAATGCGATTGCGCATATGCCTGTGAGAATGCGCACTATTCTCAGTGCTCCTACTGTGATTCGCCTGCCTTCAGCGCATCGCTCGTTTGCATCGAGCACGCTTCGCTTGGGCCAGGGTGAAACAGACTCGGACTTGTGTGCCTCCCTTCAACAGGAGATTGCGTACGAGAAGGATAGTGCCCGGCAAGAGGGCACTATGAATGTTGAGCCAGATTGGCTGCAGCAATTCAACTCGAAGGGCATCTGGGAAATCCAGGACAAGGCTGGCTCCGACGAGGTGGCCCTGGTGCGTACCTTCGGCAATGAAGAGATTCGTGTGCTCTTTTGTGTTGGAGAGACGGACACAGCTGAGCCTACGGATGAACTCGACTCTGATGAGACCGACCGTCTGGCTTCTGGAGAGTCTGCCGAGGAGTTTGAGGACAGCTTCCCTGTGCGCTGTGCTATCAGCATTTCGAAGGCCAACAAGGGCTCGCTGAATATTGACGCGCAGGTTGAGGATGGCCAGTTCCTGATTGAAAACATCACATTCTACCGTGACAGTGCCGTGGCTACTCAGATGACGGCTGAGGCCGACTGGGCCCGTCGTGGGCTGTACATTGGTCCCCAGTTCGACACCCTGGATGAACAACTTCAGGCCCAGTTTGAGAGCTACCTAGCCGAGCGCGACATTACCACGGACCTTGCCCTGTTCATCCCGAACTACGTTGAGTTCAAGGAGCAGAACGAGTACTGTGGCTGGCTTGAGGGCGTCAAGTCGTTCGTAGAGGCATAAATACAAATGATAACTAGCTAATGGGAAAGAATTTAGACCATTTTCGTCGAAGCATGGGACCGCGGCACCCACCGCAGTAGTATTCTGCGCATACGCGGTATAAGAAGCAAAAAACTCAGCAGGACGAGAATCATGAGCACGGGGTGTGATGAGATAAGAGGAGCACTAGTGACGCGCACACTGGTCCATGTTCGAGTAAGAACGGTACCAAACTTTTGACCATGTTCATGCCCTTGACTCACGCTGTTGAGCCACACAAGAAGGTCTGATTTTTCAAGCCAGGTCCCCTTGGTGGAAGGTTGATACAGCATGCTTGAATGACCCTCAACAACCATCAAAGTGGGGGTTGAGGATACATGGATGCGGTAATGCGACAGAAGCAGCTGGGGATACCGATCATAATCGAGCCATGCGAAGAGGTATGGTTTGTGGGATAAGTCAGAAGAGGAGCGCCATGCATGTGCAAACTCGGTGAATTGCTTAAGTTGGTCATTTAGCTCCTCCGAACTGCTGCTTAGTATAGCCATCACGACACCAGAAGCCTGCAAAAGGGCAGAATCAAGGCCGCTGGCAGACAGTTCGACCAAAGGAGGTTGTGCTTGTAGATTCAGCCATTGCGCAATTGCACTCACAGCGGTCTCCTTAGATTGACCGGCAACAGCGGAAAGAGGCAGGCTTGCGACAAGGTTGGAAACGGCACCTTGGAATACAAACAAACCTGGCCCAGCACCCAAGAGGCGCTGGGCGACAGAGGGATCGTCTGTGGCAAAAAATGCCATAGGAGAAGACACGGATATGCGTACATTCTCAATCATGATACGTTCAGACTCTGACCCTGGCATAAGGTACAAGACGGAGTACTTTTGACGTGTCAAGGCCCGATCAAGAGAGGCGGCATTCACGGTCTCAACAAGATGTAATACACCTTGCTCTCTCAGAAAACCGAGAAATAGCTCTTTCGTGCGTTTCGCGTGCATCGGATATTCTTTCATTGACCCGTTCTGATAGAGTTGCATAGTAGGCCAGCCACTAATGTTGTACTTGGTGCATATGTCCATGTACTTGAGGCAATTTACAGCGATCGGATTAACCTGTCCTGCCATCACCTCGGCGCTTTCGACATACGCAGCGGCCATAGCATTACAATGAGGGCATGAAGGGGAGTAAACTGGTTTGTAAATAGATGGATCACGTACATTTGACAAAGGATGGACCCTGTCCGACATCGAGTCCTAGGTAGGCATCGAGCTGATCAGTCGTTTCAATAGGAGCTGTACCGAATTCAGTTAAATTCCGGAGAGGTGCAAGAGTTTTGGCCTCAGAGGTGACAAGACTGGAAGTATTTTGGCTGCTAGCTGATGGAGTCTGGCCTGCTGACGACATCGTGGCCGGGACACTAGACGCCATGGAGGACGAAGAAAGGCCTTTTTTTTTCGCGCGGTACACTTGCTGTTGTTCTTTGACAAACTGTTCAATTTTTTCTGCGTCTTGTCCTGTCAGTCGCAAAATATCTGCCTTGTCAAGTTGCCCATCAAAGTACTGCTTGGCATCTGGGAAGAACTCGACATTCTGCTCGGAGCAGAGATCCATCCATTCATAGCAGTTCACCCTGGCAAGTGTATATGGTGCATCCTTGTCATATCTAAGAGGCTCGACACGTTCAGTTACCTTGTGCCACGTAGGCGCAAAGTTGCGGCAATGCGGGCAATAGGGCGAGAAAAATTCCACGAGCCACGCGCCGTTGGAAGTGAGCGAAAAATTGGTCGGCGTGAGTGTGAGTGCATCGCCGAACACATCGACAAGCGGCATTCCCTGTACATGGGCAAAGGTCCATGCCAGGGAGAACGTCAACAGCCACACAAGCATGGCTGGTGTAGAAGCCCGTTGCAACATGATGCTGGTCTGGGGAACAAGTCACGTGGTTGGCTCATGCGCGGCGCGCGGCGCGCTACTGGGCGCTGAACTCGCATTTGATGGATGGGCTGGGGAGCGAGGTATGCTCTGGCATAAGCTCACATACAGCTCACTGAATTATCGACTCGCCTTGAGCTAGAGTCGCGCATCCGCTATGGTGCACGTAACATGTTGCAGATTCTCGAAGGGAAATACGGGAGTGAAGAACTACGCAGCCAAATCCAGCACGAGCTCGATATGGCAGAGGAACAGATAAACTCCCTACAGGATCGACGCGTGCATCTCCAAACAATGATGCAAGAATCATCAGTATCAGGTCAATATCTTCGTCCACGCGCCATTCGTGCTGTGCATGGATTAGAGGATTTGAACAAGCCGAGTATAGAAAGAGTGGCATCAGGCTCGCCGGGCCCGTTCATGCTTCCAGAGAGTCGGGCATTTCCTATGCCAGAAATATCTGTTGTGAGCAAAACTCAAAGAAAGTCACAGGCACTGGCCAGAGCTATGGCCCTTGTCCTGGAGCGCTGGATGACCGGTGATATCCGCATGTTGGCGTCTGAATGGGCCAATGTCCTGAATACTGCCTCCTCACTGTTTCAAGCATCGCCAGATCTAAAAAATATAATGGACACTCGCGTTCTTATGCTAAGGTACGCGACTCTAAGCTCACACAGTGCTCTGCATGGCATGTCGCAGGGTACCTCATCCGCAGTGCGAGGCTATGCGTTTCGTCTCATGCGGTATATTTTATGTGCGGACCTACTACCACATTTGTCCGTACATAGTGCATCTATGTCATTGTTTCTTTCACGTTCTCTTTCGCAAGAGGAGCGCTACAGTTTTGAGCGTGAGCAGGCGCTCAAATTGATCCGGGCTCTTATGGGATGTCATCAATATGCGTCTACGTATGCTCGCGCTCTTCTTTCGGAGGGCTGTGTGCGTGCTCTGACAGCAGTGGCATGGGAGCCCGAAGATGCCCTGTACCATGCCAGCGTAGAGACGCTGGCAGAACTAGGTAAGTTCGACCACGCACTTATCCTGCAGCTGTGCATAACCCAGCCCTTGTTGCGCGCTCTTCCGGCTTTTTGCCTCTATGGCGCGCTGTGTGTGAGGCACGTCCTGACTTGGCCGTACCGCTGGTGACCAACTTCCTGCCTCTGCTGGACCGCCCTGCTACGCGGCGGTATATTTCGCCAGGCACTGACTTAGAGGGTGTCTTGGCCGGGTTTTCAACGGTTCCCATTTCCAAGACTGATATGAATGTCCAACGGCTGCAGACGACACGGTATGTCATGCTTCTGCTTTTGCGGTCTTGGTCAGGTCTCTTTTATCTCTGTCAGCGAGATTGTGGGGCATTAAAAACATTGGTGGCGGCATTGCGCGTGCAGGATGAAGACATTCTACATCATGCCCTGTGTACGATGGAGAGCCTGGTACAGTTGGTGGTCCAACCACCTCAGCCAGAGTCGGATGGTTTATATCAAGCGCCCTATCTCAGTACTGGCCTATTCCATGAGCAGTATGTGGCCCTTGTGTTCGGCCTGCTGTTCGATGTGGGCTTGATCGAAGCTCTCGTGTCCATTGTGGAACATTCTCCAGCTGCCCGTGACTATGCAAGTGACATTCTTGCCCGCATTCTGCGCTTTTCTCTACGGGCTCTGCCAGATGAATCGACAGTGATGCATGCCTTTCCCGAGCTGCTAAATCATTTGTGTCTCCCTGAGGAGCCATCGGCCATGGTGGGTGCAGCTAATGCAATGCGTGCGATCGATGATGCAAGTGCTCATTATGAGATGAACAGGAAGCGAACCATGCTAGGATGTGTCGCATGGGATGAAACCTACTTTCGTGCGCTGATCCGGGATTCCATGGTGTCAACGACGAAGGAATTTTCGACGTGGAATGCCGCAATCATCGAAGAGCTACTTGATGGACCACTGCATGAMCCCCGCCGGTTTGAGGAGGCGCTCACCAGCACCAAGTGGGTCCGGCGGCTCATGTCGTTTTTTCGTCCCTCGAGCCAGCGGTACGCGACCCTGCCTCAAAGTGATACAGGGCGCCGTTGGACACAGATGGGAACCAAGCTGTTCCACCTTTTGCTGCGCCATCCAGAGGGTGTGCGGCTCCTTGCAGAGGATCGGTTTCTCGTGGAATTGCGAGAAGCGTTCGAACAACTTGCGCAGATGCCGGTGGAAGCACTGTTCAGCTCAGTTAATCTCAAGCGCACCATGGTCGGCGGGTACTTTGATATGCTAGGGGCTCTGTCGCGACATGCGCATGGCCTCGAGCTCCTGGCACATGTTCGTCTATTTTCCACATGGATGAAACTATGTGATCTCGACACGGACGCTAGCAGCAGAGTGCTGGAAGCCCTTGTTGATAAGCTGGATATGACAAGCCCCTCCCATACACGCATGCTCCTTGAGCGTGCCCTGACCAAAGCACCGGCTGTTGTGCGCAGAGCAGCTACGGAGCGAGTCGCACATGCACTTTGGCTCGATGGCGAGACGCAGTCTTGGGCCATGTCACTGCTCCTTGCCCAACTCCACGACGTGGCACAAAGTGTGCGTGCCTTGGCTAAGGTACGACTGCAAGCGGCTTGTCATCACCCCGCTATGGCAAAGTGTGCCATGAGGGAGGGGCTTCCGGTCGATCTGCTCATCTCGGATAATACACTGGCTCTACAATGCTTGGCTGTTCCTCTTGGATTCCAGACGATGTCACGCCAAGGACTCTTAGCACCGCTGGCCGAGACTTGGCACAAGCAGGAGCATATGGCGTATGTGCAACGAGTGGAACAAGCCGTGGTGCCTGAGCAGGACGTGGGCCCCCTTCCCCCCCATCTGTATGGCCAACTTGCACGCACGGAATCTGGATGTCAGTACCTTGAAGAGCTGCGGGTGCTGCCTGAATGGGTGACTCTTTTGGACGGCGATCGACGGGAGGCGTATGATGCGCACATTCTGCATCAAGTCAAGGCAGCTCTGTGGGCATGCGGCCACGTTGGCGCGTCCGATTTGGGGGTGCCATTGCTCGAAGCCCATGGCCTGCTTGATGCGCTGGTAGCGGCCAGTTTCTCGCCGGTGGTCTCCGTCCGAGGCACGAGCTTCTATGCCTGTGGTCTGGTGTCGCAATCAGCGCGGGGGCGCAACGCTCTATCGACCCGGCATTGGACGACGCGAGGGCTGTGCCTGCCGGCCGATCGACGTGCCTTTGTACACTTGAATGAGCCTCAGTCATTTGTGAGTGAGGCGTTTGCGTCGCGCCTTGTACCTGCCGAAGATAAGAGCGAAGGTGATGCGTCGACACTTTTTGCCAAGCTCGGAAACGGTGTCATTGCTGGACAGGCCCGGCGTGCACTCGTACGGAAGCACGAACAAGATCCCGCGCTGTTTCAACGGGTGTCTCTTCTGGCCCGTGCGCTGCACCTGATGGATCATTTCCCTATGCGACTGGCAGCTCGTCGGACCATATGGGCCTTGATGAGCGACTGTGAGATTTCCCTTGAGACAGTCACTGCGCTGCAGCGCTGGCGCTCTGCGCATGTGGCCGTGGCCCCTGCTGTGCCGACGCGCCGTGCTCCTAGGTCCCAACCATCCCAGGCCCGCTCCAAAGATCCTCATCTATACGAAGTACCCAACTTTCGCCCACTTCAAAACAGCGAGACTGATGCTCAGTCTATCCCCCTCTATGCTCGGCCCTCCCCGGACGCTGACCAACCCCGAGCTGCTGTGATGGGCAGTGTATCACGCCACAAATGGCCGCTGCAGATGCGAGGTTTTGTGTAAATACATAGCTAACTATCACTCATTAGCGTTTCCGCAAGCCCAGGTGCCAGGAGCGAGACGGCTCGACTTGAATCGCCCACGGGTACGACCAGGAAGCGGAGCAGCTCAAAGGGGTCCGTCTTGTGTTTCCGCACGGACGTGAAGTACACTGTTGCGACACCCTCGGGACCCTCAACTTGGAAGCTCATATCCACCTTGCCCTTGAGAGGATTCACTATGCCGTCAATCCAGGGGTCACCAAAAGCGCTGCGCTTCAACAAAACCGGCTCGCCGACGAGATCGTGGACTTCGGGTGAGGAGCGTACACGATGTGAGACCATCCGCAGGACGGACGAACTCACGCGCTCTTTATTGTTCAAATACGAGGAGAAGATATACCAGAACACAATTAGAGAAGCTCCTCCGAGAATATAGTACGGCCTATTGTTCTGATATAAGTATAAGCTATTCGACCACGTACCGGCAACTTGGGGATGGAATTCTTCACCCGCGTGACATGAGGATCCCATCGTCCAGGCTGGACGGGGCGCGAATACATGCGACCAGCTCTGTTGGGCTTGGGCACCCATTTGGGCAACCGCCCAAATATACGCCCCAAACGTTCCATGATGGCCACCACACAAGTCGCTGGAGCTGGCGCGTCGGGCCAAATAAGTCGCACGTGGCAATCGTGCAAGGCCACTACGCAGCTATGGTACCTACAGTTGAAAGAAAAATCAATAAAGTAGCACACAGTTTCTTCGCTATGTACATAGAGTCAAAGTATTTAAACAGCGGTCAAGTCCTCGGGGGATGAGAGGTATGATAAATTTATAAAAGATCGCATCCATCTGTCTTATTAAATGAGCATGGCACCAGCCAGTACAGCCGCAACGATCGCCGCAATCGATGCCGCATAGGCAGATACGCCCGAGGCTCCGTTCTTCGGGTCTTGACTCTTGTTGTTGCTGCTGCTCTTGTTGCTGTCACCGTTGCTGTCACCGTTGCTGTTGCCTTTGCTGTTACTGTTGTCGTTTTTGTCGTTGTTGCTGCTGCTACCACCGCCACCACCAGCGGCACCAGTCGCCGAAGGAGAAGCCGAAGCAGGCTTGCTAGGAAGAAGCTTAGCGGTGTCGATACCGTTCGCAATGGAGCTCGCAGACTTGCAGTTCGACGAGCTGGGGATCGACTGAGCGAGCTGGGGCGTGCTCTGGCCCTGGCTGCCGTTGGTAAACTTCTTCTTCTTGCCCTTCGAATCCGTGTAAACACCAGTCATATATTGTTGGAAAGTCGAGGTCGAGCCATTTTCCACAAAGAGACCCGGGGGGAAAGCAGGGTCAGCATCACAAGTGTCGAACGAGTCTTGAGCGTAGTTACCAGGCATAACCCAGGTGCAGCCCATCTCGTCCAGCGTGTGCTGGCACTCGACCTGTGGCGTGGCCTGGTCCGAGCCGGCAATGCAAACACGGAAGCACAGGATGTCAAAGCCAACGTAGTTCATCCATTCCTGGTAAAACACATCCTTACCGGAAATGTTCGACGTGACATTACCACCGACGGGGTTACCCTTGTTCGTCTGGCCATGAGGATCAAGCTCACCGCCATGGTCTCCGTCCTTGATACCAATACGGGTAAAGTCACCAAGAGCCATAACCTGAACGTAAAGAGGAGTCTTGACAAAGTGCGCAGCAGTCACAGTGCCATCAGGAATCACGCGAGCATTGTTACGAGGCTTCGTGCAGTAAACCACGGTACGCTCCTCCTGATCAGAGAGTTCAACATCAATGTCAGCCGGACCAAAGGTGCACCAATCATCAATGGAGTTGATCGAGGCCAGCTTAGACAACGATTTCTGGTTAATCGGTGTGTTCATTTGGGGCTTTTGGGGGTTATCAGGACCCACCGGGTTCTGTGCCACAACACCAGGGTAGTCGGGACTCGGATTGCCGAACTTGAAGGGCGACGAGGGAGTCGATGCAGTAGCTTGCGCCCCAAGAGCACTGATCGACTTCGAGAGAGTATCCCCCATAGTGGGACCAGCGCTGCTAGACGAGGCCTGGCGGCGGTACATACGGTTACCACCGTCCGGGCGATACACCATAGCAGCATTTGTAGTCGACAGTAGAGCAAAGACGCACAGGACTGTGCGAATAGGGACTATCATGGTGAATGTGAAGGGAAGGGGATCGGGGAGAAGGTAAGGGATTCAGACCGTGTTGTCACCCGGTTTCATGCCCTATTATGTTTGGGTCCACCAGGCACGCCAGATCACCTGTGGGCTGTGCTTCAACCACGTGTTAACGTAAGCTCTATCCTCTGTGTCAACAAATCAGTCGTCTCTGGCAGACGCTAGAGCGCATATGCAGATTCCACAGGCGCGTCCCAGGTGAGCGGTCACGTGGGACGCGGCCATGATGGAAAGTGCTCACGTGGGAGCTACCGTCTCTTCGTCGGAAGGATGGTCGTGCGCTTGCGCCTGGCGCGGCATGGGACACGCAATAATCCCTTCTACCACATTGTCGCTATTCAAAATACAAAAGCGCGCAATGCTCGCCCTATTGAAAAGCTAGGTGAGTACGATCCTGTGCCTCGCCCCGCCCCCCAAACGGCATCCCCTCGGGCCCAAACGAGATCCAAGAATGCGCCCGGCTATAATGGCGATGTAATCACATCGGGTATTACCTCTCGAGTACAGATGGAGAAGCGCCTCGAATGGAATGAAGAGCGTATTCTCTATTGGTTGAAAACGGGTGCTCAGCCGAGTAAACCTATGGCTCGCTTGCTAGACCGAGTACGTTGCAATGACGTTGGTACTTACCTGTCAGGCTGGGCTGATTCCCCCTGAGAAGCGTGATCTGTACAAAGGCCTGTTCCGCCCCAACTTGGCTAGTGTTGCAGAACCAGCCTCGTCGGAGAAGGCAGAAGCCTAGACCATGTTGAGCTTACGCCCTTCTTGGCTGCACGTGTTGCGGGGGGATAGTCAGGTTGGAGTCTATCAGACCAAAAAGGCAGTGGGTATCGATTTCTGTGTCCCTATGGAAGACGGATTGGCCCTCGGCCGCTGTTTCGTTGCCTGTAGGTGTTAGCTTTATACCAGTCGAACCACGTACCCATCCGATCGGGCATTTTTGCCACTTTTCCTGGATCGGCCTCCTCGTGAGCGTGGAGGCCTGTCCTTAGGGGGCGGGGCAGGTCCCTCAGCTGCCACCGGTGGACCCATCCCTGGCATGGACCCAGGGGGAGGAAAGGGGAAAGGCCATGACGGAGCACCGACCGCCCCAGCCGTCCAAGGCGGCATGGGCATAGGGGGCACAGGCGCATCGGCTGGGGCTGCCGGCGCTGGTGCAGGAGACACTGGCGATTCTACCGCGGCATCCGTCTTGCTCTTGAGATTTTGCAATAGGGTACCCACAGAAGAAGGCACACCGGGTATCGGCGAGTCTGCACTAGCAGTCGTTACCACATCCATGCTAAAGGGGCGGAGATGAGGGCCCATTGTCATATTTCGTGGCTCGCTTCCCGACAGAGCGAATGCCACAGCGTACCCTTCGGGCGCACCAGGCGACTCTGGGATATCGGCTGGGTCGGCATACACAGCCTCTGGCACTGTATGCTCGCGCTCCTCTTGCACCCGCTTCTCAATACTCTGGGATCCTTTCTCAGGCACTCTCACCGGGCTGGGAGGCAGCAGCAGACAGGGAGGTATGTACCAATCAATGTACTCTTCCATCTCGGCATGTGCCAAGCGGAAGACACCGCCTTCCTCCATGTCCAGCTGTCCCACTGTAGCGACGCCTCCTGGCACTTCCTCATCGTACACGGCCGGCTCGATCAGCTTGACTGCAACGAGTGCCTCGCCGTCATGATCCCTCCAGCGCACGGACTTCTTCTTCTTGCGTTCCACCTGCTCAGGCTGCGACGTCTTCGTGCCAACGGCGGTTTCTGGAGGCGGCGTTCCGCTGGGCTGATCGATCAGCGACATGAAACTGGCCAGGTCTTTGGTGGCGCTGGATGCCGCAAGTACGGACGGACGTGTACTAGTTCGGCGTTGAGGTTCGCTGGGCTTTGCGCCTACCAATTGAGGCGAGCCCTTTCGGTCCGTCGGTGCCGTCAGCCGGGCGCGGGTACTACCAGCACCCAGAAGATTTGCCGCGGGACGTGCCGGCAAGGAGGCGCTCGACAGTGTCGCCTCGCTTTTGGCACGCTTCGACACGGGATCAGATGCCACGGGTGTAGCGGGCCGCTTTGTCGTTGCCGCCGGAGCAGCGGGTGGCTGGCTCGGGGCAGCCGAGCTGGTCGGGACCAATGCACTCCATTTGTCCTTCACGGCATCTGCGAGCTGGCGAGCCTGCTCACTGCGCAGGCGCTTTTGAGCCCCAGTAATCAATTTCCCAAGACCTACATGGTCCTTGAGATGATCCAGCTCAATGGGAAGTCGCAATAAAAGATGTAGTAGAGGGACGACTACACTCGCGTACTGCTCACTTACATCCTGCACATCAGGTCTGCGCGGCGGCGTTGCATCGCTCAGCCACGCAGCAAGTACCTGTCTGCCGCGGATGTCGTCCGTAAAATGCTGCAAGTAAGCTGGCGCACCCTTTTCCAGCATCAGCTGAACGACCTGCAGGCGTTCTTCGGCGGTGGCAGGGCGCACCTGCGCAGCATCCTGTGGGCCTTCAGTTAGCAGCGTAACGAGGGCACCAGCTGCCTGTGCAGGGTTTTGCTCAATAATGTTAGAAGCAATAAGCTTGGGCACAGTGTGTGCCAAGTCATACTGGGATGACGGCACAGATGCCATATTCTTTAGGGATGGGGCTCGTGTCTGCATGTTAGTCCCATGTACTTCGGTAGGCACACGTTGGTTGCACAGCCTGCCCGGCAAGTCGTTTCCTGCACGATGCAGCCTCTGCGATGCACTCCCAGCGTGCCTCCAAAAAACGTACCCTGTGAAATGTGGATACAGTGCACACAAACAAGGTGGTCAGGCGCTCACGAGATTCCCAATCGATCAAAATGCCCCGAAATCTACAAGGGCACGCGTTCTATGACAAGCGCTGAATTTCACACCCCACCACGGATCGCGAACGAGCAGGACGCTTGACCACGAGTGACTACACACACAGACGGTGGTGGAAGTAGTGCCACAGGGAGACGGGGGCGACGAGGAATTATGTGGACCGCCGCAGCAAACCATGCTTATGCAAGCGGCCGGCCAGCACGCTTGATATCCACGACAGTCTCAGGCGAGCGCGGCATCTCGCTTGCGCTGCAGTCCAGCCCATTGGTAGCAGCACGCTCTTCTTTTGAACCATAGTGACCAGGCCTCCTGGTTGGATCCGTGTACATAGGTCTGCTCGAAGGACGCCGTGTAGTCCTTCACCTCCACGAAGGAACCCGAGGCGGGGCTCCCCTGGTTTCCGTTGTGTGTTGCACCTATGATCGGTCCTGTTCCGCGCCTTCCACGGCCGCCCCTTTGCATGATACGCCTTCCTGCGACATTATATGACCAAGTATACCGAAGCAGGGTTACGAAGCTTCGATATATCTCATCCCAGTCTAACAAGGAGGCGCGGCGCGGGGGGGCGACTCCCGAGCACCGCGTGCAATACAACTATGACATGTTTGCGCTGCATCCCAAAAAAGAGCACTACGATCATCCTGTCGTTACGGCCAGCGAGCTCACATCGTCAAAAACGCGCCCGCGATCCGTTCGAATGCTAACACGGGACTTTATCCATGACAGCCTTTACAATCCTCACTACGGCTACTTTAGTCGACAGGCCGAGCTACTGCCTTCGCAGAAGAAGAATGCGTCCCATGAAGTCCATCTCGATGTTGCGTTTCCTTTCCAAGATATCAAGAACGAGACGGAGTTTATGAAGGAGGTCCAGCTCCGGTACATGGCGTTCGAGGAGCGCTTCCAAGAAGCATGCCGGGAGCGCGAGCGGCGGCGCCACAAGAACGAGCCGACGCTACAGGAGCGCATTGATGCGCTTGTAAAAGAGCAGAAGCGCACACCATGGGGTAGTGCGGAGCGCCTAGACCTGGCGCGGCAAATCGGGCGGCTGCAGCGCGAACAGAGCAACGCCAATGTCTCCGATGTGGAAGTGGATGCCATGGCAGCCGGGCAGGTATGGCACACCCCCACGCAGCTGTTCAGCCCTCACTATGGGCGCGCCCTTGCGCGCTACCTTGTTGCGGAGTACAAGCTGCATCTATTCCCTTATCACGACCTAATTCTGTATGAATTGGGCGGTGGTGCAGGTACTTTGGCGAAGGACATTTTGGACTATATCGAGGCGCATGAGCCTGATGTCTATGCGCACACCCGCTATCGCATCGTGGAAATTAGTGCCCGTCTCGCTGAGCAGCAGCGAGCCAAGCTGAAGCACCACGTCCAGCAGGGCTGCGTGGAAGTGGTGCACCGTGACTTTTTGACATGGAAAGAGGATGTGACTGAGCCTTGCTTTGTAATTGCGCTCGAGGTCCTGGACAATCTTACGCACGATGTTGTCCGCTACTCGACTGATGATCTACAGCCCTACCAGGGGGTTGTTTCGATTGACCACACGGGCGACTTTTCGGAGCTGTGGGAGCCTGTTCAGGACCCGTTGATTCAACGATACCTCAAGTTGCTGTCCACGGTGCGTCCCACGGTGCTGCCCCCTGGGGCGCCGTTCTACTTGGGCTGGATTCCCCGCTCCTGGCGGCACATTCTGCACAAGAGGGTGCCCTTTTACCCCAACCTGACGGAGCCTCATTATATACCTACCGGGGCTCTGCAGATGCTAGACGTGCTCAAGACCCATTTTCCGTTCCACCGCCTTGTGGTTTCTGACTTTTCGTCCCTGCCCGATGCCCTGCCCGGTGTCCATGGGCCTGTGGTACAGACGCGGCACAATGGCACGATGATCCCTGTGACCACCTACTGTGTATTGCAAGGATTCTTTGACATCTTTTTCCCGACCGACTTTCAGTTGCTGCGCGACATGTACGTGTACATGATGGGCCAGCCGGAGCCGAAGTCTGCGCCTACCCTCGACATGCCCGACAACTATTTCAGTGCAACATACCCGGACGCTTTCTATGCCGATGCTGGCGCGTCATCGGCTGCGCTGTATGAAGACTACTCGCGCCCCCCGCGCCGCTCGATCGTTTCATCGAACATTATTCCTCCGCCTCTGATCACGGACTCTCGCGAAACCAGAATCCTTTCTCACTCTGAGTTCCTCGCTCGGTATGCCGAGGCCAAGGGCACCGAGCTACGCGATGGTTCGAACCCCATGATCTCGTGGTACGCCAACGCCAGTTGGCTTCTTACATAGCGGGCAGCCCCGTAGTGCGCACGTGGCAAGGACCGCTTCCTCCACGCTCACCCACCTCCTGCGCGATGAACGCGCCGGTCGGAGAGCGTCCGTCTATGCTCGGGCGCGCCATTGTACTAGTTGGCGTCTGTATGTGATCCAGATATCTGACATAGTCCTCTTCTTCCATGCCGCGTACTCGATCTATGAATGTATGTTTGTACGCTGACGCCAGTCCTGTCGCAGGGAAAAAGCATGGATCTTGGTACAGGCTCAACGCAGTACGAAAACACGATCCCTTTGGATGTACGTTGGCCTATCTCACCGCAGATGACACTGGAAACCTTAGTGGCCTTTGCAGTGCTCGTGGTGGGGTGTGCTCTAACAGTCCCCCGGCTTCGTCCTATCGCCTGGTCGGCCCGGATGCGCGAAACGTGCGTTGCTATAACTGATGCAGATCGATCGATTGCGTGGATGCCCGGGTTGGATTCGCCAATGTCCGCCACCGCGGCGGCAAGCTGTTTGGCATCCGTGAGTAGACTAGGTGGTCCCGGATCCGAGTGGGCACTTGTCGTCGTACGGCCTCTATGGAAGACCTATGTATTCCATGCCGCATCGTTAGAAAACTTAGAAGCACTTGCGGTGCACGATCGAGGGACCGGCTTCGTCGTACTCTTGTTTCGAGATCCACATCTGCTGGAAGGTCGAGAGCGAGGCGAGAATCGAACCACCAATCCAGACCGAATACTTGCGCTCCGGCGGGGCCACGATCTTGACCTTCATGCTGCTGGGCGCCAGCGCGGTGATCTCCTTCTGCATACGGTCCGAGATACCCGGGTACATGGTCGTACCACCCGACATGACAATGTTACCGTACAGATCCTTACGGATGTCCAGGTCACACTTCATGATCGAATTATAGGTCGTCTCGTGGATACCGGCAGCCTCCAGACCCAGGAACGAGGGCTGGAAGAGGGCCTCAGGGCAGCGGAAGCGCTCGTTGCCGATGGTGATCACCTGGCCATCAGGCAGCTCGTAGCTCTTCTCAAGCGCCGAGCTCTGGGCCGCGGTCAGCATCTCCTGCTCAAAGTCCAGGGCGACGTAGCAGAGCTTCTCCTTAATGTCACGCACGATCTCGCGCTCGGCCGTGGTCGTGAAGGGGTAGCCGCGCTCCATGAGGATCTTGACCAGGTGCTCGGTGAGGTCACGGCCGGCCAGGTCCAAACGCAGGATGGCGTGGGGCATCGAGTAACCCTCGTAGATGGGCACGGTGTGCGTGACACCATCACCCGAGTCCAGCACGATACCGGTGGTACGACCTGAAGCGTACAGCGACAGGACGGCCTGGATGGCGACGTAGAACGCAGGGGCGTTAAAGGTCTCGAACATGATCTGGGTCATCTTCTCACGGTTGGCCTTGGGGTTCAGCGGGGCCTCGGTCAGCAGAACGGGGTGCTCCTCGGGGGCCACACGCAGCTCATTGTAGAAGGTGTGGTGCCAGATCTTCTCCATGTCGTCCCAGTTGGTCACGATACCGTGCTCAATAGGGTACTTGAGCGTGAGGATACCGCGCTTGGACTGGGCCTCGTCACCGACGTACGAGTCCTTCTGGCCCATGCCTACCATCACACCCGTGTGACGGGGGCGACCGACAATCGAGCTGGTCTGTGAGTAGGGTCGACGTACGGGAACACGGCACGGGGGGCGTCGTCACCGGCAAAACCGGCCTTGCACATACCCGAACCATTGTCAATGACAAGCTGCTAGGTTAGCGGGCCTGACATTTGGCACATACAGCAGCGACCTCGTCTGCTGTGTAAGTATGGTTCAAGGGAGGGCCACCGTGCCTACATACCTTCCATGGTGATGGTGGTGTTACAAGCGTCGACAACACGAGTTTGTGTCGCACAATCGGGATCGCTGGCATCGCAGCCTCACGGGGTTTGTCAGCCAAGGCCAATCAAAGCCGGTGCAGGCCCTCGGACGCGCCTCTCCCGCCCCTTGTCAGTGGCTCATGCCACAGCCACGAGGACCTACTAGGTCACATACTGGATACCGCAACAAAGTCTCAGGCTCGTTAGCTCGGCCGAGATATGTTGTGCTGGCACGTACAAGCACCGATCACATGCAGACCGCGCTGGGGCGCACGCGGCATGGGCGCTGCCGCGGTCGTATCCCAACATCGCAATTACTTATACAAGAGGCCTGTCCAGGCGCGGCATACTATGGGGGAGGGGTGCCTGCCTTAGGCATCCTTCTTTTTCTTGTCCTTCTTGGCCTCCTTGGCCGCCTTCTTGGCCGCCTTTTTCGCAGCCTTTTCCACATCGTCTGCCTTGGATTTGGACTTGGACTTGTCCTTCTTGTCCTTCTTGTCCTTCTTGTCCTTCTTTTCTTTCTTAGCGCTCTTGCTCTTCTCCTTGGGCTTGGTGGCCTCAGCGGGCTCGTCGTCCTCGTCAGCGTCCTCGTCAGCGTCCTCGTCAGCGTCTTCGTCAGCGTCGTCGGCGTCCACATCCATGAGGTCACCGGCGGCCTCCTCCATAGCGGCAATCGCCTTACGCATCGCATCGCTATTCTTCGTCGTTGGCTTGCCTGTCTCGTAAAAGGCGAGGCGCTCCTCCACCTGCATGTGCAGAACCTCGCCAAACTTGGTCGAGGGTGCGTCGGAGAAGCAGTCAATGCGGCACGCAATGCTGATCTTGTTCGCGAGGAAGCGCGACATGCGACCCTTGTTCTTGGGCGCGGCGCGCGAAATGGCTGACGCGTGATAGATTAAGCCGTACTTGGGCGTGTTGCCCTTCGTCTTGAGCGCGCGGAACAGCGCCTTTTCGGCACCGAGGATCTGCACCGTGGAGGCAGGGTACTTGGCGAGGTTGGTCAGAGAGCCCGCGTGCGAGATGAGGCGCGCGCCGACGACCTCGCCGATGAGGGCGGACAGGTTCGGCGCGACGAGGTGCATCTTCTCGATGAGGTAGTTGTGCATGTTCTTGCGGTACTCGGCGAGCTGCACGACGCGGTCGGCAAAGTGCTCCATGTTGACCATATCGAGCTCGCCGACCTCGGTGCCCATGCTGGCGCGGCTTGCATCGAGGACGTTGTGCGCGGCTGTCTCGTCGCCATTCAGGATTTCGGTGAGCTCGTCGAGGTGCTCCTCACTCAAGTTCTCCTTGGCCTTGATGAAGCGCGCGAGCTTGGCATAGGTAAGGTTGTCCGGGACGATGCGCACAAGCTCGGGAAAGTGCCAGCCGTACCATTCGCGCACGCGCATTGCGAAAGTATTCACGTCCTTGTCAAGTGTGTCGAGCAGCGCAATCGCCTGGATGATCATATTGTCGCTGCGGTTCACATTGAACTTGACCTTGGAGCGCGAGAACGAGTGGCCGAGACCCAGCTGGGCGCGCGCGAGGTCGCCTTCGTGCATGCCCTTGAGGAGTTTTTCGGCGTGCAGACGCACGCCGCGGATGAGCTCCTGCGTCGTCTCGCCCGTGTCGCAGGGGATACCGAGCTCGGCAACGATCGAGCTGGCGAGGTTGCGGTCGCACACGCCGAGCTCGACGCCCTTGACCTTCTTGCCTTCGGGGCTCAGGTTAAGCGTGAGCAGCGAGCGGAGGTGATCATTCACGACACCCTCCGAAATGTCAAGCGCGCCTTGCAGCGCCTCGGGTGCGCTCTTGAACGGGGCGAAGCTGAGCAGCTGGACCATCTTGCCGAACGACGGCAGATCGGTCATCGCATCCTGCACCTGTTTCGTCTGGGAGCCGATACTCTCGACCTGCTCGACCTTGAACACGGCAAGGCCCGCGGCGCACTCGAAGAGCACATGCGTTGGCGTGCCGGGCATGAGTGCGTTCTAGGGTCGGCTCCCAGCGGCCCGCTGGGCGTTTTTTTTCTGGCACCACGTGACGTCGGCCGATGCGGCCGCGGGCGGCGGCGACGCGTCAGTGCTCTCGCCGTCATGTCGCGGAGCAGCTATGACCGGCACCTGACGATCTTCTCGCCGGAGGGTCGTCTGTACCAAGTGGAATATGCGTTCAAGGCGATCCAGGCGGGTGGGATTACGGCCGTGGCGGTGCGCGGCAAGGACTCGGCGGTTGTCGTAACGCAGAAGAAGCTGCCGGACAAGCTGATCGATGCCTCGACGGTGACGCACCTGTTTGCCATTACGCCGGAGATTGGGTGTGTCGTGACGGGCCGCACGCCGGATGCGCGTGCGCAGGTGCAGCGCGCGCGCTCCGAGGCGGCCGAATTCAAGTACAAGTACGGATACCCCATCACCCCCGACCTGCTCGCGAAGCGGCTCGCGAACCTGAACCAGGTCTACACACAAAAGGCAGCGATGCGCCCGCTGGGCATCGCGATGATCCTCATCGGCCTCGACGACGAGCTGGGCCTCGCGCCGCAAATCTTCCAGATCGACCCGGCCGGCCACTATGTCGGGTACCGCGCGACGGCGAGTGGCGCCAAGCAAACTGAGGCGATCAATGTGCTGGAGAAGCAGTTGAAGCGTGCGCCAGCAGCGATGGCACCGGAGGCCGCACTCGCCGAGGCCGAGTCGATCGCGAGCCAGCTGAGCCGCGACGAGGTGCTCGACATGGCCGTGCACACACTCAACACGGTGCTGGCGCAGGAGCTCAAGCCGAGCGAGATTGAGGTCGGTGTGGTGGGCGGCCCCGACGCGCACGCCACCGACTCGCCCCAGCGGCGGTTCACGACGCTCGCGGAAGACGACATTGCACAGATTCTCGAGCGCCTCGCTGAGCGCGACTAGTACGTAGCTATTCCGTTTTCGCCTTTTTGGCATCGCGCCGCGCCGCCTTCTCAGTCGGCCGCTTCTTGGGCCGCGCCTCGGTGTGCCGCTGCTGCCGCTCCCGCGCCAGCGCCTCGAGGCGCGCACGCACCGAGTTGGGCGCGGGCGCCTCGTCGTCGTCCGACTCGTCAAACAGGTCGTCGCGCGTCTCGGCCTCGGTCTCCATGGGCTCTGGCTCGGCCTCCGGCTCTGGCTCGGCCTCCGGCTCTGGCTCGGCCTCCGGCTCCTCGTCGCTCTCTGCAAAGAGCGCCTCGTCGTCGCGCGCCACAAAGTCATCCTTCTTCTTGCGCGGCACGCGCTTCTTCGGCTCAGGCTCGGGCTCCTGCACATACTCGATCTGCAGCGCCTCTTCGCGCGCGCGGCGACGCGACTCGGCGAGGGCCTCGGCGCGCCGGCGGTGCTCCTCCTCCTTCTCGCGCTGCCGCTGCGCGAGCTGCGCCTCCTTCTCGCGCTGCTTCTCGTCGAGGCGCTTGAGCTGCGCCGCATGCTCCGCCTCGTGGCTGCGCGTCTCCTCCAGCAGCGTGGCCGCCTGGCGCAGGAGCGACATCTCGGCATACTTGGCGCGCTGCTCGACGGTGTCTGCGGTAATATACAGAAGCTGCCCCTGCTGCGCCGCCTCGACGAGTGGCGCAAGCGCCGCCTGCGCGCGCTCGACCCACTCGATCGCCAGCGCGAGGTCCGCCGACGACCGCTGCTCGACCGGCAGGTCATACAGCATCTGCAGCGCCTTTTGCGCCATGACCGCGCGGTTGTACGCGAGCTGCTTACGCTCCAGTGCTACGGCGCTTGTGCCCTCTGCCGGGCCACGCACCGCGAGCGCCTCGTCCGCCGCCGCGAGCTGCTGCATCGCGAGCAGCAGGTGTGCAAAGTGCCGGTCCCGCAGACCCAGCGCGTACAGCGCGCGCGCCGAGTACTGCAGCACCGCCGGGTCGCGCGCGCCGCCGCGCCGCGTGAGCGCCAGCTCATACACATGCGCCGCACGCTCGAGCGCGCCACACAGCATGAACGCATGCCCCTGGCACACGTACACACTCGCATCGTCGCGCACCTCGCGCAGCTTGCCAAACAGCGCTGCCGCGTCCTCGGCCGCCGCCTTGCGCCGCGCCTCGATGGCGTCCGGCGCCGCGCCTGGATCGCCCAGCGCGTCGTCGGCCAGCAGGATCGCCAGGCCCTGCGCCGCAAACACATCCTGCGCGTTCGCACCAAGCGCCTTGTCGAACAGGTCCGCCGCGCGCAGCATGCTCTTGGCCCGCTCCGCCCGCTGCTGCGGACCGGCCGGCACATGCAGGCCGAGCTGGTAGTACGCCCAGCCGAGCGCGCCCAGCACGTACGCGTCGTGCCGCGCCTCGTCCGCCGCGCGCCGCGCGACGCTCGCACTGCCAAACACGCCCTTGCCCGCGTCGGCACCGAGGAACAGCTGCGCCGCCGTATCCTTGAGTGCACCCCACGCAGCCTGCCGATTCGCCGGGTACGCGCCCGCGAGGAAGCGCATGTACTCGGCACGCACGCTCAGGTCGCCTGGCTCGCACGTCAGCGCCTCCTTGAACCGCGCATTCGCCACGTCGCGCGCCGTGCGCACCTGCCCGGTGCCCTCGTCCGCCACACGCACGTCCTGTGGCACCTGCGCGGCGAGCACCGCGAGGCGCACACGCGCATCCACATACGCGGGGTGCGCCTCCAAGAGTGCCGTGTACACGCGCCGCGCCTCGGTCGCCTCGCCCAGCGCCTCGTGTGCGCGGCCCACATTGTAGCTCGCCAGCACACGCACCGCCACGGCCGCCTCGTCGTCGCCCGGCGCCGACTGCGCCTCGGCCAGGTGCGCGAGGCCGCGGCGCACCTGCGCCGCGTCCGCCTCGTACACGAGCAGCGCACCGACGTTCAGCTGCAGCGCCGGCACGAGCGACGCTGCGGCAGTGCCCGGCGCACACAGGCGCAGCGCCGCCTCGTACTGCTCGAGGGCGCGGCCCCGCGCACTCTTCGCATGCAGCTGTGCGAGCCATGCGTGCACACGCGCATCCTGCCCGACCTGCGCGAGGCCGGCCAGCACCATCGGCGCGAGGCGCTCCGCCTCGAGCGCGCCGCCCTCGCCCGCCGCGTCCGGCGCAAGGAGCGCCTGCGCCTCCGCGGACGTGCGCAGCACGCGGTCGAGGAGCTGGCGTGCGCGCCGGCGCTGCTGCGCGGCGTCCGCCGGCTCTGTGCCCGGCGCAGGGCTTGCGAGCAGCAGGCCCGCGAGGAGCGCCAGCTCGCTCGCGTAGGCGGTCGACGCGGCCGGGCGCGCAAGCACCGTATCGAGCGTCTGCACCGCGCCGAGCACATCGTGCGCGCTCACCTGCAGCTGCGCGAGCGACAGCGCGGTGAGCGCAAGGCCTTGGGTGAGCGGGTGCGTTTGCTCGTCGCTCGGCGTGCGGGCAAACGCCTCGAGCGCACGCGCATAGTATCGCTGCGCCAGCAGCCCGAGGCTGTGATCGCCCGCGTGCTGGGGGAGCCGCGACGTGGCGTGCAGTGCGAGCGCCAGCTGCAGCCACGCGTGTGCGACGACGGAGCGCGCGTCGGCGTACTGCACGGCATGCTCGCTCAGCTTGAGGGCGCGCGCGAGGGTTGCGTCGTCGCCCGAGAGCGCGTGCATCGGCGTCGACATGTCGTGCCCAGGCGGCAGCTGCGCTGCGAGTGCGTGCGCCGTCTGCGTCGAGAGGTGCGCCGCGAGCGCCACGGCGGCCATCGCGCACGTTTTGTTGCGCTGCCACGCGGCCTGGAGGTGCACGAGGCCGTCGGCATATGCGGCGCGGCGCGCCTCATCCTCTGCGCGCTCGGTCGCCGCGCCGTAAAAGCCGGGCGGTAATGCGCTCGTCTGCTTCGCGGCATGGACCAGCGCGAGGCCGAGCAGCAGGCGCGGCGCGGACGCCTCGGGGTCCACGGCCGCGGCGCGCTGCCATGCGCGCCGCGCAGCATCGTGGCGCCCGAGTGCCCAGAGACACAGGCCGATACCGATGCGGGGATCCGGCCCGGGCCACCGCGCCCCGCTCTGGTGCACGCGCACGACGAGGCGCAGCGCGTGCTGGTACGTCTGCAGCGCCGCGAGGTGCTGCCGCGCGCGCAGCTGCAGGCACGCGCGTCCGAGGAGCGCGACAATATGCTCGGGCGTGCGCGTGAGCAGCACGTCGAACAGCTTGGCCGCCAGGGCACTGTCGCCGGTCACGAGGGCGAGCGCCGCGCGCGCCTGGAGGAGCAGGGGGTGCTGGGGGTGCAAGCTCTGTGCGCGGCTGAGCACCTCGGCAGCCTGGCGGAAGTAGTGCTGCTTGGGCAAGGTGGAACCGAGCGGCTGGTACCGCGCATCGTCGAGCACCTGCTTGGGCGCGGCGCGTGCGTCGGCGAGCAGGAAGGCGGCCTGCAGCGCGAGCACGGGCGTGCTCTCCTCGGGGCGGTGCACTGGGAGGATGCTGCAGCCGCGCGACACGATAAGCTCCGCCTCGGCGCGGCGCCCCGCGTTCCAGCACCGCGCTGCGAGCGCCGTCCAAAAGTACGCGGGCGGCTTTTCTTCGACGAGTACTTCGACCACGACCTCCAGCTCGTCGGCCGCCGGCAGGGGATCGAGCTCAATCGTGATCGACTCGTTCGTCGCAAGCACGAGCTCCAGGCTCGGGGGGCCCGCCACGGGGGCGGGCTCTGCGGCCGCCGACGAGGCCATCGGGTCAGCGAGTCGTGCGGCCGACCGCGGCCGTGGTAGGCGTCACGTGCTCATCACGAGGTCCTTCGCGCGGCGTCCGCGTTTCGCGGCCGGCCATGAGCGAGAGGACCGGCGTGACGATCGGTGTGCTGGCGCTGCAGGGCGCTTTCCACGAGCACATCGCGCGCTTTGCGTCACTCAGCGCGAGTGCAAGTAGTGTATCGGTGCGCAGCGTTGCCGTGCGCCGCCCCGAGCAGCTTGCGCAGTGCGATGCCCTTGTGATCCCGGGCGGCGAATCGACGGCGATTGCGCTGGGCCTGCACAATGCCGTCCTCATCGAGCCGCTGCGCGCATGGATCCGAGACGGTAAACCGGTTTGGGGCACGTGTGCGGGCATGATCATGCTCGCCAACACCGCTACCGGCGGCAAGCGCGGCGGCCAGGAGCTACTTGGCGGCCTGCCCATCCAGGTCGGCCGCAACGGCTTTGGCTCGCAGGTCAACTCGTTCGAGTGCGACGTCCACTGCCCCGCCATCGGTGAAACGCCGTTCCCCGGCGTGTTCATCCGCGCGCCCGTCGTCGAGGCGCTCGGCGCCGCGAGCCACGGAGCGGCTCCGCCCGTCTCGCACAGCCCGAGCGACATGCACGGCCTGTTCCCGGGCACGCCCGTGGAGCCGATCGCGTGGATCCCGCCGGCCGCGGACGCCGCGTCGGACCCATCGCGCATCGTCGCCGTGCGCCATGGCTGCCTGCTCGCCACCAGCTTCCACCCCGAGCTGACGACCGACACGCGCCTGCACCACTACTTTGTGCAGATGGTCCTGGGCACTGCCTAGCCAACGACGTAGCTACATACCCCGGGCACCTCGTTGCCTCGCACCGCCTCGTTGCCCACGCTCAGGTGCACTGGTGCGCCGCCCGACACATGCCGTGCAAACAGCTCGACCACCGCGCCGCGCACGCCCAGCGCACCGCCCAGGTACGGCTTGGCGCTGTGCCCCAGCGGGACACTCACGAGAATGTGCCGTGGCGCAATGGCCTGCGGCGTACGGGCCCCAAGGAGCACCAGCTCGTACGGCCGCCGGAAATGACGCGTGTCGCGGTCCAGCGGCAGGACCGTGTCCGGCGGCGCGCTTGTCGGCGCCGTCACCTTGAGCCAGGCCCACGTCGCTTGATGCACGACGCCCAGCGCCGGCATCAGCTTGTCCGTGACAAAGCGCTGGACACGCGGCTGCGTCAGCGGTGCGACGTACCGCATTTGTCACCCACACGGCCAGCAGGGTATCCGCGCCGAGGAGCGTCTCGAGCGCGGGGCGCACGCGCCACATGTCATACACATCCTGCACCGTGCCGTAGCCATGCGCCGAGCGGCCCTGCGCACGTTGCGCACTCTTGTTTGGCCACGGCGGGTCCACCACCACGAGCGACGCGCCGCCCTGCGCAGCCACTGTGTAAGCACTATCGACGTACGCAGCGCACGCACACTCGCCCAGCCGTGCGGCAGGCGGTGGTCGGGCGGCAGCAGATCAGTGAGCAGGAAGGCGCTGCGGGGTGGCAGCATGTATGTGTTGTGCTCCCACTCGACACGCGCCTCTGACTCGCCGTCGTTTGTATGCACGACGTGCGCCCAGCGCGACGAGCCTGGTCTGTGCTCCGCCGCCTCGACACACGCAGCGAGCTCGCATGCGCGGCGTTCATGCGGCCACCTACACAGCGCGCGCGCCTGGCATGCCCACCAGTCGGGCTCCGCCGCATGGTACGCGCGTATGCACGCGAGGGCCTCGTGCAGGACGGCCTCGCTGTACGCGTCCGGGCTGTCCGGTACGCGCGATGCGCGCCCACTCGGTCGCGGCATGTACGGCCGCGTGGGCACCGCACCGTCAATCCAGATGGGCACGGCGCGCGCTTCGTCGACGCGCACCAGCGTCACAGGGACGCCCTGCGCGGTGCCGAGGGGGAGCATGAGCGGTGGAGTCGACCACGTGGCAGAGGAGGAAAACCGACGGCGGCCGCGCGGCGGTTTGTCTGTGATCATGTCGGCGCCCATTTTTGCGCAGGAGGCGACGCAGGAGCGCGCGGAGAATGCGCGCCTGTCGTCGTTCGTGGGAGCGCTTGCGCTGGGAGATCTCGTGAAGAGCACACTCGGCCCGAAGGGCATGAACAAGATCCTGCAGTCGGTCGGCTCGAGTGACATTGTCGTGACAAACGACGGCGCGACGATCCTCAAGTCGATCTACCTGGACAACCCTGCGGCCAAGATCCTCGTCAACATTTCCAAGGTGCAGGACGATGAAGTCGGCGACGGAACGACGTCGGTGTGTGTCCTGGCGTCCGAGCTGCTGCGCGAGGCGGAGCGACTCGTGCAGAGCCACATGCACCCCCAAACGATTGTCGACGGCTTCCGCATCGCGAGCGAGGCGGCGCTGCGCGCGCTTTCGCAGCATGCCAAGGACCACAGCGCAGATGCGGATGCGTTCCGCAACGACCTGCTCAACATCGCGCGCACGACGCTGTCGTCCAAGGTGCTCTCGCAGGACAAGGACTACTTTGCGAACCTCGCCGTCGACGCGGTGCTGCGCCTCAAGGGCTCGACGAACCTTGAGAACATCCAGATCATCAAAAAGCTGGGCGGCAAGCTGACCGACAGCTACTTGGACGAGGGCTTTATCCTCGACAAGAAGATTGCGCCCGACTCGATCAAGAGCCTCGAGAACGCCAAAATCCTCATTGCCAATACGTCCATGGACACGGACAAGATCAAGGTGTTTGGTGCGCGCGTGCGCGTCGAGGGCACTAGCAAGCTCGCGGAGATTGAGCGCGCGGAGCGCGAGAAGATGAAGGCCAAGGTCGAGCGCATCAAGGCACACGGCATCAACTGCTTCGTGAACCGTCAGCTGATCTACAACTACCCCGAGAGCCTGCTCACGAGCGCGGGCATTCTGTGCATTGAGCACGCAGACTTTGAGGGTGTCGAGCGCCTCGCGCTCGTCACTGGCGGCGAAATCGCGAGCACGTTTGACCGCCCCGACCTTGTGCGCCTGGGCGAGTGCGCCAAGATTGAGGAGGTGATGATCGGTGAGGACAAACTCATCAAGTTCTCGGGCGTACGCGCAGGTGAGGCGTGCACTGTCGTGCTCCGTGGTGCGACGTCGCAGATGATTGACGAGGCGGAGCGCTCGCTGCACGATGCGCTCAGCGTGCTGAGCCAGACGGTCAAGGAGACGCGCGTCACGTACGGCGGTGGCTGCGCGGAAATGGTCATGAGCCACGCCGTCGACGAGGAGGCGCGACGGACGCCCGGGAAGAAGGCACTGGCCGTCGAGGCCTTTGCGCACGCGCTGCGCCAGCTCCCGACGATCCTCGCCGACAATGCGGGTCTCGACTCGTCGGACCTCGTTGCGCAGCTGCGAGCCGCGCACCACGAAGGGAAGGACGACCTCGGTCTCGACTTGGACCAGGGCACGCTCGTGTCGATGGCGGAGCGCGGCGTGACGGAAAGCTATAAGCTCAAGCACCAGGTCGTGGTCTCGGCGAGCGAGGCCGCTGAGATGATCCTGCGCGTGGACGACATCCTGAAAGCGACGCCGCGCCGGCGCGATGCGCACTAGCTTCGGGACGTAGCGGCATCATAGTGGGAACTACGAACCCAGGATCTACGCTTGGGGTATCGCTCGTTCGAGCGTCCCCTGCAATATGTATCAAGGGGTGGCATGGGGGAGCAGAGGAGGTCCTTAGACGACGTGGCCCTTGCCCTTGTAGCCCTCGCTGGCAATACCCGAGATCGGGTTCTGCTTGGTCTCCTTGGCACGGGCAGTCATCTGCTCCTGGTATTCCTTGGTAAGGGTCTTGGGAGGGGCGTTCGCTGTGGTCAGTAGCGCTGTACGCACAAATCGAGCGAATACCGTAGAAGACGCTCAAACCGAGCAGCACACTCACGGCGACACCGAGAGCGACCTTGCCGGTCTGGCCCTGGGGCACCACGGCCTTGCGGGGACCGTAGGGGCCGTACGAGACAAAGTAGGCTGCGTGTTAGTATGCCGCCGCAACCGCGCTACGTACCAGCCTTCTTTTCGTCGAGCGCCAGCTCCTTCCAGTTCTTGCGCTGGAGCTCCTCGAGGGCCTTGTACACCGAGTACTGTTCCTCCTTGGCCATCTTGGGCCACATGCCCTCAATGTTGGGCAGAACCTTGGACAGGTCCTGCGAGTTCGGACCCTCGATGATCTGCTGGGCGTTGCGTGCAGTCTCAGTAGTCCAGCGCTCGCTCTTTGTGATCACAGTGCGCACACCAGCCGGGACACGGCGGGGCAGAATACGGGGCACAGCAGCACGAGCACTTCCGATCATGGTGGTGAGTCGTTGGCTTGACAAAAGCGTGCGGTTTCTACGGCGCAAAGCCGCTCGCTGCCCGCGCCCGGCGGAACCAATCGGGACCCGCTGATTCCCATGCCCTTGACGTCGGCCGAACCATGCCACGTGCTATATCGGAGCTAGTTTCGCGTACGCATCGCGTGGAGCTACGGGCCTATCTAGGCAATCGCGGCGAAGGCCTGCGCAAAGTCGCCCTGGATGTCCTCAATGTGCTCGCAGCCGACCGAAACACGGATCAGGTCCTTGGTCACACCTGAAGCCTCCTGCTCCTTGTCGTTCAGCTGCTGGTGCGTCGTCGACGCGGGGTGAATCACGAGCGTCTTGAGGTCACCGACGTTCGCCAGGTTGGACGCGAGCTTCAGCGAGTCGACGAACTTGCTCGCCTGCGCCTCGGTGCCCTTGACACCGAACGAAATCACACCGCCAAAGCCGCGTGTCAGGTACTTTTGTGCGACATCATGCGTCGGGTGCGACTTGAGACCGGGGTACAGCACCCACGAAACCTGCTCATGCTGCTCGAGCCACTCGGCGAGCGCCAGCGCATTCTCACAGTGGCGCTGTGCACGCAGCGACAGCGTCTCGAGACCTTGCAGCAGCAGGAAGCTTGCGAAGGGGTTCAGGCACGAGCCCAGGTCACGCAGCATGACCACACGCACGTAGGCCACAAACGTCGCGGAGCCAAACGTCTCCCAGAACTTGAGGCCATGGTAGCCCTCCGACGGCTCAGTGAACTGAGGGAAGCGGCCACTCTGCTGCCAGTTGAATTTGCCCGAGTCGATCACGACACCGGCAATCGTCGTGCCGTGACCGCCAATCCACTTGGTCGCCGAGTGGACGACGACGTCGGCGCCGTGCTCGATCGGGCGCATAAGGTAGCCGCCCATGCCGAACGTGTTGTCGACGACGACCGGCACACCGTGCTTGTGCGCCACCTCAGCAATACCCTTCAGATCGGCGACCGTGTAGCGGGGGTTCGAGATTGTCTCGAGGAACACGGCCTTGGTGCGGCTGTCGATCGCCTTTTCAATCTCCTCCGGCGAAGCGTTTGAAACAAACTTGGTCTGCACACCCCACTTGGGGAAGAGCACCTTGAGCTGGTTGTACGTGCCGCCGTACAAGTACGTTGACGAGACAATGTTGTCGCCGCTTTGCGCAAGCGACAAGAGCGCCATAGCCTGCGCCGACTGACCCGAAGACGCAGCAACGGCGCCGACACCGCCTTCGAGAGCGGCCATGCGCTGCTCAAACACATCCACAGTCGGGTTGCCAATACGCGAGTAGATGTTGCCCGGAGCACGCAGACCGAACAGGTCCGCGCCGTGGGCCGAGTCATTGAACACGAACGAGCTGCCGTGAGTCGCACCGTACGTACGTCGACGCGTAGACCGGCACCGCCAGGGCGTTGGTCGCGCTGTCCGGCTTTTGACCGGCGTGAAGCTGCGTGTAAGCGACAACCGCACGTACCTGCAGAGTCTCAAAGTGTGTCATATTGCCTGAAGACGTTGGCCCCGTCCCGTCTTCGCACGCCTTATAAACCAGGTGTAGCGCGCCGGGGCCATGTCATCATTCCTGCAAGTCGCACGTATCTATGGGGTCTTATCGGCCGAGTTAGGCGTACACCCACGTGCCCGCTGCCTCGGCCCACGACGCGACCGCGCCACTGGGGGGCCACGCGACCGCGTCAGTGTCGCATGGGCGCACCAGGACACCGACGCCGGGACCGCCCATTTCTGTTTCGTATGTAGCAAATCCCTGCGCATGCAGCGCGCCGACGAGTTCGCTGAGTGCCGCGTTGCTGAGCTCGTCGGGGAGGAGCGAGATGGCACAGCCGCCGCCACCTGCGCCTGTCAGCTTCGTCGCGGCGCCGTAATGTCCACACAGCTCGCGTACCTTGTCCAGCACCGGGTGCCCGACGCGTAACTGCACAAGCTGCAGGTGGTTCAGCTCAAGTAGGAGCCCCAGACGCGCAATCTGGGCTGCACGCGAGACGGTCGTATCATTCAGCAACGCGTGCGCCTCGTCCGCAAGCCGCTGGATCATTGATAGCGCCGCCGCCACACGCTCCGGCTCCTCCTCTTTTTGCTGGCGCACACGCGCGACCAGTTCCTTGGTATTACGCACCACCTTGGTATCTGTGACGAGGAGGCGCACCGCATCAAAGCGCAGAGGCTCCAGCTCGTTCGCCGCGAGACCATTCGTTTCGAGCGCACGCGTAAAGGCCACAGCGCCGCCCAGTGTCGCCACTGTATTGTCGACGCCGGACGGATCGCCATGGATCACCTTTTCGGCCAAAAAGGCCCATGCATTGATGCACGCTGCGTGCTCGGCAGGCAGCGGCGCTTGGGCCGCCGGCAGCGACAGGTGCCCGTGCGTGTAGAGCAGCAGCGACGCGAGGCAAACGGACACAGCCGCACTACTCCCAAGACCCGCACTGATCGGAAGCGCGGAGCGTAGCTCGAACGCCTGCGCGGCCGCGTGCGGCGGCGCCAGGTGCATGTACAGGTAGAGGAACGCCAGCGATGCTGCATGGCGGCGGTCGTCGTGCGGCCACGTCTCGCCGACAAGCGCGGCGAGCGCAGCATGCAGCGAAGGATCGAGGTGCGTGGGCACCGCTTCGGAGCGCTCCACGAGCGCCCACGGGAGCGCTGCTACGTTCCACGCATGTGTCAGTGCAATGTCCGGCATCGCAAGACTCAGGTGATCCGCGGACGGCCCGACATGGCCGTAGCAGCGTAGCGACGTCGCAGCAGCCATCGCCTTGACGCCATGCACCACAGCATGCTCACCCAGCAGGATGACCTTGCCCGGCGCGCTCACCGTCAGTGTCGCGGGCGCCGCCGCGGGGCTTGGCGCTTCGGCCTTGCGCTGCGCAATGGCGCGGCGGAGGACCTCCATTTCGTCTTCCACCGGTACGCGCACGTAGCTGCTCTTCTGGCTCTTGCTCGGCTGGACCGCGCCGGCGTGCAACAGCGCCTGCTGCAGATCGGCTACAAGGTCGTCGGCGTCCTCGATACCGACGCAGAGGCGGATCAGGTTCTCGGGCAGGCCGCGCTCGGCGCGCACCTCGGGCGGGATACTCGCATGCGACATTTGACAGGGCATCGTGATCAGGCTGTTGACGCAGCCAAAGCTCACGCTCACGCCCCACAAGCGCACGGCTGCGACAATTTTTTCCGAGAGCGCCGTCTGGCCTGTCTCAAAGCTGAGCACGGCGCCTGCGCCGCGCGCCTGGCGTGCATGCACGGCGTAGCCCGCGTACGAGCGCAGGCCGGGGTACCGCACCTTGAAACCAAGCTGCTCGAGGTACTGCGCAATGCGCATCGTGGTGGCCTGCTGCTTCTCCATGCGGAGAGCGAGCGTCTTGATGCCACGCACCAGCAGGAAGCACTCGAGCGGTGCGAGGCCATTGCCGACCGACTTGATCGTGAAGAACATCTTGGCGGCGAGATCGTCGCGGTTGCACGCGAGGACACCGGCCATGACGTCGTGGTGTCCGCTTAGGTACTTGGTTGCCGAGTCGTAGACGATATCGACGCCCATGTCCAGGGGGCGCATGAGGAACGGCGACATCATCGTGTTGTCCACGACTGTGAGGGCGCCTGGCGCGTGCTTACGCGCGAGCTGCACACATCGGGGCAGGTCGGCGATCTTGATCATCGGGTTCGTGGGCGACTCGAGCAGGACGAGGGCGATGCGCGCGCTGCGACCTGCCGCGTGCTCGGCGGCGCGGTGCACAAGGGCCTTTTCGACAGCGTCCGTGTCCGTCGTATCGACGTTGAGCACCTGGATGTTCATCTGCTGCCGGAGCAGATCGAGCAGGCGGTTCGAGCCGCCGTACAGATCATCACCGGCCAGCACGTACTCGCCGGGGCCGACGAACCGCATAATGACATCGAGGCACGCCATGCCGCAGCTGACGGCAAAAGCGTGCTTGCACCCCTGGATCTGCGTCAGGTGGTGTTCCAGCACGGAGCGGGTCGGATTTGACACGCGCGAGTAGTCGTACTCGGCGCCAGGGAGGCCCTTGAATGTGGCCGTGAGGTACACGGGTGTCGACGAGGCACCATATTGGTCTGCATGCGCTGGATCATACACCGTAGCACACTGCGTGGCGAACGAGCACGCCCTGAGATCGGCCGGCATCGTGGGACGTGACGAGGCTGTGGAGTAGCGCGATGACCAATCGCGCTGCGCCACGCTTGGCACGGCGGCCTACGGCTCTATGGTACAGGTTCAGTGCACGGTGCGGAAACCGCGGAAGCCCACACCCACGCACGACACATGGACGTGGCCGTCCTCGAGTGTACGCAGTTGGAAGACGACGCCCAGCGCATCGCGGATATCGCGCAGGCACTGGATGGCCTGCGGCGTCAGGGCACCCATGCGGCAGCGCGCCACGTCTTCGGGCCCCAGCGCCATGAGCGTGAGTGCAAGTGGCTGGTGGGCCGCATCGATGCACCCGCCCGCCTCGATGGCGGTAAGCAGGCGGCGCGCGGCTTCGAGGCCGACGTCCTCGGGCGTCTGGCCCGGCACGGACGTCGCCTCCGCAGCGTGCAGCGCCCCGGTGGTCGATGTCGCGACGAGGGACATGCTGAAGCCGGGCGACTTGCCCGACTCGTCGCCGCGGTACACATCGGCAAACAGGTAGAGGTCAGGGATGTAGCGGTTCAGCACGCTGCGCGCGGCATCAATCATGCGGTGGCTCATCTGGGGGCTCACACGCACGGCGCTCGCAATGCCGCGGATCTTGCGGATGCGCCCCGGCTCGACAAAGTTGAGGGGGCGCAATGCCGTGACGAGCGGCGCACGGAAGAACACCTCTCCGCCGCCGCCGGGCGCCGCGCCGCGACGCACGATGCGCATTTCCAGCGACGACGCGAGCATCGACACGGCGTCCAGTGGGAGGAACAGCGTGAGGTGCGGCAGCGTGACAGTGCGCACGGTGTCGACGCCCGGATCGCCGAGCCCCTGCGTGACGCCACGCAGCGTGAGCGCGAGCTCCTCCTTCGCGAAGGGCGCCAGCACGACGACCCACTCGAGAAAGTAGCCCATGCCGCGCGAGAGCGGGCAATCGTGCGTAACACGCCCACCATACACGATGCCCGGCTGGAAGTACACCGAAGTACCCGTATAGTTAATCTCGACGGCGCTGCCGTTCGTCACTTTTTCCAGGAGGCGCAGGAACGATGCCTCAAAGTCGCGCAGGCCCGGCTCCTCGTCGTCCGGGCGGATCTGATCAATGCGCACCGGGCGCCCAGCGAGCGTCGCCAGCACAAGGCGCTGGCGGAAATACGCATGCCCGCGGAACCGCAGCAGGCGTTGGCCCTCGGACATGGTGCGTCGCGGTAAAAAAAGTGCCGCTGACAAATCGCCGCGGCCGCTCTCCACGCCGCATGCCGATACCGCGGCGGGCGTCCGAGACGCCGTGCGACGTGCACGGCCTCTTTGTCGCCGAGTACGTCTGTCTGCTGATGCAGGTTCCATGTGCGTCATGGAAACTCTATTGTGTACCGCGACCCGCCCAGCCTGCGCACCGACGGCCTCGAGTGGACGGTGCTGCCGAGCGGCGCGCATGCCGTGACCCGCGATACCATGTACGTGTGCGGCACTGATGCAGCTACTTTTCGTACGATGCGCAGCACATGGGGGTCGCCGCATTCCACCAGCATGCACTCGCTGACGAGGACGAGGACGCGTGCGCTGCGCTGCGCGGCGCGCGCAGCGTGAGTGTCGCGCTGGTCGTGCCGTGTGGCGCCGCGCCGGGGAGCCAGCTGACCGCGCTACTTCCCCACCTCGTCCCGCTCGCATCGCTCGCGCGGGACATTGCGGCTGGTGCGCCTCCATGCACGCTCAGCGCGTACATGGCCGAGTACGCTCAGCGCACGGCCACGCCACAGCACGCGCTCTTGCAGCTCGCGTATGATCCAGTGACGTACCTGCTCACGGTGCACCGCTTCTTGGGCCCGCTTATTCCTCCTCTGGTCAAGGCGCTTCATGTTCCACGCCGCGTTCTCCTGTACTGCCCGCCGCCGATGGAGCGCGCGGCGATCGTGGCGTTCAACCTCGCGGAGCTCATGCACGCCTCGTTTGTGCATGCGCCCGGCGTACCCGGCAGCGTGCGTGTGCGTGGCCTCGTGACGCTGCATGACCTCGATGCGCTCCTGGCCGAGCCGGTGCCATCGGCGACGGCATGGATTGCGTGGACGTCCGACCGCCTCCTGCTCGACAAGACGCGCCTGTACGATATCAGCGTGGACGTGTCGTCATGTGCGTTCCTCCCATCCGCGCCGCCGCCACCAGCGACGCGCCCCATCGCGCGCCTCGTGCCGAGCCTGGACCGCGCGCCGGTCCCGCTGCAGTGGTCGACGCGCGACTTGAGCCTATTCCTGGAGATCGCGGAGCAGGAGCGCCGATTTGAGGCGTTGCTCACCGACGAGGGGCGCCCGACCTTCCGTGCGTGGTGCGAGGCGGAGGCACTTCCTGCGACGTGCGATCTGCACCTGTCCGTGCGCCCGCCCTGGCGGTATGTCGGGCAGGACGACCGTTTGCGCGTCATTGGGTACCTCGTGGTATGTGTCGCGATGCTGCGCTTCTGGCTCGCCGAGTGGTGGCTCGTGCGTGCACAGCTACACATCGTCGTGCCCCTCGCGCTCGTCATGCCACTTGGCGTGCGTGGCGACGGTGGGATGAGCAGCGGCATCGTCGACCTCGGCGACGATGCGAGCGTGGACTCGGCGCCGCGGCACCGCCTCTCACGCTTCCTCGACACGGCCGACGACGAGACATCGCACGAGTCGCCCGACCCACTCGTCGCCGCGTGCGGGCTGCATGTGCCGCCGTCGCACGGCCGCCCCCGCTCTATGGCCAGCACGCGCTCGTGGACGTCGCACGGTGTGGCGCGCGAGCGTGCGGTCCGCCCCGCGCACCCCCGCTACGACGCCCAGGATGCGCCGCACCTGCCGCTGGAAAGCATGTCGAGTCTATACCTCTTCACGCTGTGGAGCAGCTACGTGCGTGCCAAGCATATCCAGGCGGTCGCGTACATGGAAGAGCGCGTCCAGCTCCTGCCGCCGGCCGATGAGTCGGCGTCCCTGCTGCGCACGCGCGACGTGCGCGTGACGCCCGAGTGCCTGCGCACGCTCGGCCTCGACCCCACGTCCGAGATCGACCGGGCGGTCGTCCAGCAGCTCCTCACGCCCCACGGCTGCACCCTGCGCATCGCGCGCGGCTGGCGGGGCTAGGTAGTCCTCCACTCGTCGTTCCTCCACGCCATGAGCGAGCGTGTGCCGCGACCGGTGGCGCGGTACCGCCCTGGCCAGGCGCCCGCGCCCGTCGCCTCTGACTCGTCATCGGACGACGAGGGCGCGCAGCGCCGTGAAGTGCAGCCGCGCCCCAAGCTGCCGAGTCGCGTCACCCACGCTGCCTCTGCTGCCGGTGTCACGATCCAGCGGGGCGACGAGGCCCTGCGCCTGCCGCCCACCGCGGCGCCCAGTGCCGTCCACCTGAGCGAGTATGGTGCGTAGGTCTCACTGACACAGAAACCGACTCGGACGAGGATACCAAGAGTGCGGCCGTGCCGGCCGCGGCCCTGCCAACCTCTGCGCCGCCGCCGCGCCCGGTCAACAAGCAAGCGCTCCCGCCGCCGGCCGTGTCGCTGCGCGCCCCCGAGCCGGCGGACGAGTCGAGCGAGTACGATACTGAAAGCGAGTCTAGCCACGACGAGGCGCCGGCGCCGCTACTCAAGCCCGTGTTTGTGTCGCAGTACGTACATGGCACTCACGCAGACGCGATCGCAAGGCGGCCGCTGCGCCTCCCGAGCATGTGGAAACGACGCGCCGCGATGCGGCAGCGGCGCGCGCCGCTAAGCAGACCGCGCACGAGTTGGCGGCGGCGCGTGTCGTGCGTGATCTGCAGGAAAAGCAGCACGAGATCGCGCACATGGACGTCGACGACACGGACGGCCTCGATCCCGACGCCGAGTTTGCGGCGTGGCGTGCGCGCGAGCTTGCGCGCCTGGAGCGCCTGCGCATCGCGGACGCGGCGCGGCAGGCCGAGGCCGCGGAGCTGCAGCGGCGGCGTACACTGTCGGAGGCGGAGCGCCTGGCCGAGGACCTTGCGCACGCGCGGAGCACGCGGCAGGCCAAGCAGCGCGGCCAACAGGGCTTCCTGCAAAAGTACTACCACAAGGGCGCCTTCTTCCAGGATATGGACATTTTGCAGCGCGACTACTCACAGAGCACCGTCGATGCCGTCGACAAGCGACACCTACCCCAAATTCTACAGAAACGCCACTTTGGCCAGCGCAGCCAAAGCAAGTGGACGCACCTGGCCGCGGAAGACACGTCGCGGCAGGGCGCGCCCGACCTGCGCGACCCCGCGGCGCACCGGCCCCGCCCCCGCCCGCGGACGTAGGGCCTGTGCTGGCTATGTGCGGTTCGACAGGGTCGTCGCCAGCCAGTCGAGGCCGGCCGTGAGGCTGTGTAAGTAGGAAAAAAAAAACGTACCCCTTGCCTGTGAGTGCGGAGCACCCAAAGATCTGCCATGTGCGGTCGCGGAACGACGACAGGTTCAGCGCCTCGGACAGCTCGCTCGGTGTCATGGCACCCCGCACGTCCTGCTTGTTCGCCCATACGAGCAAGGGCGCGCGCGCGAGGTTGTCATCGGCCGCAATGCGATGCAGCTCCGCGCGGGCCAGCGACACGCGCTCGCGGTCGTTGCTGTCGACCACAAAGATCAGCTGCGGTCAGCGGAGCGCACTTACCGCATTCGTGGCCGTCAGGTACTGCGCCCAGCTCGTGCGTAGCGACGTCTGTCCTCCCACATCCCACAACACAAACCTGAGGTTCTTGTATTCAAACGTCTCCGTATTAGACCCGATTGTCGGCGCCGTCGCGACAACCGCACCTAGCGTCATTTTGTACATGAGCGTCGTTTTGCCTGTGTCAGCAGGGGCAACGCACCCGCATTGTCCAGTCTACACTCAGCACATATCCACATACCCTAGAATACAGATCTTGAGCTCCTTCTGCCCAAACAGCGAAATCCACAGGCTGCTGAAGGCCACACCCATGCTGGACGGCAAGCCGCGCCGGGCGGCGCGTGCCACGGACATTCTAGCCTACGAGGCCAAGAATATGTCGCCAACATCCTTTCGAAGGCCGCGCCGCTTCGTCGCCCGCCTGGACATGGCGCGATGGACGAGGGCGCTGTAGATCCGCCGCTCGATCCGCCGTGTGTATACGACACACAGGCCGAGATACACACATCGACTGCGCTCCCGTCGACCCCTGCGGGTGCCGCAACATCCGCGAATGAGCGCCGCCGGCGCCGCCTCGACCGCGAGCTCGGCTTCTCGTCGCCGGGGCCCGCGTTCCAACTCTCTTCGGACGCAGATGGGGTGTCGTCGCCAGATACCTCATCTCCAGCGGGTCGATCGTCACGACGCACGGTGCGCCCGTCGCGCGCGGCCCTCCAGAGCGGCATGCTCAAAATGTGGCAGGTCCCGACGTCCGACGAGTCCCTGTCGCCCACGACAGTCCTTGCGCGCGCGCGCGCCCTCGCCGACAAGCTTCAAGCAGCTGATGCACACATGCTCCGCCAGGAGCACGCGGCTCTGCTGCTCGAGCTGCGGCACCTCGCGCAGTCTATTACCGGGACGCCCCTGGACTCTGACCTAGCGCACAAGAGCCCGGAGGAAACGTACGCCCTCTTCCAGGCACAGCACGAGCAGGCGCTGCGCATGCAGGAGCCGAGGCGGCGCTCACGCCGCTCCGTATACGGTACACGCTCGCCGCCGTCGCCGCCACCGCCTGAGCCGTCGCGTGCCAAGCGCGTGCGTGTCTCCTTGGGCGGACAGAAGCGCGCCGCGTCGCCACCGGCGCCCGAGTCCGTGGCTCTCGTGCCACTTTCGAGTGGTGCGGATATCGATGCAGCACACCCGCCGCCCCTGACGTACCTATCACCGGCGCAGTCCCCGGCGCGGCCCATGGCGACATGCTTCTCCGAATGGATGGCGTCGCAGGTGCATTGGGACGACGAGATCGTAACGCCTGCCGTGCGTTCACAGCGCCTGGCCTATGCCACGCACGTATATGTGCGCCTCAGCGAGCTGGCACGCCAGGGCAAGGCACTGGGGCCCGGTGTGAGCAGTGCGATGCTCAAGCTCAAGCCCCAGGAGGCCCCACGCACTCTCTCGCACTGGGACCACCTGCTCGCCGCGGTTGCCGCGCAGGCGCAGCGCACGCGCCAGCTGTCCAAGGCACGCATGCAGCTCGCCAAGAAGGTGTCTCGTATGGTGGTTGCGTACTGGGACCGTGAGCTCAACCAGGACGAGCGCGAGCAAAAGCTCGAATGGCGCCGGCAGCGGGCGCTGGCCAAATGGACTATGAAGGAGGTGCAGCGCCAGTGGCGACTCGCTGTGACCGTCATCCGCGGACGCAAGCAAGCGGTCGAGCGAGCCGAGCGCGAGAAGCTAGGCAAGAAGCAGCTACAAACCATTATCGAACAGAGCACACATATGCTCGAGACGCAGCATGCCGAGCTTGCGACCGAGACGCCCGACGCCGCAGTGGACGAGCCTACAGACGAAGAGAGCGAACCTACGGAGGCGTCCGAGGCCAGCGACGAGAGCGAGGCGGAGGAGTCTGCCGACGGCGCCGACGACGAGCAGCTCGAGCGCGACATGTGGGAAGAGGATGAAGAAGACGAAGACGAGGATGCCGATCTTCAGGCGGACGCCGACTTACCCCTGGACGAGCTGCTGAAAAAGTACCAGTACGACCCACGTCCTGAGAGCCCCGTCCCCAAGGACGAGTCGGACACGCCGAGCGACTTTGCGTCCGCGTCCGAGGCCGAGTCGGATGCAGACGCCGCCTCCGATGCGTCCGAGGCCGGGCCCGATGCAGACACCGCCTCCGATGCGTCCGAGACCGAATCCGTCTCGCTCCAGGCACTCCTCGGTGAGGAGCCAATGGACAGCGCATTGCCCAAAGTACGCCCGCCCTTCCTTCTGCGCGGGACCTTGCGACCGTACCAGCAGATGGGCATGGAGTGGCTCATCAGCCTGTACAACAACCAAGTCAATGGCATCCTCGCGGACGAGATGGGCCTGGGCAAGACGATCCAAACGATTTCGCTGCTTGCCCACCTCGCATGCGACCGTGGTAACTGGGGCCCCCACCTGGTCGTCGCGCCGACCAGTGTGATGCTCAACTGGGAGATGGAATTTAAAAAGTTTCTGCCTGGCTTCAAGATTCTGGCGTACTACGGCAGTCAGAAGCAACGCAAGGCCAAGCGGGTAGGCTGGAACACGCCGAACAGCTTTCATGTATGCATCACGTCGTATCAGCTCGTGCTTGCGGACCAGCACATCTTCCGCCGTAAGCCGTGGTCGTACCTAATCCTGGATGAGGCGCACCACATCAAAAACTTCCGCTCGCAGCGCTGGCAAACCTTGCTCGGCTTCAACTCCCAGCGCCGACTCCTGCTCACAGGCACGCCCCTGCAGAATAACCTGATGGATCTCTGGAGTCTCATGTACTTCCTCATGCCCCAGGGCATCGAGCGCGTGGCCGCCGCAAGTGGCGCCTTCACCAACATGAAAGACTTTCAGGACTGGTTCTCGAATCCGCTCGGCAAAGCAGCCGAGAACACGCAGGGCATGGATGACGAGACGCGCGAGACGGTCGCCAAGCTCCATACGGTGCTGCGCCCGTACGTGCTGCGCCGCCTCAAGTCGGACGTGGAGCGTGAGATGCCGAAAAAGTTTGAGCATGTCGTACCGTGCCGCCTATCGAAGCGCCAGCGCTTTTTGTACAACGACTTTATGTCGCGCGCCAAGACGCGCGAAAGCCTCGCGAGTGGTAACTACATGAGCATCATCAACTGTCTCATGCAGCTGCGCAAAGTGTGCAACCACCCCGACCTTTTCGAGCCGCGCCCCATTGTCACGCCGTTTGTCACGCGCGCTGTGGCCGCCGACTATGAAATCAAGGAACTGCTCGTGCGCCGGCGCCTGCTGGCCGAGGATCCTTGGGCCTCCGTCAATGCCGACTTTTTGAATCTGCACTGCACGCAAAACGAGCCGCTACTCACGCCCCTGGTGACACGGCACTACGCGGCGCTCGACGCGTCCGACGCCGTGGCACAGGCCGTGCCTGAGCCTGGCCCAGCGCCGCCGTGGGACACCATATCGCTCCCTGCGTTCCAGCGTGCCCTCGCACACCGCCGCGCCCAGGCCGACTACGACCAGGCCCAGCACCGCGCCTATGTCAATCGGTACCGGTGCGCTGTGCAGCCCGTGTACGGCCGCACACTTATCGAGACCTTGCGCGAGGCCACTGCACCACAGGTGCACCCACTTGACGCAGGTGCCTCACGCGCCCGGTTCTTTGCCGAATGCGAGGCGCTGCGTGCGTGCGTGCGCTCGTACGAGCAGCGCGCAGAGTCCATGCACAGCACCATTGTCCGCTTTGCGTTTGCCACGCCGCCAGCCCTGGCACCCGAGGTGTCGCACCTCGCGCTGGCCCCCGCGCAGGCGGACGTGGCCTGGGAGCGCCGTCACGATCCGCTGCACACAGCGGCTGTGTCGCTCAACATTGCGTTTCCTGATGCCTCCCTGTTGCAGTACGACTGCGGCAAGCTGCAGCAGCTGGATACGCTCATGCGCCGCCTGGTGCAAGGGGGGCACCGCGTGCTGGTCTTTACCCAGATGACCAAGGTGCTGGACATTCTCGAAAAGTTCTTCAACTACCATGGCTACCGCTACCTCCGGCTGGACGGTGCGACCAAGGTCGAGCAGCGCCAGGCACTCACTGAGCGCTTCAACCGTGACACGCGCATCTCTGCGTTTATTCTCAGCACGCGCTCCGGTGGTCTGGGCATCAACCTCGTGGGCGCCGACACGGTCATCTTCTATGATCTTGACTGGAATGCGGCCATCGAGTCGCAGTGCATGGACCGCGCTCACCGAATTGGCCAGACGCGCGATGTGCATATCTACCGCTTTGTCAGTGAGCATACCATCGAGGAAAACATGCTCCGCAAGGCCAACCAAAAGCGGCGCCTCGACAGCATGGTCATCCAGCAGGGTGAATTCACGACAGAGCACTTAATGCGCAATGACTGGCGCGACATGCTCGATGAAGGTGGCAAGTCGCTCGGCGGCGTCAAGGTCGGTGAGGATGCGGATGGCGATGCGAACGATGTGGAGAAGGCTTTTCGTGCGGCGGAGGATGCCGAGGATGCGGCCGCTGTGCATGTGGCGCACGAAGAGCACCAGCTTGACCATGCGGACTTTGAGGGGGATGTTCACGCCGTGAACCATCTCACACCCTCGTCGCCGACACCGGCGCCGACGCCCGGCCCCGTGCGGGTCGTTGAACGCCCCGTGGATGCAGACTCTCCTCGAAGCGATATGGACGAGGATGAGGTTGGGGATGAAGACGACGATTTGGTTGGGTCCATCGACGACTACATGCTTCGGTACGTGCCCTCCTACTCACGCGTTCAGGACTGTGGAAGCCGACTGGGCGTTCTTCGGAGCTTAGCCACGTGGCACACCGGAACCGGCCGCTCGCAGGGCGTGCCACGGTGCGGCCAAGGCCTCTGGCGTGCACGACGCCCTGCTGCTCGCTGATGCATCTCATAGGCACAGACCTAGTCATATACCTCCCAGTCATCCTGATGATACTGCGTCATATACTGTCACAGCTATATCACAGAGGCAGCGCCGCGAATGCAGCCTTACACCACCAGGACAAGGCCATTACTTCTGCTCCGTGCCGAGGTTGATCTGCTGTAAGCCATCAGGTACATACGTGTTCGCTCGCCTCGCCATTCTTCCACTCCTGATAGCGCAGGGCCTGGTAGGCACGGCGCTCAGCTTCCGCGCGCTCGGTCTCCTTGAGGGCCTGACGGGTGGCGCGGGCAGCCACGGTAGTGTACTTGCTGTAGCTGTTTCGCATTAGCATCCCATTCCACGACCAAGGTGGTACCACGTACGAAAAGAACTGCCTCCAAGTAGCGCCAGTCATCGTGCAATGGACGTTGTGGCTCAGACGGAACGCCCGGCGCCGCCCGTGACACGAAACATATCACGTGATAACGGGTGAGCACGGTGTGGCTGCCCCGTCATGCGGGGCAGGTGCACGAACCAAGTCCTGATCGAGCTCAAACTACATGAACGGTGCTACCTTGCCGGCTTCTGGCTTAAACGTTCGGGCAGCGCGAGTAAGCCAGAGCTAGCCACCCGATAATGAAGCTTGTACCACCGAAGGGCGGCACGGGACCCAGAAGCTTGCGAAGCTTGCTGGTAGCCGGCAGCAAGTTGAGGGCGTAAATGGAGAAGCTGAACAAGACGATACCACCCAGAAGGGCGTAGCAGGCAAACTTGGTCGCAGGAGTAAATGGTACAAGCGTAGAAGCCACGAACACAGTCACCGAGTGCACCATATGGTACTTGTTCGCCGTCATATACGCCGAGTGTTCTGGCGTAAACATTTAACACGTACGCTGCGGCGTCATCCTCTCTTTGAAACCATGGGCACCAAGTGCACTTACATTAGATCGTGTTCTACACATACCCAAGCACGACAGACGAGGCGCCAGAGAGCGCACCAAGCGTAGCGATCCACGAGGCCATTTTGTCACTTGCCAAGGCGGGGGGCGGGACCTGCCTCTCCACCATCGTATCACGTGACCTTCTATCGACGTACGTCGAACAGAGCTCATTGTCTCGCCGCTGCCGCGAGGCGCATTGGTCATGACAGGCTCCAACGCACCCGAGTCCACACACTTTCGTCGTGATGAACACACCAACCGGTCCAGGGAAGGACTCTTTCACAGCCTAGGGAGCATGCTCTTCCGTCCTCTCTCCTGGGTGGCGAGTCCTCGTCAGGCTTCGTCGCCGCCGCCGCCGGCTCACAGCGTTGAGACTAATCATCGAGACGCGGCCCCAACAACGTCTACGGATCAACGGGATACGGGAATGATGACTTCTACACTTGCTCACACATCCAATGCACCTTTCCGCGGCACGCACACTTTGCCATCGTCGTTGCGCGTGACACCATCCGTGTCTAATGTTGCCTCTCCCCGTAGCAAGTGGGGCTCTCTCAACCTGGCTCCCACCCAAAGCCGCTCTTTGGCCACGTCATCACTGGATCCACCTGTACTGAGTAAGCCCGCTGCTCGCACCGAGGACCCTGCGTCTCTTGTCTCTGTGCTGGGTAAACGGACCCCATCTGCCTACGAAACGGAACATGAAGAGAATGCTCCAGATTTCTCTTCATCACGGAAACGCCGCGTAGTCTGGGACCCTGAAATGGGCTTTGTCGACGTCGAGGACCTTGCCGCACGTCGTCCTCCGGCGCCTCCACCGCAAAACGAAGCCGAGCGGATTCTGCGAGCCCTGGAGAGCATGCGTACACCGTTGGGCGATGCGCGGAGGGAGCGCATCATCCGTTCCAAAGCTCAGCCATCATGGTCTCTCTCAGCACCGATTCCCGTGCCGTTGCCTACGCCAGAGCGCGAAAGCATTCTGGCGCCACCTCGCCCACGATCCGCAGTCTTTCGAAGCATCGCTCCTCATTCCCGTTCACTTCGACGCTCACAGCTCTTGCGCCAATCACAGGTGGGACTGCAGTCTAGTTTGCGCTCCAAACTGAGACAGTCGGAGCCATATCAAGATACCCAGCGCGACTCGGCGGACGAGGCACGCGTCGACGAAAGCTTAAAGGTGACAGAGCTTGACCAGCCTGTATCTCGTACGGCGAAGCGCCGAGCCTCGAAGGCCAAGCTCAGCTCCAAGTCTTCCCGTGCAAAGCTTGTCAAAACTGAATCTGAGGTGATCCCCAAGTCGTTGAATGTTCCTGATGTGGACTTGGATACCGCGCCTGCAGCATCTTTGCCCAAAGATGAAGTGCCTAAGCAGGCTGCAGCTCCAGCGATGCGGAAGCGCGACAAATTCGAGGTGCGTCCTGATGACGAACCCATACCTAAACGCTCTGTGCTGCGTCAGGGCTCTTCGAAAGTGAACCGACGTCACGCACCCTCTGGTCGCATAACCGCATTCGATGATGACGAAGACGAGGAAGACGCGTCGATGCCAAGTTGTGAAGAGCTTGCCAAGATCAAGCTTCCTTCCAGTCTGTTCCCCGAGAACTTCTCTTTCGGAGAAGCGACAGAGAAACCTGCTCCGTCGTCTCCCAAGCCTTTGCTTGAACGTATGGCTCCTCCCACCACCACACCTGCCAAGGAGCCCAAGCCTGGGTCAGTGCGCTTCGAAGCCAAACCTGAGACTTCAGCGAAGGAAACGACGTACGAAACCGTACCTTCAAGTTCATTCTTTGCATCGGCCCCCCTCAAGTCAGACTCTATCTCTATGGAAAAGAAGTCAGGTCCCGTACCTGACTTTTTCGGCACAAAGAAGACAAGTCCTGCCTCGGACTCTGCGCGTGAGGATAAAACAACAGAGATGCCGACAGACAAACCTGCCTTGTTTGACTCGAAGAAGCGTGATCGAGACGATGAAGAACGGCCTTCGAAGAAGCCTGCTTCAACTCTCTATCCGACCGCACCCTCTTTCTCGTTCGGAAAAACGCCAGACAATAAAGACGAGGCCTCTCCTTCGTTGGCAAAGAGCTCCACGGAGAATAAGCCTGCCTTCTCTTTTGGCTCTGTGGCGGAGAAAAAGGATATGCCTTCATTTTCATTTGCGCTTCCGGAGCAAAAGAAGGAATCCAAGCCTGCCTTTTCTTTCGCGCAGGTACAATCGGGCCAAGGATCGACGACTGAATCTACCAGTGTGCCAGATGACAAGGCAGAGGGTGTTCCTACTCCCGCCAAGGACCAAGGCATAGAGCCAGTGAAAGAGAAGCCAACCCTCTCGTTCAACCAGGTTGCTCCCGCTACCCAGGGAGAGAAGCCTGTGTTCTCTTTTGGTTCATCTGCCAAGAAGGATGAAAAGCCGACCCTGTCTTTTGGTCAGCCTAGTGAGAAAAAGGACGAACAACCTTCCTTCTCGTTTAAGTCGGCCTCGAACTCGTCGACACCCAAGGCGTCTTTCTCCTTTGGACAAGCACCAGAGACACCGAAGGCTGACAAGCCATTATTCTCCTTTGCTCCGCCAGCCGACAAAAAGGAAAACAAACCTCTTGTTGGTCAAGCTAAGGAAAAGAAAGACGAAACTGCGGCAGAGCCTAGTGCTCAAGACACCAAACCAGCCTTTTCTTTTGGACAACCTTCCAAGAAGGATTCGAAGCCAGCATTCTCCTTTGGCTCGAGTTCGAACCAAGGAGCAGACAAGCCCGCTGACGGAGCATCTGGATCAAAAGCGACAGAGGAAAAATCTACTACTTCAATGTTCAGCTCTTCTGAAAAGGACGCACCTACTTTGTCTTTCGGCCAGACCCCGTCCACCAGCACACCCGCATTTGGTGTTTCTGCTGAGACAAAAAGCACTCCCACCTTCACCTTTGGCCAAACAACCGAGCCTAAAGAGTCTCGGCCAGTGTCGACCTTCTCCTTCGGCCCGTCTGCGGAAACAAAGGGTGACACGCCTACATTCTCCTTTGGCCAGTTTTCTGACAAGAAGGAAGAGAAGCCTGCTGCTCCTTCTTTTTCATTTGGTGCTTCTACGCCCAAGTCCGATGCGAAACCCATACCTACCTTTAGCTTCGGATCTACAAACCCTCCCCAACCATTTGGTGTGACTCCTCAAAATGAAATTCCGAAGAATCCGGCCGAGTCGGCATCAGCACCTCAAGCACCTACGTTATTTGGTGCACCGACGTCTACCTCTAGCTCTGGTTCAGCTTCATCTGCACCAGCGTTCGTCTTTGGCACGATGCCTGCATCTTCGTCAAACTCTGCCACTGGATCACCCAAGCCCTCCTTCTCGTTTGGTGCTACTGCTCCTGCTCAGGCACCAGCACCAAACCCTGCAGCCTCCACGCCTCCGTTTGGCCAACCTGTTGGACCTGCTTCGACTACGTCATTTTCGTTCGGAGCCCCTAATCCGAGTTTTTCGTTTGGCACTTCAGCTCCAGGTGCTGCTGCTCCACCGACAACAAGCTTCACGTTTGGAAGCGCACCACCTTCTGGTGTGTTCCAGTTTGGTGCACCACAGCCAGCTCCCGGCAATTCCGTTGCGCCTGCGCCTGCGCCAACGACGTCTTTCTCGTTTGGAGCTCCATCTGGACCTGCGCCTAGCTTTACGTTTGGCGCCACGCCCGCCTCACCTGCCCCAGGGTCGCCTGCTCCGGGCTTCTCGTTTGGGACTCCGCCGCCGAGCTCGGGCGATGGCAACAGTGGTGGAATGTTCAACCTTGGTTCGACATCTACCCCAAGCGGCAGGCAAATCAAGCCATTGCGGCAATCAAGACGGCGTAACTAGGAGCGAGATAGATGCGGTGTACAACTATGGTTCTTTAATCCATGCACTAGTCTGTATATCAGACACCAAAGCCTCAAGATGATCTTGCGAGCTAGGCTCAAGTGGGTCTGATGAGATAGGGGTGAATGCAGGTGTTTCTGGATGACGTGACGAATTTGGCATGTTGATTGATGGCAGAGGTTTCGTTACAAATATATCATCCTTGCGCGACGGCAAAGGGCGAGAGCGACGCAAGCCAATGCCCGGCTTGCTTTGAAATGAGACTTGTTGGGTTGCGGCGGAAGATGATGAGGACAAGATTCTCTCTTCAGGATAGACCAGATTCTGGGTGCTTTCCAGGCTCGGTAAAACCAAACTTGACGACGTATCAGCCTCTTCTGATAAACTCGGGGAATCGCTAGGTATTGGTTTTTGAGAGGTATAGGCGGGTGACGACCATTGTTTGTCGATTGTTGGATGGGAAGTATCGCGATCATCCAGACTGTCCAAGACATTGGGAATTGGAAGATCAGGAATGTTCACGTTCGACAAGCTAGCCTTATTCCCGGGCCGACTCGGTGACGCGGTGCGCCAATTTAAAGCCTTCGCCGCAAGGTTTGTGCTAGCCTTGGATACATTGGCGACCGTGTCCGACTCTTGAATAGCATCAGTGTACTTGCGCAACAAGTGACGAGCATCTGACAAGCGGGGGGCAGACGCACTAGGGCTAGGTATCTTTTCGTGGTCAGATGTAGTAGGAAAGCCTTCAGAATTTGTGATATACATGTGGACCTTGTCACCACCCTTCTGAGCAGCATACCCTTTGTTTGCCGAAGCATCGGAAATATTCTGATAATCCCACGAAATCGCACGCTGGGAAGGCGTTGACAAGCCTCGTTGCACAGTCGCTGCAAGCCGTGCCTGCAGCTTTGTGCTGCGTGTTTGAGAATCGCTCATTGCTCGCATGCGTGTGGTATTCGGACGCGTAGCTCCAGGGTCCTGCATGATTAATCCAGTTTCTTCAGAAGACAGTCGCTGTCCACGCGCTTGCAGTGCTAAAGAAATAATTGGACGAGGGTTTGTTATAGGGTATGTTCGAAGAAGCTGCTGGATAGATAGGAATATATCTGATGTCTTTGCTGACCCATGCAAGTCCGACGAGAGGTGCTGAGATATATTCAACAATTGATCGCGGACTGCTAGTAGCATTGCGCAGCACATGTCAACAAGGGCATCCACAACTGCATTCGAGTTTGGCACCAAGGTAACATGTCGCTCGGTGAGTAATACATCCCATATTTGAACAACCATGTGTAAAGGAAGATCGGCCGCAAATAAGCACAAGATCCACCGTAACGAATAGTTTTCTGTTTGAGGATCGAGGGAATTCTTGCATAGATACAGCCAAAGCGTCTCGTCATTGTTGCGAAGTTCTTTGCTGCATTGGCGCAGTGCCATAGCTATCCCTGTGCAGGGCGCGAAACGCGGCATTGGCACAGGGGCCATTGTATATAGCTGCAAGCTGTTGTTGGAATCAAGGTCGGTTCCACCCAAATCAAAAAGCTCGCGAAACTCACCGATCAAGAGCGAGAAACACCAAAATGTGTCCGCCTCAGAGGCTCTGGTTGAGTTAACACCTAGTACTGTTGCTTCCCAATACTTCATTCCATTGATAGACGAATCGCGGGAATCAAACACGACACATAGCAAAACATACAAGATTTCCACCAAGGCTTGAATATGGCCGGTACACGGGTTCATCATAGCATACAAATACATGATGCGAAGCATGATATGCCATCGTTTATCCACGCGCTCAGTCCGAGTCGACCCGCCATCATGAATGTCAGACAAATCATCAGATATAGTATATTCAGGGCAAATTTTTTCAAGGCGTTGCAACAGTAGACCCCCGGGGCGGGAGCTTGCGAAGTTGGAATCCAACACGTAGGACTGGAAACGATCAGGTCTCAATTCTCTGCAGTGGTGATAGAGCGAAGGGTTCTTGTTAGCCAACCGCCTGATGTACTCAAAGATCTGAACCAGCAATGCATCGGCCTGATCCCGGACAGGGCTAGAATCGGAGCTGGAAGAAAATTCAACTAAGAAATGCTAAAGTCAGTAAGCCACACGCACAAAATATTCCCCTCGGCGCCGCTCTAGTGTACTAGACCACTCCTTTTTCTCCATCGGCAGATATCCAAGCAGTATTTTCCAAGCTTGCGCCCGCGCCCATTTGGGTAGTTTGTCCATATTACCTTGAAGGCATACATCACGGAGAAGCTTGGGGTCAACTACATCCCCAGTTTTATGCGACGGAAATACGAGGCGCAAAACTGGTAAAAGGTTATTCAATGAGGGTTTTCCTCCATGTTGACCAGTTTCTCTGGCAGGTGAAGACACGTCCATCCAGCACTAGGCCATGAACAGGCAAAGCTTCACCCTAGGTGGCATCTCGTGGAGGTGAATCACGTGATTCTAGTCGGAAAGGGGGCCGTGACCTTGCGCCTGCGTCACGACGTGTTGCTCCCGATGCTGGAATTGCGTCGCAGCAAGAAGAGCGAGGAGTATGATTCAAAAGCCGAATGGGATCCTGAAAACGAAGTGCAGGATTCTGATAAGAAACAGACGAAAAAGCCGTATGCACAACAGCGCCCTGCCAACACAGCACTGCGCCAACAACGTCTCAAAGCATGGCACCCTATCTTAACTCACGCTACTGTGTTACCATTGCTCTTCGGTCTAGGGACCTTCTTCGCAGTTTTGGGAGCTGTGATGTACTGGTCAGCTCTTCAAGTGAATGAGCTGACAATTCGGTATTCAGAATGCCGCGACGAGGCGCCGACAAACGACCTTGCCCCAATTCCCAGCAAATATGTTTCGTACCGATTCCATACTAGTAACAAGGATATGTACGAAAACCCGCCTCAATGGTCTAAGGCTCTTGTTCCTCCTGGACCTGGGCATGAGCACAACCCCGCGCGCTATAACTGCACATTGTACTTTACCATCCCTGCCCAGATGGACTCTAGCGTGTTCCTATACTACAAGCTGACAAACTTTTACCAGAATCATCGCCGCTATATGAAGAGCGTTGATTTCATGCAGATGTTGAGCAAGCCTCGCACGGCGAAGCAACTTCAAGATGCCGAATGCAAGCCACTTGGCAAAGACCCCGTGTCTGGCCTTAGCGTATACCCATGCGGCCTTATCGCGAATAGCGTCTTCAATGACACCTATCAGTCACCTGTTTTGTTGGATCAAAATAACCAGCCACAAAACACTTATGAAATGTCTGAAAAGAATATTATTTGGTCGGGAGAGGCCAGGCGCTACAGGACTCCCACGTATAGCGCCAAGGATGTTGTACCGCCCCCATTCTGGCAGGGTGCTGAAGGACCTTTTGGCTATCCCTCCGGTCGCTACGAGGAGGGCAAGCTCTTTGACCCTAGCAAGAACGAACACTTCCAAGTTTGGATGCGCACAGCAGCATTCCCTACATTCCGCAAGCTTTACATGCGAAATGATACAACTCCGATGCAGACTGGTCGATACTCCTTACTTATCAGTGACAATTACCCTGTGAATATGTATGGAGGTACCAAAGCTATTGTTTTGAGTACAGCCTCATGGATTGGAGGGCGTAGTCTTGTCATTGGCCTTACGCATATTGCTGTCGCCGCATTGTGCTTTGCTCTAGGTATCTTACTTACGGCAAAGCAGCTTATCAAACCACGCCGTGTAGGAGATACGAGTTTCCTCAGCTGGAACAAACCTCATAAACAACATTGATCATAGTCTTTCTACTTTTATGTCACGTTAGGCGGCCCCGCGTACTTGCATTCCTGGACGTATCAATGGAGCTGCCGGTCCATGTGCAATGCGTCGTGAATGCTCAGGTAGCGAAGTGGGCATGATGCCCTGCTCTCCGACGCTGCTGACAATGCCCACCAGCTTCGTCTTTCCCTCACGTGCAATGAGCTTGGTCCCCGGAGTGATATACTCAGGTCTACACGTGAATTGGAATCGTACTAGCGCACGGTCGCCCATACGAACAATTGGCTTGGCGCCATCATTAGCATGTAATGACACAGAGTGGTGGTTGTCAGATGAACTGGACTTTGCGATTTCAATGATCCGAACAGTTTGTCGAACACTAGAAGCATGCATGACAATGCATGAGCCCACACTTAAGGTTGTAGAATGATAGAGGCACAAGATCTCGGCCTCAAATTCGCGGTGCACGCTTGGGTTGACTTCAGTGGTCGATAAAAGCAACATTCCCTTGCGCACTTGCGATGGCCGGATTCGCTTCAGAGCAAAACAGACAGATTGACCAGCGCTGGCACATTCCACATTAACCCGTCGCCGATGAATAGATCGCACTGATGTAGGTACAAAGTTCCCTAGGCCATCAGGTCCGAGAAGCAATGGGTCACCAACCTTGACAATACCTGAAGTCAAGACCCCTGAAACCACTGTTCCGACAAACGGTACATTAAACACATCACTAATAGGCAGCTCCACAGGCTTGGATTGTAACGGTGCATATTGTGCTTGGCTAGATGGAATCAAATTCATAAACATGCTCAGCAGGTCGAGATTCTGTCCTGTAACACTGCTCACTTGGAATACGGGACATATGCGCTCGATGGGCAACTTGAGAGCGGCACTTAGCACATCCTCCTTCGTAGATATCATAACAGGGGTCTTGCGACATCCTGGGGATTGAACAACCTTGCGAATTTGAGCAAGCGTTGCACTGAGGATCTCTGGTGGACACATGTCCACCTTAGATACGACAACCACAACTGGAATACCCAAGGCCAGTGCGAGACCTAAATGTTCCTTGCTCATACCAACAAGTCCAGCATTGGCACCGACCATCAAAATCACGTAGTCGGGTAGTTGGCTTGTTAATCCAAATACGGTAGTCTTGAGATATCGTTCATGTCCAGCTAAATCGATAAATGAGACAACCTTGGCAGCAGCATCACTTATATCTTCCCAAGAAATCTTGCGGGTACGTTGGTCATAGGATGAAAACCCAATGACAGGACTTCCATCAGCACAAAATCCCATGACCTCTGTTCCGATACTGCTGGTACGCCCTGTTTCAATCTCATGCTTGTATCGAAACAGGTCAGCACGCGCTCGGCCTCGGCCATTGTCAAGAGCACCCTTAGTAAGAACGCCTAACAATGTGCTCTTTCCAGCATCCACATTTCCCAAAACAGCAAAGCGTACTTCAATGTTGTCTTCAGCGATGTGGGACAGTCGTCGTATCAAATACGTCGACTTAGCTGGGCCCGATAATATTGGTGAACATCGAGCTCCAATGTGTTCACTTGTACGTCGAAGTACATCGAAACATGTATTATGATCAGCTTCTGGAAAGCAAACTGTAATAAGGGTGTCAAGTGTGGGTGATGTGTCCGAGGTAATTTCCACCAAAAACTCTCCGCCGTCCTTATCGAGATGCTGTCTGAGCTCGGCGGCAAACGGCAAATATATCTCTTCTCTGCTTTGTATCGCGTTTCTTAGTTGTGAGATCATTACAATGAAAAGAAAATTGACATCCTCTTTTAAGAGATAAAGATGGATTTGCGTGAGTCACAAACGCCACCGCGTTGAGTCACAAATAAGCACGCTTGGCCCAAGCGTAGGCGCGCGTCTGGAAATAATGGGAGTGCGGTCCATTATTGTGGAGGGACAGCGGCTTAGAACAGTGCCATGAGCGTGCGTCCTGCGGGACCCTCAGCTTCGGAGGCTAAAACGATCCAGTTAGCCGCTCTATCACCACCTCTTGCCTTTGCACATGTTTGCCCTTACATATTTCGATGTGCGGATCCTTCATCGCAGCCTGAATCGTTTCAATTTTTAGATTCTCTTAATCTCAAAAGCCTGATTTTACTATCCATTGAATATCCTTCCAAAGCATTAGAATCATTCTGTGCTAAGCATCATATCGAGTTACATCATTTTGGAATTGAGAGAAGATGGCCAGCTCCGAACCCAATCGCTCAAGTCTCGGCACCAACGACAAATAGTCTATTTTTGTCTCCGCATGAGATCAATTCCTTCAGCGTGCTTGAAACTATTGTCAAAGACGGCCTAGAGCTACTCCTTGATATCCGCAACCATCCAGTACTTGTGACTGATACGTATGTTTCAAATACTAACACAGTGCTGGTGTTTTTGAAACGGGCGTTTTATTGGGCTGTTTGAGAAAAATTCAACGCTGGAACCTCAGTAGTATTTTGGTCGAAGTACGTCAAATTTGGATTGGATCTTCTAACATCAGTACCGTTCTTTTGCAGGACCTCTAGCTCGAAGTGCTATTGAACGTTTCATTGAGGTATGTAAATGTATACTGACGCAAAGATGTTTGATATCGACCTTGTAACTATGCCACCAGCCGAGTTTGTGCCGGATTGGCTTTTACCTCCCGAGCAATTTTATGTGGATGAATCAGAGCGAAGCGATAGTGCCAGCCTGGAGGCAAGTAGCTCTGACTGATATAGTTCTCGAACATTAATGTTGAAAGGAATCTATGTGCGTTGAATGGTTGCTTGTCTCGCAGAGGTTGTCGAGAGGGCCTCTCCTTTATCCAAGTTTAGCAGCAAAATATTGAGCTGCAGCCGCAGGGCGGTAAGCATCAGGCAGTGCGCTGCTGTAAGCCTTCATTATACGTACTTCAAATTAGGAATGAACTGGTCCTTGTAATGCACAAAGAAGCGTGGCGTCCATGTCTGGCCATTGGCCTCTCGAACACGGGCAGCCTGGCGCTGTTTATCTTCCACGATTGACTTATGCTCCGTAGCCATTTCCATATTTTTGTTCTTGATTCCTTCCGTAACTTTCGCCCACAGGCTATTTGTAAGTGTTATATTTCACGTACCGTTGAGATTCGTTTACCTCTTGTTCTTCTAGCGGTGGCACATGCTTTTGAGCTGTAGCAGCGGATTTGGCATCGAAAAGTACACGACATTCGCCCGGCTTCGAATCCTTGTATTCCATCACTTCACTCCATTTACCAGTTAACTCTCCCTTAACCCGGCCATTGTGGATTATTTTGGCACCAATGGTATTGTAAGAGCCACCAAAGTAACCTTTCACCTTGAATTCGACATGACAAGAAAGACCGTTGGCCACATTTGTAACATTGCTGTGGTCCCCCAATTCGAGCACCATTTTACCAAACAAAATACCTCGCGCGTACATATTGGGCATACTGATGGTATACTCACCATCGGCCAACCGATTCAAAAGCACGACATGGCTTTCACCACCCATAATAGTGGCAGCCGAATTTCCCAAAAACTTACTCTTAGGACGAAGGTCGCCATAGATCAGCACATTGTTTTCAGGAGAGACATAATAGTACGCGCTGATAGGAGGATGATGCGACACTTGCTCAGCGATGTAGACGCCATGGGTTCCATCTGGATATGTATAGGTACAGCGGAAAAACTCGCCTAGTACTGGGTTGTACGGCTTTTTGACACCCTTGGGCTTGATATGCCAACCCGACATATAGTAGGTGAGAATCGCCAAAAACCGCTCCTCTGGGTCCTGCATACGGTCCGCACCAAAAAGTATATCAGGATGACTTAGAAAATCAGTCACGCGCTCCAGCATGCTACGCGGCTCTAGGACGAAAGTGGGCAGGGTCACCTTGGACAAGTCCATGCCGATTCTGAGTTGGCTAATCAAGCTCAAGAGAATGTTACCGTGCTCCTCGTTCAGCTCCTCGGTATCATCTGCATGAGCTCCTTCAGGAGCCTGTTCTTGGCTAGAGAGTTTGCCACCCGTCTTCGAAACAGCTGAACTGACGTGTCCTAGAAGTCCCATGCTGTCGTTTGGATACAAGAAACGTTGTGGCTGATCCTGCGCTCAGACCTTGGACCGGCACTATGTATGGATATGCATGATCACGTAACATTGCTTGGCATGGGTGTCTAAAGCATTTGATGTGGGGGACCTACATCTGCGTCCGCTACGGAACGAATGAGTTCGCTGGGTGGATGCTGTTGATGGTCGAGGAGAATGGAATGTCTCTACGTTGTATGTTCAACTATCTTTCCGTGAACTGGATCAGCTACTACTTCGTAGTCACCATTCGGGTTGGGTTCATCAGGACGTGACCTCTTGGCTTCCACAGGCAATTGCTCAGAGTCCAAAGGACGCTTGCTCTTTGGAGAGGTAAGCGACTCTGATTGCGTTCGTGATAAGATATTGGCTTCATAGGCTGATGCAGCTGCCCCTGCCAGACCCATAAGAGCACTGTCTGCTCCCGCGTCATAATCTTCGTCAATCTCTCGACTGGAAGAAACAGGCATGGCGCTCCGCATCGTGGAATTCGAAACATTGTTTCGATCAGATACATATTCATTTGTCGGGGTAGATTCACTTTGGTTCGAACGCAAGGTAGAAACTGGGCGACAAAGGTTCGCCATATCATGTTTTCGATGCAAGTGAAGCTCCTTATCCATACGTGCTCGGTCATGGTCGTTTTCGGGTAGCATCATGTCACGATGGGCCCAGTGCATGCTTCCGCTATGCACAGGGTACGATGGCCTAGATCCACCGTTAAAATACCCAGGTTCAACGCGTTCGCCTCTTCTGTCGAAAGGCATACGCATGGGATGGGGGCGAGATGAATATGCGCCTGCGCTTTCATCATGATAAGGATGTCGGTCCCACTCGAGCGGCGCAGGATACCCGCGGCCCGTAGGCATATCGCGAATGGGGTCAGGGTAAGTCTTGGCGAATTGCATCGGCATAGGCCTCTTCCCAGAAGCTTCTTCATAAAACTTCATTCTCCTAGGTGACACCTCCGAAGTAAGCTGGCGCTCTTCATCTGTACCCAGAACCCCCCCTTCTTTTGCATGACGTGCAGACGATTCACCAGACCAACCAGCTTCTTCTGCCTCAGCCATCATCGGACTACCCTCAGAAGGTGGCAATATACAAGTAGAGAAAGCTGAGAAAGGCAGCTCCCTAGGGGCTGGAATGTTAGATACAGATTGACCCATTTTCTCGGCATTTTGAAGAAGCGCAAGACGATGCTGTACTTCAGAATGGTCTGGGTCAAGCTCGATTGTGCGCCGATATGCATCGATTGCGTCTGATATTTGGTTGTTGCACGATTCATAAAGAATACCAAGATTGAACCAAACCTCAGGTATATATGGATTCAGGCGGATAGAACGAGAGAAGGCACCTAGTGCATCGTGATATTGCCCGATCTGGAAGTAGAGGATACCGATAGAGCCCCACAATACCGGATTCTTTCCATCGCGATATACTGCTTGCTGATAAGAATCGTATGCCTTGTTGTATTCTTGTGCGATCATGTAGGCACGTCCAAGCAGATACCAGGTCTGTTGGTCATTTTTATCCGAGTCAATACTCTGGTAAAGAAGTCGAATAGCCTTTTCCTGATCAAACATGCCCGATGCAGGTTGCAGATACAGCGCACCAAGCTGTTGGAGTACTTTTCCATGGTTGGTATTTTCACGTAAAACGCGTTCATATGCCTCCTTTGCGTGATCATACTCTTGTTTTTGTTCATAGACATGGCCAATCTGGAACCAAATATCCATCTCAGTCAATGGCGTAGGAGGGTTTTGCAGGATATAGCGGAAGCACTCCAGACTAGAGTCATAGCGGCCTTGTTGCTTGTAAATGATACCAAGACGGAAGTAAATCTCATTCGCTTTTTCGTAGTCTGGGTTCATACGCACAACACTTGAAAAGGTTTCTTCCGCATGTTCAAGATTGCCACAACGGTCGTACAGAATACCAATCCCATACCAGAGCTTGGGCTCTTTGGCATCAGGCAAGTGACATAATGCTTGCTGGTATGCAGCATACGCCTTTTCAAGCTCGTCCATCATTAAATAGCAATGGCCCATTGCTCCCCATACTTCACCATTTTCGCGGTCAATGTCAAGAACACGCTGGATATATTCAATAGCAAGATCGAAATGTTCCATTGACCGGTACAAACTCGCCATAGCACTGAGAGCTGGAATTGAATATGGGTTGTGCAGCAAGGCAGAATCATATGCGGCTAAGGCGCGTGTAGGATCACTCATTGTTTCAGCGGTAGAACCAATGGCAATCCATGTCTGTTCGTTTACAATGCTTAAATTGTGTAAAGTAGTCATCACACGATCACTCGAAGGAGACAGCATAGGGGCGGCGCCACCCTCGGGAGCCATCATCATACCCGATGGAAGCCGCGGAGAGCGACGGAAAACCTCTTTTCCATTCCGGTTGGGGCTCCGTCTGACATCCATGTACATTACGGGAGCGCTGCCACCGCTAACGGGTACTGGTACAGGCTCAGCAGCAGGAGTGCGTCTAGCCTCTGTTGCTGTACCCATGGGTGCGGATGGAGGTCCTGATATTGTAGTGGAAGGATACGAATGCGGATGTGCATTCGATCCAAAATCTGAGGACACCATACTTTTTGGTGGCTGCTGATTAGTTCAGATGTGGAATACAAAGCACGGGTCCGACGACGTGAATCAATCAGCCATACAGCGATCGCCTGCCGCGTGTCTTTTCCTTTCTCCACTTTTCATCTACTATTGGGCAGTTTCGCAAACCCTGGACCACGTGGGCCAGGAACAGACTATTTTCATATGGTCTATTCGCCAAAGAATATCCGATGTGGGGGAGAGGACTGTACCCTTTTACTTTCCCACGCATTTCACCAACCACGTGTAGCGAGCTTGCCACCCTTCATCCCGTCGGAGATAGTGATACCAACCATAGCTTCACCGAGATTGGTCGAGACTTCTGCGAGCTTAGCGGGGTCACTGTAGTGGGCAACAGCTTGCACAATAGCCTTGGCACGTTCGGCCTGGTTCTCACCTTTGAAGATACCGGAACCAACAAAGACACCGTCGCTACCGAGTTGCATCATAAGAGCAGCATCGGCAGGAGTTGCAACACCACCAGCTGCAAAGTTAACCACAGGGAGACGCTTCAGGCGAGCCGTCTCCTTGAGTAAATGGAACGGTGCTTGAATGTTACGTGCGTACGTGTACAGCTCGTCATCACTCATGTTCGAAACACGGCGGATTTCGGCCTGCACAGTGCGCTGGTGACGAACAGCTTCGACGACATTACCTGTACCAGCCTCACCCTTAGTACGAATCATAGCGGCACCCTCGCTGATACGACGCAGAGCCTCGCCAAGGTTACGGCACCCGCACACAAAAGGCACCTTGAAGTTATGCTTGTTAATGTGGTTCTCCTCGTCAGCAGGGGTGAGAACCTCACTCTCATCAATGTAATCAACATTGATAGCCTGCAGGATCTGAGCCTCGACAAAGTGACCAATACGGCACTTAGCCATAACCGGAATGGTGACAGCATCGATGATTTCCTGGATCATGGCAGGGTCAGACATACGCGCAACACCGCCATCAGCACGGATATCAGCAGGCACACGCTCCAGAGCCATAACAGCGCAGGCACCAGCCTCCTCGGCGATGCGCGCCTGCTCAGCATTCACCACGTCCATAATGACACCACCCTTCAGCATCTGGGCGAGGCCACTCTTGACACCGAAGGTGCCAAGATTCCCAGAGCCTGCCTCGGTTTTTGTAGTACGAATCGAACCACGCTGAGGCACGGCCGAGGCCTTCTCGGCCCCCGTTGAACTTGGAAGGATCTTCGGATTCTCTGTCGACATCGCGCTATGCTGAGTCACAAGTTCTAGCAGTGGGGTCCGCAGGTATGCAGCGGAACCGACATCATCCATGCATTGGTCACGTGGTGCTTAGAAATGGCGGCCGGGTATGACCGGGTCCAACCCGTGATTTGGAATTGCTCCCGTCGCCGTTGGCCGTTTGTCAACTCCGATTTCTACACGGTAGGCCAACTTGCCTGGGTTCTCTATCCGCGTGTGAATCGCAATGTCTGCCCCTTTCTGCCGGAACCTTGTCTCGCGCCGGGCTATTAATGTGGCGTATGTATATATGAGAAGGTCTGTGTCTAACTTGTTCAGGCCGACTGTGCAGCGCGCCGCCAGCGGTGCCCCTGTGGTGCCCGGCCTTAACCTTCATGCCGCTACGCCGGCTGACTCGCACAGCCATGATGAGCATGCTGCCGCTGGTCCGCGCGGTGATATCGGTACCCTGCCGTCTTGGACCTCCAAGGCTGTGCTGCGTGGCCACTCGCTGGTGTCTCGCTCGGCTGTGAACGGTGCGTACTTACCATTCTTTAATGTCCCAGCCAAGGTTACTGGTACTCAGATTCGCACGTTCTCGTCTTCGACTCGTGCGCTCGACACACCTGACTTCAGTGGCTCCCGTGTGAAGAGCCCTGAAGTGCACCGTGCCTTCTCTTACTTCCTGATCGGCAGCTTTGGTGCTATCTCCGCCGCTAGCGCCCGTTCGACCGTTACGAACTTCCTGTCGACGATGAGTGCTTCTAGCGATGTTCTTGCCCTTGCCAAGGTCGAGGTCGACATGGCCAACATCCCGGAGGGCAAGAACGCCATCATCAAATGGCGTGGTAAGCCTGTGTTTGTGCGTCACCGCACCCAGGCCGAGATTGATGAGGCGAACGACATCGATGTCTCGACTCTTCGTGACCCTGAGACGGATTCGCAGCGTGCCAAGCGCCCTGAGTGGCTCGTTATGCTTGGTGTGTGCACTCACCTGGGTTGTGTGCCGATTGGTGAGGCCGGTGAATACGGTGGCTGGTTCTGCCCTTGCCACGGAAGCCACTATGACATTAGCGGTCGTATCCGCAAGGGTCCTGGTATGTATTCAACACATGGGCATCTATTAACAGGTTAGCTCCTCTCAACCTTGAGGTTCCCGAGTATGACTTCAACGACAGCGAGAACAAGGTATGTCAGTTTTTACGAGCTATGTCTAATAAGTGCAGCTTATTATCGGTTGAGTAGACTCTGTAAATCCATGCAGAAATCACCTAGGCTATCGCTCTTGACTAGCGTAGGCTCGATGTAGAGGATGAAACATGGGGGGCCGAATGATAGGTTACTCATGGTCACATGCTTGGGCCGTCGGGAACAGTTTTGCTGCCACCAGGTGATGTTAAGGCATAACTAGGGCTTGCCGAACCCGCCCTTGCTCTTTTTCTTCGGCTTAACGTCTTCATCCTCGCTACCGCTGCCTTCACCTCGCTCACGGCGCTTCTTCTGGTCATCTCGGGCGGCCTTGCGTTCTAGTTCATCCCAGTCTTCGCCTTCATCACTCTCTTCATAGGGTTCAGAACCACTCTCTTCCGATTCACCAAACTCTGAGCCGCTTTCAGAATATTCAGTAGATTCTTGATCACCATCGTCCAAGTCAGAGTCGAACTCAGATTCCTGTTCGCTCTCTGATTCGTCGGATACGTCGGAAGCATCAGCCTGGAGGAAGCCCCAACCACCCTCCTGGAAGAACGCATGGGGGTCCTCATTGATCGTCTTCATGATAGCGCCCCAGTTCAAGTTCACAGCACCCTCCGTCACACAGACATCCACCGAATCAAGCCACTGCTTGACATCATCCAAAGAACTGCTTGGGACACTGCTGACGTGTAGTGGGGCCCGAGAGAAATCGCTGAACACAAATATCATATCGAACGATGAAAGACCATATTGAACACGTTCCAAATGAACAATCTCAATCTCTGACAAGGTGATGACGAAAAATGGAGGGTCAGTCAGATGAATCAGGCAATCAGTTGTAGGCTGTAACAGAACGCTCGCACGCGATGGAACGCCATTGAAGCCCAAGTCGCGATAAGGAATATCCACCTGCACTCGACCTTCGGAGGCATCGGCGATGCGCTGCGCAAAGTGCTTAAATTCCTTGTTTAGCATGTGGCGGCGTCGGCGCTCTTCTTGCTCCAACTCAATTTCATCTTCATCACCAGTGCGGTAACGACGCTTCCGGTTACCAGTTTCATCAAACTGGACATCAGAAGCCTCCCGGTAGAATTGAATATCGCGAGTCTTGCGCTTTCCGACCATGACAGGAGCTTTCAGATGGAAGTGGATGAGTACAATGAGCTCTTTGTCGCAAGGCTGATAGAAGAGGTGCTTGACATTGCTGAAGGGGATATCGATTTTCTGGTCCTGGCGCATAGGCGACATGAAACGGACACCATTTTGATGAATAGTGAGATGCCCCGGAACACGCTTGCCTTCCAATGCAGGGCGAGGGAATACCTCTGGCAGCGAAAGTGGACGCTGCTTGTTGAGGATCAGTTGATCTTGCTCAACTACATCCGCCATTTCCTTTTGCTCAGCTTCACGCTTCGAAGCAATCCTGCGCATTTCTGTGATCTCATTCGAAAGCTCATGGAAATGACGTGCATCTGTTGAACGGTAACTGATATTCCGGATAAAGGTGGCATCAGGATCATCAAAGGGGACGTCATCCTTTTTACCCGAAAGCTGTCCTGGTGTCACAAAATTGATGCGCAGGTAGGTGTAGTCTCCCTCAAATGATGTGCTCACATTCTTCAATGTCTTAATATGAAAAGGAACGGCGAATTGGTTAATAGGGAGGATGACCGATTGAGCGCGATGATCTACCATAATCTGGTGCGTCAGATTCATGCCCCAGGAAACTTACCCGCAAGTCATCAACCTTGGCTGGTAGTTGGCTCTCACGACGATAGCTTTCATACTTTTTGAAAATATGCTCATTCGAATCTTGAGCGCCAGCATCTTCCGCGGCAAAGCGTTTAAGACCTTCCTCTTGTTTCTGCTTGATCAATTCCTTTTGATGCTCCTTGATCTTATTTAAAATAGACTCATCAAGCGTCGCTGTTTTAGAACGACTGCGAAGGATTTTCCCGCCGGCTGATCGGCCCTAAGAAAGTCAGAGAATTCCAGAGGATACATACGCTCGACATGATGATCGGTCCGAAGTGGGAGATGCCGCGTCGCGCGTCGCGCCTCTTCACGACCGGTATTACACGTGACCAGCGTGTTCAAGACGCCACACGAGCCAACCGTGGGGACATGGCATATTGCCTTGATGCACATAACTTTCAACAAAGAACTCTCATTAGGTATGCCACGGGTGAATCTGATAGATAAAGATCAACGTAAACAAGAATCCTCTAAAATCCGCGGTAAGTTTCCGGATAGGATTCCTGTGATCTGTGAGAAGGCAGAAAAGACCGATATCCCTGTTATTAACAAAACGAAATACCTCGTGCCTGCCGTATGTTATTATATACTGACAAGGAAGGACTTAACGGTGGGCCAATTTGTCTATGTGGTTCGAAGACGAGTCAAACTTGCACCTGAGAAAGCAATATTTTTCTTTGTTGGAGACATTTTACCATCAACAGCTGCCACTATGAACGCAATTTATGACGAACACAAAGATGAAGATGGATTTTTGTATATGAGGTTCGTGACACTTGATGGGATTGACGATAAGCTACGCAGGCGAGAATACCTTGTGCGTATCTATACAATACTTACCGGCAGTGGCCCATGATTTTATTGGAATCATCTCATTTTATACCATAACCGACTTGTTGCATGCATACTTTGTGATCCATAGCGCTGGCATGCTTTTAGCTGACCCAACGAGCCCAACCACTAGGCTGCTTTATCCTTAGCTTGCACTGACCTACCGATGTGGAGGTGAGTCCACGCGGGCCAAGCGGCCAGTTTTTCTCTTCTAAGGTGCGTCCTTCACAGCAGCCTGCTGCGAAGTCGGTGTTCAAGAGCTCGGCAGTTGCCCGACCTTTTTAGAACGGTTGGCCTTCTCCCTCTTGGCACTGAAATTTGTGATACCATTCTTGTCTTTTCTTAAGGTTCTCTTTGTCTGAACGACGTTGAAGTCGGAACTAAGCAATGTCTTCAGGCATCCCGCGTGATGGGAGCAGTACGTTTCGATAATGTTGACCTTTAGCTCTGACCTCGCCAGACCTTGAAACACCTGAGGAATCAAGGAACTCCAAGTTAAATCCAACCAGTCCTTGTTCCGAGGGCAGCAAGGCACAACCCATCCCGATACGTCGCGTGCATTCGTTTGACGCGTCGGTACAGGAAAATGCCTCGCCTTCATCCGACTTATCATCGTCTCCTTCGTCTCCTTCATCTCCTAGGTGGCACATGCGGAGAGGGATGCAAAACACTCATGTGAGAGTATCATCGGCGCCGACTATGAGGTCATTGCGGAAAACACCAAGCATCGGCAACAATCTGCATGCCAACATGCCTCGAGACTCCTCACCGAAGTCGGCATCCGGGAACTGGCTGATACACGGGAGTGCGTGGCCGGATGGATCCTTTAGCGCCTCTTCGACTGTTCGCATCTCGTCACCTCTGGCCGAAACTCCGGATCCAATGGTCGAGCAACCGACAGGTCCCTCCCTATCCGAAAATGTTAACTCAGTATGGGTGGATTCACCTCCTTCATCGGCATTGCCACCCTTAAGTGTGGAAGATACAGGGCTTGTGAATCATGAGCAACAAACGTCTCCCGTGATGATCAACGAGTCATTCACTGGATCTGACAAGGTAAACTTGGGTTTCCCTCGCTTGTCTGCACTTAACCTGAGTGCATCCCCGCCTTCCATAACGGAAGGTGCCAAGACTCCGCCTTCATCCTCTGCTTGTTCGACTTCGCCGCGCTCCATACCTGACAGTCCTCCCAAGACTAGGAGCCATATTGCGCTTCCTCCCCGCTCTGGATATTCTCTCAGTGATGACTCTGACAGTGTGCGTTCAGGAGATGGTTCCACAGGCTCTGGTATGAGCAGTACGGACTCTAGCTCTGATAATGAGGGAGACTCTGTCACTGAAGAGGAAGAAGAGGACTTGGAAGAGAATCAAGCTCGTATCCGAACTTGGCAGATGGCTCGAAACATGCAGGGCATGCCGCACTCTTCCTCTGATTCGCACGATTCTCGCTCTGATGACTTTGAAGGCTATGATGATACAAGCAACGATGCTGATGCAGAGGATGAGCGAGATGACCGCACGCGCCAAGTTGCGGCCAGCGAAGGTTTTGAAGGAGAGGACGAAAGTATGGACGGTGCACCAGATGGTTCGGAAGAAAACGTTGAAGACTCCCTAGATGATGGACTGAGCACGCTGGAGCGAATCTTTTTGTTTGCTAAGAGTGATTTGGCATACCACCGCATTCTAGTGTCGCGATGCTTGGCGGAATGGATTCGTGACGTGGACCTGACGGATGCTGTCGAATATGTGATCCCTCTACTTAATGGCTTAGCAACTGACGAGCTCGAAGTCAGTGCCGTATTCGCACCGGAGCTGGGTCGTTTGATGTGGTTCTTTTTCCGGAACTGTCCTTTAACAGAACTCAAGGACGACAGTCGTACAGTGTTGGATTCGTCGGACGATGAAATCATGCCACGGCCCAGGTTGTCGGTATCAGCATTTACACCACTTTTGTGTGCACTCCTGCTGAACCCCAACAGTGTTGTTTCAGGCGCAACACAAGCCTCTATCGTGGAATATTTCTTGCGCAGCAAACAATATGATGAGGTCGTAGACCATTGCACAGCCCCCTCGAATGACGTGGAAGAACTCCGGAAAGCGGACCTAGTCGAGCAAGGTACAGCTCGGGAAAAGAGTGTTCCTTTGATTCCATACGACTTTGGACGTGATGCCAGGGAGACAGTATTGGATGAACTGTTTGAAAATGTGGCTATCGCAATATCGCGGGTGGAAGAACATGCAGATGATAAGGACTCGCAAGTCGGAAGCGCAGAGCGTACTTCGTTCGACGAAGAATCAGCTCAAGGTCGCATGATGTCCGTCAACCTTCTTGCCGCTATTACCGTCGAGGGCGGTTTCTCAACGCAACAGCTTGTTGAGCGAGTGGTGCCCCAGATTACCAGCTGGCCTCTGGATCCTGCCTTCTATGTCCGGAAGGAGGTTGCTGCTGCTATCGGTATTATTGGCAAGGCACTAGCGAACGGTATCACAGAGCCACCTGACCTCAGCAAGACGGACGTACCCCAACGACTGCTCGAAGCCATCAACCGAGTATTGTTGGACCACGTCTGGCAGGTGCGGCAGGCCGCTTGTTATTCGCTCCCGGGTGTGTTTGCTACCCAGCCAGCCGATGAGGTGCGGCGCGAGAACCTTGTGGTAATCATGCAAGCGCTGAAGCAAGACGTTTCGCCCAACGTCCAGCTCGCGGCATTTGAGATGATCGGTGAAATCATATTTTTATTTCATGGCGAGGAAAAGGGCGTCCCAGAGGAACTGGTGCGACTTTTTATGGGTCAGCCGATGCACGGGGCTGAGACAGTCAATACCGGCGAGTTGCTGAACAACTTGGACTATGCATTGATTGTCGCATTCAATTTCCCAGCTATGGTATTGACCATGGGAGCAGACCATTGGCCTCAACTGCGGGAACTGTACTTGCACCTTACCAATCATGTATATGACAACATTCGCAACTCGCTGGCTGCTTCGCTGCATGAGATTGCTCGGCTTCTTGGCTCCGAGACAACTAGCGTTGATTTGCTCCCTGTGGCTCAGCGCTTCCTGCAAGATCCGTGCGTGGACGTTACAGCAACACTTCTGGAGCATTTCGATCAGTTCTTATTAATGCTCCCCGCCTCTATCGCCAAAGAGCAATTGCGGCAAATACCCTCGCTATGGATGGCCTCCTTCATGCAAGATTGGCGGTTGCGCCAAACGATGGCATCGCATATCCCTTCATTGGTACCTGACCTTCTTCTGGTGGATGAGGATGGGTCGCTGGTTACGTTGCTGTTGTTGGCGCTGAATGATACTGTGAATGCGCTGCGTGAGATTGGTATCGCCGCGGTACCGACTATGTACGCCACGTTCCGCGCACATGATGAGACCATTGCGGACGGTTTCTTGTCCATGCTAACTGATTTAGCGCGTGCCCCTGCCTACCGCCAGCGTGTTACCTTTGTACAGATCCTTATCAAGTTGTTGAACGAGAATCTCGGAAAAGATCGCTTGGAAGAACTCATCTTCCCAATTCTCCTCGAACTGGCCACGGACAGAGTGCTAGACGTCCGTCTTGCCCTATCGCGGTTGGTCCAGTCACTGTGGCAAAATATGGACTTGGCATCTACCAGCCCTCCCATTGAATTGGACCAAATGACAGCCACATTAGCTCAAGATAATTCTTCTGCTGTTCGCGAACCTATTCTTGCTCTGCATTTACATATTCGCGCTGACCATGTTCTCCCTGCGCGTGAGCACCAAGCCCCCAAGCTAGAATTTGGCCCTGCTCGCCCTCTGCTGGATTCCACTAGCATACCCTGGCGCAGTGCCGACGACAACCTGAACACGCATGCCGACCAAGTGGATGAGAGGGCACAGGGTCATAATTTGACTGCCCCAACCCGAATGGACGAGGATAGCATGTAGTGCCAAGACCGACCTTATGGAATTGGCCAATGGGACCATGCATATGGAACGATAGTCGGCACTAATTTTCCCTTCCTGTACCTCCACAGAATTCATTGTCCGCAAAACTTGCCCAACAAATTACCATATGCCGTGATGTCAAGTGACGCAGGGTCGCGAAGATCAAAAGAACGGCCAGTCACTCGACATCCTCTTTCTAGTACATATAAAGATCATAATTTGAATACATTAGGATGTGACGAAGGTGATGAGGATGATGAAAGCGTATTCGCATTTATGCCTTGTATGTTCCAGTGATTAACGAAACAGATGGTCCAATTCGAAAAGCCAAGGATTATGCGCCTTCTATTTCCTATCGAAAAACGGCATTGGATGTCCCTGAAGATGAATTCAGTGACCCTGAACCTGGAGATGATGTATTTTTGCTAGGCGAGCCTTTGGAGTTGCACGAGATACCTTATCAAGAGGAAAGCAAATTGTCTGATCCATCCCTACTGAAACCCTCTTCAGTAGATCAAAACAGCGCGCTCCGATCGTGGTCTGAGTTCAACCGGGATTCAGATTCCACTGCGATACCCGAGTACGATTCAAAGCGCTTGAGCCATGAACTGAAATCCTCCAGTGAAAGGTTAAATGGCCACGAAGAGATTCCAGCAGCAACCCCGAGGGCTGAACAGGATGTCGAAGAACAAATCCTTCTGGATGATTTAGGCTTTACTACGAAAGAGGGCATGTCGATGGGATCAAACGAAGAGGACGACATTTCAGAAGATTCTCCCTTCCCAGAAGTACGGGCCTCTGTTTCGAACATTGATGATCCAACGATGCCTGTTCTTACCTTCCGTGTTATCATTATTTCATTCTTTTTCGCAACATTGGTCAGTGGCGTGAATCTGTTTTTAATGATTCGTGCCCCAGCGCCCTCTATATCTGCCACGGTTGTCATGGTGGTAGTTTACCCACTCGGTAAACTGCTGGCAATTGTATTGCCGATGCAAGAATTTCATCTACCTTCTTGGCTCGGAGGCTATTCATTTTCACTTAACCCAGGACCATTTAATATGAAGGAGCACGCTCTTATTGCAGCCGCGACTTCTATCGCCGTACATCCTAGTTATGTGATTCACTACTTGACAGCCAAAGAGGTTTTCTTCGAAAATCGCCAAGAACATGCAATGTGGTACGGATTTGTCCTGACCATGTCAATTCGTGTTCTTGGCTTTGGTTTTGTGGGCATCTTGGATCGTTTTTTGGTGAAACCGGCTTCGATGCTGTGGCCCCAGACCCTCATGACTACAACTATTTTGAATACATTGCATGCCGAAACAGACCGCATGGACAAGGGCATCTCGCGGATGCGATGGCTTGTCCTAGTGTCTATTGGTGCCTTTTGCTACAACTTCCTGCCCGACCTGCTCTTTCAAGGCTTATCGGTGCTCTGTTGGCTCTGCTGGATCAAACCACGAGACGTTGTTCTAAATCTAGTAACAGGGGTCAATGGGATGGGTTTTTTGAGCTTTACTCTGGACTGGGCGCAAATCAGCTACTTTGGCTCACCATTAATGGTGCCTTGGTGGTGCACATGTAACATGATTCTTGGGTTTGTGTTGATGGCCTGGGTTGTAATGCCAGCCATGTACTTTACCAATGTATGGAACTTGGGCTACTTCCCGTTTTCCAGCATTAATATCTGGGATAAATATGGTGACCAGTACCAGGTGCAGCGGGTGCTCGACCTTCCCGAAAACATCTTTAACCCTGACAAATACACGGCTTATTCACCTGTGATGCTCTCGTTGGGATTCATCATATCCTACTTTAGTGGGTTTGCAAATGTCGTTGCGCTCTTGTTCCATACGCTCTTCAACCACAGTAAGGATATCTGGAAAGCTCTAGGGAGAATGAAGGCCGACAAGATGGACATTCATGCCAAGCTGATGCAAAAATACAAGTCTGTCCCTCCCCATTGGTATATCGCCATGTTTATCATTGGCTTATGTGTGATCTTGATCACGGATGATTATTCCGCGCAGAAAATGTCGGCGACAGCGCTCATTGTGAGTATACTCATCAGCATCTTGTACCTGCTATCGTCGGGATATGTGCTTGCACAGACTGGCCAATTGATCGGGAACAACATTTTTGCTGATTTAGTGGGTGGCTATCTATTGCCACAGAAGCCACAGAGCTTTATGGCGTTCAAGGCGCTTACAGTTCAAGTGTTGTTTAGTGCTCTGCAGGTCACGGCGAGCATGAAGTTGGGGCACTATATGAAAATCCCGCCACGGACCATGGTGCTTGTTCAGCTCGTTAGCGTGCTGGTGGTATCCTGTGTGCAGGTAGCAGTCAAGACACTGCTGATTGTCACGGTCCCTGACATATGCTCGGACACGCAAAGCCAAGGGATGCATTGCATTATGGCGAATACATACAGCAACTCGGCGCTACTGTGGAGTGATGTGGGTCCGCACTACATCTTCTTTTCCCAGCCGTTCCAGTTTGTTTTGTGGGGTCTCCTTGCGGGTGGCCTACTCCCGCTGATTGTCTGGCTATCCTATAAGTGGACCAAGGCCCGTTGGTTACTTTATATCAATGCGCCATTGATTTTTGCCTCCATGTCGTATGCACCGGACTCTATGAGCATCAATTTTACATGCTGGTTTATGGTGGGGTTCATCTTCCAGTTCTGGTTGCGACGGTATCGCTTCCGCTGGTGGTCTAAATACAACTTTGTGACGGCCGATGCACTAGACCTGGGCACGGTGGCGTCGGAGCTCTTGATCTTCTTTGCGATCCAGTTGCCGCTCAACGTCAAGCCCATCTTTGACTGGTGGGGTAATCATGTGGCTGCCAGAAATGCGGATATGATGCGGGAGCCGTTGTTGTCTATGCCGACAGGTGGTGTCAGCGTCAAGCACCAAGTTCTCCAATGAATGAACCAAAATAATCAGTAGCGTAAGGTCTATGTATTGTCTATAGTTCATAGTAACGTCGATGATATGGTACAGGGAACCAATCAGCATTCTGTATTAGTAATCTCAGTACGCACCAATTGGCTGTCCGCGGTGAGCGATGATGAACTGCACGCCCAGTTGCCGCTCTGCCTCCAGTTCGTGCAGTTCCTTTTCGATGGTTTCGACCAAATTGACGGGAAGGGGTAGCGTCTCATCCTCGCGCTGCCGCTGCACAGGCTGGCAGCAGGAATATAGCGGATCAGCAGCCAGGACCATGCCTTTGATATGAGTTACGATGCATTTGAGGCCATGCAGCATGTTTTTCGTCTGAGTCTCGTCGTCGCCGCGCACTCGTGCCACTAGGCGCGCGAGGGACTCGAGTTCCGCATACAAATGTCTCGGTGTCAGATGACCAAACAGAAGGTGATTCGGCTGCTCGGAGGCATAGCTGCATTCGAGGAAGATAGCATTCAGCTTGCGCTCCGCCATGCGACCCGCCACTTTCTTCCAGAGTTCTGTGTTGGCCATAGATTGTCCGACGGCATCGGGCTCGACGTCGCCGACGAAGAGCACGTCGCGATCCACGCGGTGGTTGCGAAATAGGAAGGCTGTAGACACCGTCGTGGACATGGTGTCGAGCGGCGCACATGGGAGCGGTGAGGGTGGCGGGACGTGGAATACATCTTGGAATACGGGCACACCGTCCTTGAGGCGCGAGGCACCGTGCGATACGGGGTAAGGTGTGACGGTTATATCAGGTGCAGCGGTGAGCTGCTGCCCCAGCTCGAGACGGCGCAAATGGTAAAGGGCCATAGTGTCATCTGCATTGTACGAGGCGAGGCGCGGCCAGATGCGGCCATTGAACAGTTCTTGTAAGGTATCGAGTGTGTCGGGGAGGCCGTACACGGGGCGCTGGATGCGGACATTGGCAGACGCGAGGACGAGTCCGAATACGTGGTCGAGATGGCCGTGCGATAGGTACACCTGCGTGATCCACGAATTGAAGATTTCCGTCCGCTGCTCGGCGTTGAGGTGGGGGGGAAACACAGCGTCGGGGAATGTGTCGTCGGGGTGCTCGAGGCACTCTTTCAGCGAGCCCAGAAACGAGCCTCCCTCGACAAGAATGGTGCCATCGTGCCACTTTTTGTCTGCGGGTTTCATAACATAGCAGGAGCTATCGTTATCATACGGACCGCCACCGACGCCCAAACACACAAAAGAGAAGGCCGCGCGGTCAGGCACAGCTGACGGTGACTGGGCCGTCGCATCCGGTAGGGTATCAGCCGGCCCAGGAAGTATCCCGGCGTTCATGAAGATTGGTATCCTTGGGCAGTCAGCTATGCACGTAGGGAGCAATCCTGTCCGCAGGCGACCACGGTTGGTGGCGTGATGGATTTCGCCGAACGCGATTTTCGCTACCGGGAGATATGTGGAGGTAACCGAATACGTTGGCTGGCAGTGCCGTGTCTTGGCGACCTTGGACGGCAGCTGTCGACCCTACCACAAGTCTACAAACAGCCGACAATGCATTTAGGCAGAGGGCGCAGCGGCGGCTTTGGGCATCTCCGCATTGTGAATGCGCTTAGGGATACCACCGGCCCAGGGGAGGGCCGAACTGCGCATCAGGTCCGTGTCGATCTGCGCGGCGCAGGCACGGCCCTCCTGGATACCCCAGACAATCAGCGACTGGCCGCGGCGGCAGTCGCCGGCGGCATACACGCCAGGCACTGATGTCTGGTATGGACGCGGTCCCTTGTTCGTGTCCGCAAGAATGTTGCTGCGAGCGTCCTGCTCGAGCTGGAGCGACTGGATGGCGGCATTCTCGGGGCCCAAGAAACCAAGCGAGAGGAAGCACAGGTCGCAGGGGAAGCGCTCCTCGCTGCCGGGGATCTTGGTCATCTGCCACTTGCCGCTTACGTCGAGCTCCCATGACACGCGCACCGTGTGCAGCGCAACGAGGTTGCCCTCCTCGTCCTTCTCAAACTCGGTCGTAGAGATGCAGTACTCGCGTGGGTCGTTGCCCCAGCGTGCCTTGACCTCCGCGTGACCATAGTCGGTGCGGAAGATGCGAGGCCACTGCGGCCAGGGGTTGTTGGCAGCGCGCGCCGCGGGCGGCTGGGGCAGCAGCTCAAAGTTGACCACCGACTTGGCGCCGTGGCGCACCGCGGTACCGATACAGTCGTTACCCGTGTCACCACCGCCAATGACAATCACATTCTTGCCCTGGGCGTTCAGGTACGTGCCAGGCGCCAGTTGCGAGTCGAGTAACGCCTTGGTGTTCGACGACAGATACTCCATCGCAAAGTGCACACCGTTCGCGTCGCGGCCTGGGATCTTGAGGTCACGCGGCCACGTCGCGCCCGTAGCAAACACAAGCGCATCATTCTGCGCGTGCAGGTCCGCCGCGTCAAGGTCCTTGCCAACTTCGGTGCCGGTGACGAACTGTACACCCTCCGCGGCCATGAGGCCGACTCGGCGGTCGACGACGCCCTTGTCGAGCTTCATGTTCGGAATACCGTACATGAGCAGACCACCAATGCGGTCCGCACGCTCGTACACAGTCACCGAGTGGCCGGCGCGGTTCAGCTGATCCGCACACGCGAGACCGGCAGGACCCGAGCCGATGATCGCCACCGTCTTGCCGGTGCGCATCGGGGGGGGACGCGGGACCATCCAGCCCTGCTCCCACGCGTGGTCGATGATCGCACACTCGACCGACTTGATGCCGACGGGGCTGTCGATGATGCCGAGTACACATGCGCCCTCGCAGGGGGCGGGGCACACGCGGCCGGTGAACTCGGGGAAGTTGTTCGTCATGAGCAGACGCTGCAGCGCGTCGAACCATTGGCCCTTGAACACGAGTTCGTTCCAGCGGGGAATGATGTTCGAGATGGGGCAGCCCGTGTCCGACTGGCAGAACGGCACACCACAGTCCATGCAGCGCGCGGTCTGCAGCTTGAGCTCCGGCTCGGTGAGGCGGTGCGACAACTCATGGAAGTCCTTGACACGCGCACCCGCCTGACGGTATGCCTCGGTCCGGCGGTGGTACTTCATAAAGCCACGCATCTTATCGAGCTTGGATGTGCGCGCCTTGGTCAGCTCCTCATCGAGCATTGCCTCCTCCATGTCGACCACGGCGGGCTCGGCGGGCTTGGCGGGTTCCGGCTCGTCCGAGACCGTGACATCGACCTGGCTGCCGCGGCGCGAGAGCGTACCGAGCAGGTCGACGTGGCTCGAGCGCTTCTTCTCCTCGGCAGCCTTGGCGGCCTCCTGTTCGAGTACGCGCTTGTAGTCGGTGGGCATCACACGCACAAAGCGGGGGAGCAAGTGATGGAACTCGTGGATGACATGCTCAGCAATCGACGAGCCCGTGTAGTGGCGGTGGTCCTCGATCAGGTTACGCAGCTCGGCAATTTCCCGAGGGTCCTCGACAGAGCCGAGCTCGACCATCTCCATGTTGCAGCGGCTCGCAAAGTCGCGGTTCAAGTCGAGCACGTAGGCGATACCACCGCTCATACCCGCAGCAAAGTTGCGGCCGGTCGAACCAAGGACGACGATACGGCCACCAGTCATGTATTCACAACCGTGGTCACCGACACCCTCCACGACGGCGTGTGCACCCGAGTTACGCACGGCAAAGCGCTCCGCGGCAATACCCGAGAAGTACGCGTGGCCGGACGTGGCACCGTATAGACACGTGTTGCCCACAATCACGTTCTCCTCCGACATAAACGGCGTCGACTTCGGAGGATACACAATCAGGCGACCGCCCGAGAGACCCTTGCCGACATAGTCGTTGGCGTCGCCCTCGAGCTCGAGCGTAATGCCCGGCGCAAGGAACGCACCGCACGACTGGCCGGCGCTGCCCTTCGCGTTGATGTGGATCGTGTCGCGGGGCAGGCCCTCCGGCCCCATGACCTTCGACACGTGGTATGACAGCGTCGTGCCGAGCGCGCGGTCCGTGTTGACCACATCGCAGTCGATCTGCACGGGCAGGCCGCGCGAGAGAGCAGGTTCGGCCTCGTCGATAAATTTGTTGTCGAGGCGCACGTACAGCTTGTGGTCCTGCTGACGCACCTTGTACGTCGCCGCACCGGGGCGCATCTCGAACGCCGGCTTGAGCAGCGCACTCAGGTTGATGTTCGCCGTCTTGGGCGTGCGCAGCGACTCGTCGACTCGGAGCAGGTCCGAGCGACCGACCATCTCGTTCACCGTGCGCAGACCAAGCTTGGCCATGATCGCACGCATCTCCTCAGCCAAGTAGTAGAAGAAGTTGATCACATGCTCCGGCTGGCCCGCAAACTTCTCGCGCAGCTTAGGGTCCTGCGTCGCAATACCGACCGGGCACGTGTTCAGGTGGCACTTGCGCATCATAATGCAGCCCATCGCAATGAGCGGCGCAGTGGAGAAGCCCCACTCCTCTGCACCGAGCAGGCACGCCATCGCCACGTCGCGACCCGTGCGCAGCTGGCCGTCCGTCTGCACTGTGACACGGCCACGCAGGTCGTTGAGCACGAGTGTCTGGTGCGTCTCCGCAAGACCGAGCTCCCAAGGCAGACCCGCATATTTGATACTCGTCCAGCGCGCGGCACCCGTACCACCGTCGTGGCCGGCAATGAGAACGTGGTCCGCCTTGGCCTTGGCGACACCGGCGGCAATCACACCGACACCGACCTCGGACACAAGCTTCACACTGACGCGCGCGCGGGGGTTCGAGCACTTGAGGTCGTAGATGAGCTGCTTGAGGTCCTCGATCGAGTAAATGTCGTGGTGCGGCGGCGGCGAGATGAGGCCGACGCCTGCGGTACTGTGACGCGTGCGCGCAATCGACTCGGACACCTTGTGACCCGGCAGCTCACCACCCTCACCGGGCTTGGCACCCTGCGCCAGCTTGATCTGCAGCTCGTCCGAGTCCGACAGATAGTGCGACGTGACACCAAAGCGGCCCGACGCAATCTGCTTGATCTTGGAGCGCAGCGAGTCGCCGTTCGGCAGCGGGATCGAGCGCTCGGGGTCCTCACCACCCTCACCTGTGTTCGACTTGCCGCCCAGGCGGTTCAGTGCAATGGCCAGCGCCGAGTGTGCCTCCATCGAGATCGAGCCGTACGACATGGCACCCGTGCAGAAACGCGGCGCAATCTCTGTCCACGGCTCGACCTGGTCGATGGGAATGGGGCGCGCCTTGCTAAAGTCAAAGTCCAGCAGACCACGCAGCGTCGTCGCACGCACTGCCTCGTGCGTCGCCTTCGAGTACGCATCCCATGCAGCCTGGTTTTTCTGGCGCGTCGCATCCTGCAGCGAGGCAATACACGACGGGTCGTTCACATGCATCTCGCCGCCGTCACGCCAGTGGTAGTCGCCCGTCTCGTTGAGGCCGGGGAACGACACAATCTCGCGGCGGGGGTACGCACGCTCGTGCAGCTCCAGCGCATCGGCCGCCAGCACCTCGAACGTGGCACCACGGATACGCGTGGCCGTACCGGCAAAGCAGCGGTCCACGACTGTGTTGTCGAGACCGAGCGCCTCAAAGATCTGCGCACCCTTGTACGACTGCAGCGTCGAGATACCCATCTTCGACATGACCTTGAGGATACCACTGTCCACTGCGTGACGCCAGTTGGCGGTCAGCTGTTCCGCGGGCAGGTCCACCTTCGACAGGCCCTCGCGGCCGACCTTCATCACAGCCTCCTGCGCAAGCCAGGGGCAGATGGCGTCCGCACCGTAGCCGAGTAGCACACACACATGGTGCACCTCGCGCGCCTCGGCCGACTCAATGACCAACGCAATGCGGCTGCGCTGCTTCTGGCGGATCAGGTGGTGGTGCACGCCACCACATGCGATCAGCGAGCTGATCGACACGCGGTGGGGGCCGACGCGGCGGTCGGACAGGACAATGATGCGCATCTCGTCCTCAATCGCGCGCGACGCCTCGGCACACACACGGTCCAGTGTCGCCTCGTAGCCGGCTGCACCGAGCGCCGAGTCAAACGTCGTGTCGATGGTGATCGACTTCCATTCAGGGTGGATGAGGCTCATGTTTTGGAGCGCCTTCATCTCCTCAATGCTTAGAACCGGGGACTCGAGGTGGATACGGTTGCACTGAAGCTCGTTCATCTCGAGCAGGTTGCCCTCCGGGCCAATGTACTGCTCGAGCGACATCACGACCGCCTCACGGATCGGGTCAATCGGAGGATTCGTCACTTGCGCAAACAGCTGGCGGAAGTACTCGTACAGCAGGCGCGGCGACTGCGACAGGCACGCGAGCGGAGCGTCGTTGCCCATACTGCCGAGCGCCTCCTTCGCGTCGTCCAGCATAGGCAGCATGAGCAGGCTGATCTGGTCAATCGTGTAGCCAAACGCACGCAGGCGGGGGTCGGTGCTCAGGCGTGTCTCGTCCAGCACCGGCGAGAGCGGCTCGGGGCTCACGCGGCTCACGCGCTGCGTGATGTCGCGCAGATGCAGCAGGTTGTGCTCGATCCACGCAGCAAAGTCGGCCAGCTGCGCTGTGCTCGACTTCAGCTCACGGTCGTCGACAATACGGCCCTCGAGCGTGTCGACAAGCAGCATGCGGCCGGGACGCAGACGACCCTTGGCCGTCACCCTCTCGGGTGCGATCGACACGGTACCAACCTCAGAGGCACAGATCATAAGGTCATCCGACGTCGTGTACCAACGGCACGGGCGCAGACCGTTGCGGTCCAGGTTCGCACCACAGTAGCGACCGTCACAGAACGTGAAGAGCGCGGGACCATCCCATGGCTCCATCAGACACGCCGCCCACTGGTAAAAGGCGATCTTCGCAGGGTCCGTCTCGCGGCCCTGCCACGCCTCGGGCACCATGAGCATAACGGCCTGGGGCAGGGTCAGCACCTTGTTCACGACCAGGAGCTCCAGTACATTGTCGAATGCGGCCGAGTCTGAGCCGCCGTTCTCAATGATGGGGTACAGCAGATCGAGCTCGTCGCCGAACACCTCCGACTGCAGGTGACCCTCGCGGGCGTGCATCCAGTTCTTGTTGCCGCGGATCGTGTTGATCTCACCATTGTGCGCGGCCCACCGCAGAGGCTGCGCGCGGTCCCACGACGGGAAGGTGTTCGTAGAGAAACGCGAGTGCACAAGCGCAAAGTGCGCGCTGTACATCGAGTTGTTCAGATCATGGTAGTAGTTATACACTTGCACGGGGCTAAGCTGGCCCTTGTATACAATGTTTGAGGGACTCAGCGAGCAGATATAGAACCAGTTCGCCAGACCAATGCGGTGTGACGCGTGCTTGCGCAGCATATACAGTTGACGGCCAAAGTGGCTCTCATCAAACGCGCCGTTGGCTTCGCACTTTTTCGACTCCCAGCCGTAATGCTCGCCGAGCACTACAAACGGCTGCATCACCTTGGGCTCGCGGCTGCGCGAGGCAGGACCCAGAATGGTGCTGTCCACAGGGACCTCACGCCAGCCGAGGATACGCAGCTGCAGCTTCTCGGCAATCGTCTCGAACAGCTTCATATGCTCTGCACGTGCATGATCATCCTTCGAGGTGAAGAACAGGTTACCGCACGCATACTGGCCAAGAGGCGGCAGCTCAAAGTCGTGGTCCACGCTAACCTCGCGCCGCAAAAATATATCAGGCATACCCGTCATCACACCGGCACCGTCACCGTCGCGTGCGTCCGCACCGACGGCACCACGGTGCGTCATATTGCATAGCAGGAAGCGCGCCTCCGACACAATCTTGTGGGACGCCTTACCCTTGATGTGGCACATGAAACCCACACCACACGCGTCTTTCTCGTAGTCCGCGTCGTACAGACCCTGCGAGGCAGGCATGGAGCCGGCCCACGAGTCCTGGTTGCGCTCCACTGACTCGTAGCCGCTGTCGTTGAGCGCCTCCGAGGTGGCGTACTCAGTCACCATATCCTTATTGTCGCATGGGGTTTGGTTATAGTTGAGGGTAGTCGGGTACACAGTCGCCATAGCTCCCCAATCAATGAAAATGTTGTCTAGGTGGAAGAAACCAGACCTGCAAAAAGTCTCCTGTCAAATGGTATGCTGCAGTAGGCAGCACAAAAGTGTACTGTAAGGGCCGTGTGGTAGGTGGACAAAAGGGCTCAAACAGCTGGCAGGGGGCAGGCGGTGGTAGGATCCCAACGTCGCTGGCTTCTCCGAGGGGCGCTTATCTGCGTTTTCTCGCTTTCCCGAAGCCTGCCGGCCAAGACATTCGAGGACCCCCCACATCGCTGCACAGTTCCACCAATCAACTTGTACTTTTTACGCGAATGACTCGGTCGCTGATGCGATAAAAATTATCTCTGGAAGTGTTGTCACGTGATACTGTGGCAGGTGTCCAACAACGACCGCTGGCCTTTGGGTCGCTGCGGCGACGCGCACGTCCGTACCTCCACTCGTTGCACGCCACAATGACAAGCCTCGCCGACGAGCTCCTCGCCGACATAGACGAGGCCGCCTCTCTTCCTGGCACAGAGGGGCCCGGTGGGGCAGAGGCTCCGGCATCGTCTATGGCCGACGAGCTCATGCAAGACGAGGAGGCGCATGCCCCTGATGCACGGCGCGACGACTCCCACACCGCCGAGGCTGCTGAGCGGTCGTCAGCGCCCTACGGCGCGGCTCTCCAATCCCTCCTCGCATCGATTGACGAAAAAGTACAACAATCATTGCCTCCTGTGGCTTCCGCGCTTGAGGGCACCGACGAATACGAGCTGATTGTGCGTGCCAACAACATGGCCGTGGAGGTCGACGAGGAGATCCTCGTGCAGCACAAATACATCCGCGAGCTGTATGCGCCGCGCTTTCCGGAACTCGAGACTCTCGTACTCAATCCTTGGGAGTTTATTCGCGCGGTGCGTGCCCTGGGAAACGACGCCGAGCTGCACTGCGCTGGCCTCGAAGGCCTAGTACCGGCCGGCACGATTGTGGTCATTAGCATGACGGCGTCGACGACGACCGGTCGACCACTTCCAGTCGATGAGTGGCTCCGCATCGAGGAGGCATGCGACAAGGTCCAGCAGCTGGAAGAGGCACGGCATCGGATCCTCTCGTACGTGGAATCGCGCATGTCATTGTTGGCGCCCAATCTGTCTGCGCTGATTAGTACTCGTATCGCAACAAGGCTTCTGGGTGTCGCCGGGGGCCTAGCGGCATTTACCAAGATCCCATCATGCAACGTGCACCTGCTGGGTGCTTCGCAAAAGATGTCGACGGGTCTATCGACGGCGCACGGCGACTCGACGCGGTTTTCTGGCTACCTGGCACAGTGCGACCTCGTGGCACAGACGCCCGATGACTACAAGATGCAGGCACTACGCATGGTCAGTGCCAAGGCCTCCCTCGCGGCACGCATGGACATGGGTCGCGCGAATGGCTCGCAGCACGGCGAGTATGGGGCCCGCTTGTATGAGGAGATTGCGCGCAAAATTGAGAAGCTGCTAGAGCCGCCGCCCCAAAAACTGGTCAAGGCACTCCCTGTGCCCAATGAGGGTGGCCGCAAACAGCGCCGTGGTGGGCGTCGAGCGCGCAAATTCCGCGAGTTGCACGGACTCACGGAGCTGCATAAGATGCAGAACCGCGTCGAGTTTGGCAAGGAGGAGGAGGAGGCAGGTGCCTTTGATGAGACGATGGGCCTCGGTATGGCCGGCTCCAAGGCGAACGGCAAGGTGCGGGCCGTCAGCGCGAGTGCCACCAAGAGCCGCATCTCGAAGGCGAACAAAGAGCGGCTCGCGCGGCTGAATCGGCCGACGCTCGCGCTGCAGAGCACGGCGCCTGGCAGCTCAACGGCGGCGGGCACGGCGTCCTCATTGTCATTCACGCCTGTGCAGGGCATCGAGCTCATCGATCCATCGCGGCAGAAGAAGGTGGACGAGGCTAACTCCAAGTGGTTCCGCGAGGGGCAGTTCTCGCTTGTGCCCAACTCGCAGCATACCCCCACGAGTATGCCTCCTCCGCGGCTGCCTACTCAAACACCTTAGCACTGCTATGGAGGCAATACCGACTACGCGGACGGCTTGGGGCGGTGGATCATGGCCGTGCGGCCAGGACCCACGCCGATCCACTCAATGTGCACGCCTAGGAACGACTCGATGAACTCGACGTAGGCGCGGCACGTCTCGGGCAACTGCTTGTACTCGGTGCAGTTCGCGATCGGGCCTTGCCAGCCAGGGAGCGTCTTGTACTGCACCTCGACCTTGGCGAGAATGTTCAGGTCGGCAGGGAAGCTGGACAGCTCCTTACCATTGACCAGGTAGTTGGTGGCAACCTGGATGGTCGGTAGGTTATCGAGTACGTCAAGCTTCGTCAGGTTCAAGCTCGTGTAGCCATTGATCAGGCACGAGTAGCGCATCATGACCAGGTCCAGCCAGCCGCAGCGGCGCCGCCGGCCGGTGGTCGTGCCGTACTCGGCGCCCACCTCTTGGAGGTGGGTCATGATCTCGTCATTGAGCTCCGTCGGGAACGGACCTGCACCCACACGCGACGTGTACGCCTTCATCACACCAATCACAGGACCAATCGACTGCGGCGGAATACCCAGGCCCGTGCAGACACCTCCGATGCCGGTCGACGACGACGTGACGAACGGATAGGTGCCGTAGTCCAGATCGAGCATGAGTGCATTCGCGCCCTCAACAAGGATGCGGCGGTTCGACTGGATCATCGAGTGGATGAACGTCACTCCGTCGACCACGAACGGACGCAGGCGCTCCGCAAAGGCGCGGTAGCGCGCAATCTCGCCCTCAGTGTCGTACTCAAAGTTGCCGTAGCGCTTGAAGCGGCCCTCCACGAGCGTGCGGAACTTGGCTGCGAACGTGTCAAAGTCGTAGAGGTGGTGCACCCGTAGGCCCGAGCGCGACGCCTTGCTCGAGTACGCTGGGCCAATACCCTTCTTGGTGGTGCCGATACTGCTGCCACCCAGCTCAACCTCCTTGAGACCGTCGACGATCTGGTGGAAGTCGAACACCAGGTGGGCACGGTCTGACACAAACAGACGGTTCTCGCACTTGAGGCCCTTCCTCTCGATCGTGTCAAGCTCGCTGAAGAACGACGGGACGTGCACAACGACACCGCTGCCGATGAAGCCAATGCATTTGGGGTTTACCAGGCCGGAGGGCAGCAGGTGAAAGTCGAACTTGGTCTCGACCTGATCAGCACCCACGCGAGCCACAATGGTGTGGCCTGCATTGTTGCCGCCTGCACAGCGAGCGCAGATGTCCATCTCGCCGGCCAGCATGTCGGTCAACTTGCCTACCAGTCAGTGCCGCCGATACACACCTTTGCCCTCGTCACCCCATTGTGACCCGAGAACCACACTAACTCGCCCTTGCGGCGACTCGTCCGGCTTGGGCAGCGTAGCCATGGTGGATACGAACGCCTATCGAAAGGCACGACAGCGTTTCGCAGCTTGCCGTCGGAACTGGCCAGCAAAAGCCACTTGTGATTTGCTGGCAGCGTCTCGCGGTGCCCAGCCATATGCGAGTGTGTGACTAAGCAAGTGTAAGCACGGCCGCACGAGATCGGAGCCGGAGCCGCCGGGCGTGAGCCTGCAAAGGACAAGTGAGGATCGCACGTCTACACGTAGCACTACATCATGGTACACAGGTAGAACGGGGCGTGTCCACTTAGGCCATCCAAAGCTTGGCCACAAGCTCAGTGAGACCAATATCGTCTGTCGAGTTAGTTCCTGTTCAATGCCATGGCGCCCTGGCATGCAGCCAAGTCGCACGTATACGTACTCGTGTTGAACTCTGTCGGTTAGCGAATCAAAGTGTTACGTACCGTAGAGACCCACAGCGGTGGCCACCGTCGCAGCACGCAGGATCCACTTGGCCACGGGGCCGGTCACCGGGAACTTGCGCTTGTCCAGGTAGTCCACGAGCAGGGCGTCGAAGCCAATGTGCGAGTGCATCAGAAGAGTGGCACTCAGGACACCGTCCAGCGTGCCGCAAGCACCGTGCTTCACGGTCGCCACAGCAATCATGGGCACAAGCGATACGGAGATAAGACGCTCAAAGATCCAGTGGTAGGAGCCGTGCGCAGCGTTCGGCTTGGGGTATTCCGTGGGCTCGTTCACGGTGCCTTTGATGTACGCTGTTTGTTAGATTGGCATAATACTTACAGCCACCCTCGTGGATCAGAGGACCCCCGAACGTGCGGGTCTGGGTAGGGGCGACGGCAAGCGGACGAGCTGATGGTCAGATGTCGAAGCACGCACCAGCATGGAATCCACGAGCACCCGACACGAACATGCGAGTCAGGCCCGCGCTAGGAAGGCGGGCGTTCAGTCCCACAGCAGCACACATCGACATGACGCTAATGGAGGTGAGCGAACGGGGGCCGCCCTAGAGCGCGGGCACCAGGCTCGATTTCTTTTATGTGGATCGTGATTGGCTGACCATGCCGGTGAACCTACTAGGTGGAGTTATGGTGTTAGACCGGGTCTTCCCGGTGGAGCGCCAGGGGTGGTGCGATGGGACGGCTCGGCGGCTCCAGTAGCCTTGAAGGCTAGCGAGCATGCCAGCACGGCGGCGGCCCTTGGCAAGATAGGCTCACGGTAATAGGCTATGGCGCAAAAAGTACAAGTAGCACGGGGTATGAGCACTTCGCAGAGAAGGCATGTTTTCTTACACAAGCACGGAGCACGGCGCACACGACGAGATGCAGCACACAGCTGCCTGGCATGCCTGCGCGGGTCTGCGCACACCAGGGAGAATCTTCGCAGGTCTCTGCATGCTTGAGCAGGTCTTCGCACGTCTGCACATGTGTCGGCATGCCTGCGCAAGTCGGCGTGGTGACGGACCGACAGCCGCAGACTAATCGGTCTCTTCGTGGGGCTTTGCCAGGGGCTCATCACGGAACAGATGGTTGCAGTAGCAGCACACGTAGAAGAAGATCATTTCTGGAGTGAGTTGGCGATACATACTGTTGAACGTGCGCTTGCTCTGGTCCTGGAACATGACGGACCTTGGGTTAGCACGCTCCGCGGCAGGCACATACTCGGTATGACCACAGCTGGGGCACGTCAGGTCCTGTGTCCTGCGCAGCGTCGGGTCAGTCATCAGTTCGTCAATGACACCAGGTTGCTCCTGCGTGTGTCAGCTCTGACGGAGCATGACTTACCTTGGAGATGAGCTTCAGATCGTTGCGAAACACGAGAGGGTTCTCCGCCTCTGTGCGGAAGGGGCAGTTGCGGCACGCATACATGAGGACATGGTTCGTATTGTCTGCCTGTCTGTGTGAATGAGCGAGACGCACCTCGGGGTAGAGAAGATTGTTGCTGGTATTAGCCGTACCTGGGCCAAGCCCAAACGTACCACTCGGCGCAAAAGTTCAGCGAAGCCATCGTCGTAGTCTCGCTCGCGTCCTTGGCTCACCACCGGTGCAGCGCAGCAAAGAGCGCGGCGCGGCGGCGCCCAGGACGATAAATCACGTGCTGTCTAGCGCGCTATCTGCGAGGCGGCGCCTCAGTAGTAGTGGATCTCCTCGCGCTCGCGGCCGCGCACCCACGTAGGACCTGTGCCCGTGACGCTGATCGTTAGTCGGTAGGACGTACTAGATATTTGTGCAGAGTTCTTCGTCAGAAGGCTCCTTGCTCGCCTTGGCCTCCTCATACGCCTTATCAACTTCCTCCTTGGCGGCCTTGTCGACCTTCTTGAGGTCGGCCTCCTCCATGACGCCCCAATCGAGGATCTGGGTCTTGAGGCCCTGGATCGGGTCAGACGAGCTGCGCATCTTCTGGATCTCCTCGCGCGTGCGGTACGTCGTGCCGGGGTCCGAGAGCGAGTGGCCACCGTAGCGGTAGGTCACGAGCTCCATGAGCAGCGGGCCGTTGCCGGACGTGGTGTACTCGCGCGCAAACTCGGTGCCGCGCTTGACGGCGAGGACATCCATGGCGTTCACCTGGATACCGGGGATTACGTCGCCGCGCGTGTAGAACTGGGTGTTCATCGAGCTGCGCTCGGCGCTCGTACCCATGCCGTACTTGTTGTTCTCGCAGATGAACACGCACGGCAGGTCCCACAGCTTCGCCATGTTGAACGCCTCAAAGGCTTGGCCCTGGTTCGAGGCGCCATCGCCGTATAGGGTGAAGGTGGCGTGGCCGGTCTTGTTATACTTTTGCGCGAACGCAAGGCCTGCGCCGAGGGGCACCTGCGCGCCGACGATGCCGTTACCACCGAAGAAGTTGGGCGTGTAGACGTGCATCGAGCCACCCTTGCCGCGCGACATGCCGTCCTCGCGGCCGAACAGCTCGGCGAGCATGCCCTTGATCGTGCCGCCACGCTGCACGGCAAAGGTGTGGCAGCGGTAAGCGGTGATGAGGCTGTCGTCGGGACGGATCGCCGACTCCATGCCGACGGCCACGGCCTCCTGGCCGATGGACAGGTGGCAGAAACCACGCACCAGCTTGTTCTTGTAGGCCTGGTCGGACGTGACCTCCATACGGCGCATCTTGACCATCTCGCTGTAGAGATGGACCAGCTCGTCCTTGGTCACCGTCAGCTCGGTCAACATAGGGTCGATGCGGTAGTGGTTGAACGATTCCTCCGACAGCTGGATCTTGAACGGCTCGCTGCCCGACTGGGGCACCTTGTCCTTCAGCTGGGCGTGGTCCGCGACGAGGTGGACGTGGCGGGCCGCGGCCGCCACCGGCCGCGCCGTGCGGAGGGTCTCGCGGTGAGCAGGGAAGTGACGTACGTGGCTTCGGAGGGCTGCTGTGCCCAAACAAACACGGGAAGAAATCAGCCGGCTCATAGCACAATAGCGTCCGAGGAACAGGGGCGGGGCACGAAGCCCACGCCTCGGGACCCGTAAATCCTATGCCCCATCGGCCACGGCTCCACTCCCCCCACACCCAAGTGCCGGCATGCACAGCCCATACATAGCGTTCCTAGGTAGGCAACGGGCCAGACGAGGCTACAAGATCTATCTACTCGCGCCACAAGGCCCGGTGTTGGCGGGGCGGCGGGACGTCGGTAGGTGGTACGGCGGGTCGGGCGTGGCGTGCCATAACTCCCAAATTGTCCGATTTTTCCACCTACTGTCATGTCGGTCCCGGTCAGCGCTGCGGCCCCTGCTGGCTTGCCCGATGACCACTGGCGCCCCACGTACGAGGACATCCATGTGATGATCCGCAACATGGCCGAGGTCGTGCGCGAGGAGTTCCAGCCGGACCTGCTCGTCGCCATTGGCGGCGGCGGGTTCTTCCCGGCGCGGGTCCTGCGCACGTTCCTGAAGAAGCGTGACGAGAAGCAGCCGGGAAAGATGCGCAATGTGCCTATCCAGGCGATTGGCCTGAGCCTCTACGAGGAGGTGGACGGGGTGTCCGAGGAGCAGATCGGCACCGAGGTGATCCGCACGCAGTGGCTCGACACGGCCCGCCGCGGCACCGACTCGCAGGGCCGCGGCGACGCGGGCGGCCTGCTGGGCAAGAACGTGCTGATCGTCGACGAGGTCGACGACTCGCGCACGACGCTGCACTATGCGTACCACGAGCTACTCAAGGACGTCAGGAAAGCGCTCGAGGCGTACACGCCCGAGGAGCGCGCGCAGCTGCCGCCCACCCGCTTCGCCGTGTTTGTTGTGCACAACAAGCTCGGGCCGAAGCGTGCCGAGCTGCCTATCGTCGCGTGCCCCGCGGACGACCGCATCGTCGACGGCGTTAGCACCGGCGTCTACTACTACGCGGCCGAGACGACGCCGCCGGTCTGGATCGACTTTCCTTGGGAGCAGACGGACATTGTCGAGCACAACCGCCTCGCCGCCCTGGCCAAGGCACAGCCGCAGGCCGAGGCCCCTCCATAGCCCGATTTCCCCCCCCCCCCCCCCCCCCCCCCCCCACATTTTGCCCCGCCCCACGATGCCGCTCTCCGCGAGCCCGTTCAGCTTCCGTGACCAGCTCGCGTTCTATGGCGCCTACCACACGAACCGTGTGAATGTCGGCATCCACATGGTGTGTGTACCGCTGATCTACATGTCGACGCTGGCGCTCGTCCTGGCGACCGGCGTGTCGCTCGAGTCGGTGGCGGCGCACCTGCCCGCCCCAGCTGGCGCGCGCGTAGGGGACGTGTGCCAGCAGGTCGCCGCCCATGTCCCGCCAGCCGTGTGGCCGCACCTGAATTTTGCCACGCTGGTCGCGGTACTGTACCTTGCGTACTACTTTGTGCTCGACGTCGCCTCCGCGGCGCTGATCACGCCCGTGTGGATTGCGTACTATGCGGCCGCGTGGCTCGCCATGGCACACGTCGATCATGCAGCAACGTATGCCGGCGTGCTCTTCATCGCTAGCTGGATCCTGCAGTTCTACGGCCACGGCGTGCACGAGGGCCGTGCGCCCGCGCTGCTGGACAATCTGCTCGGCGCGCTTGTGCTCGCGCCGCTCTTTGTGTTTGTCGAGACGCTGTTCCTCTTTGGCTACCGCCCCGCGCTGCAGGCATGGCTCAAGAACGAGACGGGACGCCTGCTTGTCCAGTTCCGCGCGCAACACCCGCGCAAAGCGCCGTAGGCGCTACGGCGCTACGGACACCTCGGCCATGCACGGCCACGCACGGACGAGCTCGCGTGCGCCGCTCGGTGCAACGGCGCTGAGTGATAGCGTTCCGAGGCGCACGACGCCGTCCTGCAGCGGCACGACCGTCCATGTAGTTTGCACCGTGACTTCCTCGCCAGGCGGCAACGCGCTCGTCTGCTGCCGTGCGCCGACGACGCACGCATCGCTCGCATCGCTCAGCTCCCAGAGGACGTGCACAGGCTCCTCAGGCACCGCCCACGCCCACAGGCGCACCTGTGTCCGCACAACGACCGCCTCGTCGACGCGCGCACTCACGACGGGGTCCACATACAGCTCTGCATACCACGGCGTGCGCGGCCGCGGGATGTGCGCGACACGCGTGAGCGGCCCGACCCGCAGGCGCCCCGGTTCGCCGCCTGGCACGCGCCACGCCACCTGCACATGCCCGAGACGCAGCGCGAGTGGTAGCACCGTGCTGTGCGCCGGCAGCGCAGCGAGCGCATCGCGTTGCGCACGCAGAAGCGGCCACGTCACTTCGCACTGGGGCGTCAGCGTGCACAGATACTGTCGGATATCCTGGGGGAGGAGCGGCGCCGTGTCGAGCGGCGCCGCCTGCACGTCCCACGACCCATCCGTTTCGAGCGCGATCGCGTCAATGTACAGGGGGCGCTCCGATACATTGCGCACCTGCACGCGCACGACGGTGCGCTCGCGCACACCCGCATCGGGGTGCCGCGCGTGCGCGAGCGCCTCGCTCAGCTGCGCAGCCGAGCTGATCGCAAAAGGTGGCGGCGCAACGGGAAAGCGGTATTGCCTGCGTTAGTACCGCCACATACTTGGCTAGCCAGGGCTTGTCCGCGCCGCGATCGGTCCGGATGCGGCACACGAGTGCATGCGGCGCCATGGCCTCGAGCGTGTGCGTCGCCATGAGGCAGTGCTGCGCCTGTGGCGCAAGCTCAGGCAGGTCGACGTTCGCAAGCTCGCGGGACGTCGCGACAAACTTGTCTGTCGCCTCAGAGTGCATTTCTAGTACGATGCGCACACCCTTGAGCGGCGCCCCGCCCGCATTGGCCACACAGACAACGGCCTGGAATGTCTGTCCCACCGCTGCGTAAGTACGCGCACGTACCGACCGTGCCGAACGATGCAGGCAACACGAGCTGGTCGGTCCAGACCGCCTCGCGCAGAGGCAGCGCAGCGCTGCGCGCCGGCGCATCACTTCCCCGCGCATACGACGCTGCGACCGCCTCCCACACGCCCGCGTCCACTGCCCCCGCTCGCAGCGCATCAGGCATAGCCGCGCCTTCTCTCTCCGTCTCAAACATGGGAATCGAGCGTGCCGCAAGTGTCGGGGCCGACACACGCATCACCTTGACGGCGAGCGGCGCGCTTGGCGCCTCCGTCTCCATCGAGGCCGCCAGTGGAGGTCCGTCTCTCCCATGGCGCCTGGGCCGCTGGCGCAGCGCCTGGAGCAGCTGGCTGCGGCGCCGTGCGCAGGCGCGCCTGGCTGGATCGATGAGGCGCACGACCTACTCGAAGCTATGCTTCGTGGCGACGCGGAGCGCGGGACATGCGCCGATATGGCGATTGCCGCCGCCAAGTTTGTGCCGGCGTGGGAGCCCGCGGCGCTCAGCGCTTGGATCGACGCGCGCTATGCGCGCGACCCGTGGTGCGTGGAGCCCCTCGTGGGGCGTGCGGAGGAGCTCTTGGATACCCTGACTCTCTCTCTCGACGAGGTGTCGCACATTCTGTCCGCGTACGTGCGCCCCCTCTTCCAGCCGACGCCGCGCGTGCGCGCCGAGACGGGGCGCGCGGCGCCTGCACAGGCGCATCCTGTGTGGGAGGCCCGGGAGCTGGCGTGGGAGTCGACGGCGCCGCGCGACGGCCACATCCCGTTGGGGTGCCACAATGTGCTGGCATGGCTCGTGTCGCACATTCGCGCGCGGCACGCGGCGGCGTGGGAGACGCTGTGGCCGCAGCTCATTCCGCCCATCATGTCGTGGCTCGATACGCCATCGACTCCCGCCAAGGTACGCGGCGCATGCGTCGCGCGGCGCCTCGTGCTATGCGCGCCGCCACCCCTGTTGGAGCGCACTGGCATCGGCGCCATGCTCGACGACACGCTTGCGCACACGCTGCCGGCCATGACCGATGCGGCATGGGGCCCCATGGTGTTGGCATCGGTCGTGCATGCGCGCCTCGCGCTCGTCGCCGCGCGCCCAAGCACCGAGCGCTACGCCATGCTTTGCACGCTCTTTTCGCAGAGCGTGCTGACCGCGCTCTCGTACTGTGCGCCAGCGTCTGCATCGGCAGCAGCGCTCGTGCCGGAGGCTGCGCACCTCACGACGCTGAGCAGCGCGCGCCTGCAGCAGGTCCTCGCAGGCACAGCGCTCGCCCTCGCGCCGGCCGTGCTCGACCGCCTCGGCGAGGCGGCCCTGCGGTTCTGGAACGCGTGGATGGACTGGTGCGTCGCATGGGCCGACCACGCACTCGCCGCATGCGTGCCACCGTTCCCCGCGCGTCCCGCGCGCCCACTGACCGACCTCGTCGACGAGGTGTTGGCGCGCACCGAGAGCGCTGCGCCCGCCGCGTCCGCTGCGCCCGACGCCGAAGCGTGGGCCACCGCCGCGCATGTCCTACTGGCAAGCGTGCTTGCTGCTGTGCGTGCCATGCATACATTCGTGGACCTCGCCCTGGAGGCCCCGGCGTCGCCTGCGCCGCTCCCCGGCGCCGCGCCCGGCCTCGATGCGTGGGCCGTGCGCGCGGTGCTCGCGCTGAGCAAGTGCGCGCTACGTCTCGAGGCACTCGCGATCACACAACCTCCCACGCTCGTCGCACTCAGCACACAACTACAGGATGAAATTCGCGCGGTCTGCGCGCGCCTGCGCGCGGCCTCGCTGCCGACACTCACACACGCGCTTCCACGCATCGTGCGCGGCGCACCCGCCCGCCTCGCGTGGCTCGTGTGACACGTGACGCCATAGATTGCTACTTTCGACCATGGCGCCTGGGGCTCGTGGCACGGCCGCGCGCGGCTCTGCGCGTGGGCGCGGGCGTGGGCATGGGCGCGGGCACGGACGGGATCGCGGCCGTGGGCGTCCGCAGACGTCGGCGCCTCCTGATGCGGCACCCGTGGAGGATGCGGCACCCGCGGAGGATGCGGCACCCGCGGAGGATGCGGCGCCTGCGGAGGCGGACGTTTGCTTTATCTGTGCCGAGCCTGTGCGCATGTACAGTGTGCCGCCGTGCAACCACCGCGTGTGCCATATCTGCTCGCTGCGCCTGCGTGCCCTGTGGAAGAAGCGCGAGTGCACCTTTTGCAAGGCCGAGGCCACGCGCGTGATTTTCACGGCGCATCCGACCAAGGGCTTTGGCGAGTTCACCGCCGACGAGCTGCCGTACGCCGACGAGAAGCTGGCCATCTACTTTGAGTCGGAGCAGGACTACAACGATACCATCTCGATTCTGCGCTTCCACTGCCCCCAGCCTCAGTGCAAGAGGCTGTGCAGCGGGTGGGCCGACCTCAAGGCGCACGTCAAGCGCGAGCACACGCGCCTGCTGTGCGACCTCTGTGTGCAGCACAAGAAGATCTTTGCGCACGAGCATACGCTGTTCACTGCGTCGTCGCTGCAGGCACATCTGTCCGCGGAGCACCGCCACTGCGAGTACTGCCGCCAGCACTACTACAGCGACGACGAGCTGTGGGTGCACATGCGCGACCGGCACGAGCAGTGCCACATCTGCAAGAACCGCAGCGAGGACGAGCGCTGGCGCTACTACAAAGACTACCGCATGCTTGAGCAGCACTTTCACGAGGCGCACTACCTATGCCCCGCGAAGGAGTGCCTCGAGCGCAAGTTTGTCGTGTTTGAGAACCAGATGGAGTTCCAGGTACACCAGCTCGAGGAGCACGGGCGCGCGCTCTCGGCACGCGAGCGCAAGGAGGCGCTCCGCGTTGACCCCCGCTTCATGTACGATGGCGAGTCGAGCGGTCGTGCGCGCGGAAAAAAGCCTGCCCGCGACACGGACCCGACCGGCAACGCGCGCCGCGCGCAATTTGGCCGCACGCTCACGAGCGCCGCCGCCGACGACGAGTGGGACGCTGTGCTCGCCCTGCTGCACTCGCCCATCAAGCTGACCGCGTGCCAGGCCGCACTGCAGGCTTATCGCACGGGCGAGACAACCGTGGACGACCTCGTGCGCACTGTGCACACCCTCACGGGCGAGGGCGGCCACGCCGACGGCGGGCCGACACACCTCGTCGTCCAGCGCCTAGGTGAAATCCTTGGCACAGGCGAGAAGGCCGATGCGCTGCAGCGCACATGGGCGGCGACGCAGGCGCACACGTCGTTCCCGAGCCTCGGCGCATCCACGGCACGGCGCGTAGCGACTGCGCGCCAGGCGCCCGCCCGCAACGCTGCCCACTTCCCGAGCCTTGCTGCGGCGAATTCGCGCGTGCCTGGGTCGGCGCGCCACGCAGCGTCCTCGCAGCGCGCGCAGGGCTCGAGCTCGTGGGGCGCCGCAGCGCCGCCCACCTCGTCGCTCGCGGCGTTCCCGGCGCTCGGCGAGCCGCGGCCCAGCGCACCGCACTCGGTGGCCACTGCGCGCGGTGCGGGCAGCTCGCGCGCGGCGCTCCCAGCGAGCCAGTTTCCCAGCCTGCCGACGAACCAAGGGCACGCGGAACGCCAGGCCCAGAAGCGCGAGCTGCTCGGTACACGCACACGCACCAACCCCCTCGTGCCAGCGCCGCCGCCGCCGCGATGGGGCGCGCCGCGCGCGCCCGCGTGGGACGACGAGGCGTTCCCGTCGCTGAGTGAGGTCTCTGGTGCGCTGCCGCCCGAGCCCGAGCCGGTGCCCACGGGTGGCTCTGGCAAGCAGCGGCGGCGCAAGGCCGTCCTACTCTCGTCCGTAGGCTCGATGCACCAGCTGTAGGCTGCATTAAGCGTCCGAAGGTGTCTCCTCGGGCGCGCTCTCCGCTGGCAGCCCCGCCTGCGCCATGAGCTCGGACAGCTGGCCCCACAGCTCCGAGATCGAGTCAAAGCCCTTGCCGACGGAGATCTGCTCCTCCATCTTGCGGTTGACTGCGTTGCTCGACGCGATGATCGTCTCGAGGTCCTGCGGTGAGCGTGGCAACGTACGCTCGTAATGTCCGCGATCAGCTTGTCGCGCTCACGCTCAAAAAAACTCGTCGCGTCGGTGTCCTGCGTCGCCGGCGCGGCTGCCATGGTGGGGGGGACGCGACCGCGTCCCTCTATCACGTGCTATATGCGGTGTCGTGGGTCGGCGCAAAGAGCTGCGTGAGTGCGTCGACGTACGCGATTGCGAAACTCGTCTGGCTTGTCGCTCGCGAGCACGCGGCCAGGCGCGATCGGGCGAGTAGGCGCGCTCGGCATCGCGGCGCTCGGTGCGCCCGCGCGCTTTTGCAGGGTGATGAGCTGTGTTAGTCATGGGACGTACGCGGCGGCCCCAGCGCCCAAAGTCCTGGAGGCTGTGGGCGACGAGGTCAAAGTGCTCGTGGGTCGGGATGGCCGTCTCTGCGTCGTCCTCGTTCATTGTAGGTAGCCAGAACACGAGGCGGCCGCCGGGGCGCAGGAGCGCACTTGCGTAGGTGAGCAGGTCGTCGATCAGCTCCGAGAGGTGGTACGGCTTGGTCGGCGGGAGGTAGTCGGGGCGTGTGTGCGCGGGTGTGCCGTCCGCCATGATGTACGGCTCGTCGCGCTGGTCCGCGACGTTGCGGCGGCCGAGCCGCTTGGCGCCGGCGCGCACGCCGTAGGGCGGATCCGTCACGATCGCATCAAAGAGGCCCGCGCCCTGCCGGAACGGCGCGCGCCATGGCGACTGTGTCATGTCGAATACAGCGGTATCAATGAGTCGCCCCTCGAGGCCGTACTGCACCGCGCTGCGGCGCACGCCCGGCACGCCCGATGCGTCCTTGCCACGCAGCATGCGCCCGTCAATGTCGCTGCCGAACGTGTAGGCACCGAGCATGGAGCACGCATATAGCATCGAGCCAGTGCCCGCAAACGGATCGTAGATCCACTGCCCGGGGCCTGCGAGGGCCATGTTCGCCATGACGACGCTCATCTCACTCTCCATGCTCGTGTTGCCAATGTAGCTGCGCTTCTTGAGGCTGAGCTTGTCAATTAGGTCGCGCGCGGGCGGCGCGCCAGAGCGGTCCTTGATCTTCCGGCCGAGGAACAGCTGCACGAGCCGCGGATCGCGGTCGCCCATCTCGGCGTGGCCCCGCGCCTCAACCTCCGACAGGCCCGTGGCGCGCCGGTACTCCTCAAGGACGCCCCACGTCACGTCCGACTGGCGCATGCGGATCGCCCCCTCAAACTCCATGTATGCAAATGAGTTGATCAGCGCGAGGCGCCGCGTCTCGGAGAGCGCCACATTGAAGCCCTGCATGAGCGCCTTCCACGTGTAGGCCGGCGCGAGCCACGGCACATACTTGCGCGCCGCCTTGTTGCGCGCATGCAGCTCCTCGTACGTATCCGCACACGCCCACAGCTCCCACACGCCACGCAGCGCCGAGCACCGCCGCAGCAGCCGGCGCGCCGCCTCGTCGTCCGGCAGGTGGCACAGCAGAAAGGGGCGGGACACGTCGCCCACGCGCCCGGCCGGGTCCTCACGCGAGGGTGTCGGCAGCAGCTCGTACGTCACACCCATGTACTCGGCACTCGCTGCCAGCTCCGCTAGGCGAAAGTCCGTGTGCGACTGCGCAAAGTGCAGCACATACACGCGCTCGCCCAAGTCGGCCATGGTGACAGAACGCCTCCACTATGCGCCATGATGCGCCGCTGGAGCGCCGCGGGCCGCGTGCCGTGCCGCTGGGCGCACCGCGCCCATGCGCCCTCTGTCGTGCACGAGCTGCAGCGCTTGCGTTCGATGATGCGCGAGGCTGCCGCGACGCCGTCACTTCGTGAGAAGGAGGCCGTGGTGCGCGCGTACCCCGATCTCGAGGCGCTCCTGCGCGCCGTGTACGTCGACGGCCACCTGTTCCACATGACCTCAGCGACGGTGGCGCGCTTCCGCGCGAGCGGCTTGGCCCCGTCGACGGAGCCCGTGCCGCCGACGGTCACTGCCCTCCTGCAGCAGCTCGGCGCGCGCACGGTGCGCGGCCACGCCGCCAAGCAGCTCGTGCACACGTTCCTGGCGCACCACGGCGTCGACGCGCAGCATGCGCGCGAGGCGCACGAGCCGCTTACCGTGCTCGACGTGTTTTACCGGTGCCTCGATCGCCACCTGGGCATCGGCCTCTCGGCGCTCTCGGTGCAGCGCGCGCTGGGCGTGCCTGGCACACTGGGCGCAGCCCCATCGACCGACGCATGGCTCATGCGGCTCCGCACGCATGGTCTCGTCGCGCCGCTGCCGATGCCCGTGGCACTCGCCCGTCCGCATTCGAGTTGGCCCCTCCCGCCGACGCGCACCGCGTGGTACGCGAGCCGCAAACTCGACGGCGTGCGGTGCCTCTTTGTGGTCGATCCCGATGCGGGCGGGCGCCTCTCGCACATATATGCACTCTCGCGCCACGGGCGCGCGTTCCGCATGCTCGATGCCTTTGCGGCGCAGCTGCGCGCGGACCTCGATGCATGCCCCCTGGTCCCGCGCGACGGCCCGTGGCTCCTCGACGGCGAACTGTGTGCGTGGCCCACGGCCGAGCAAGAGAGCTTTGTGCGCGCAGCCTCGCTCGTCACGCGGCAGGTGCCCGACACCGTGGCGCTTGCGTACCATCCGTTCGATCTGCTGACTCTGCGCGAGTTCCTCACATGGCGCCAGGCCCCGACCCGCACCCTCTCTGCGCGCCTAGAAGCGCTGTCGGGGCTCACAACGTGGCTCGACACGCACCGCCCAGCCACGCGCGTGCGCGCCCTGCCCCAGACGCGCCTCACCTCTCCGGCAGACCTGGACAACATGCTGCGCGAGACGGCCGCATGGGAGGGCGTCATGGTGCGCGACGACCAGCCGTACGAGGGCCGCCGCTCGCATGCCATGCTCAAAGTGTGTGCGCGGCACGAGGCCGAGTTCGTCGTCGAGGACGTCGAGATCTCAACGATGCGCCTGCCGATCCATGGCGTGTACGCCGACCGCCGCGCCGTCGCAAGCATCGTGGTGCGCTACCGCGGCCGGCGCGTCGCTGTTGGCTCGGGCATGCGGCCCAGCGAGCGCGTGCATTGGGCCGCGCACCCTGACGACCTGCGCGGCCGCACCGTGACGATTGCGTATGCAGCCGAGGCGGCCAATCTCGACGGACACGCGCCGAGTCTGCGCTTTCCCGTGCTCAAGTATGTCTACGGCCCAAATGGGCGCCCTTTCTAAAGGTCGCCACTCATCCACGCAAACACGAGAAAGCCACAGCCATACGGCGTCAGCAAACGGCTCCACAGCCACGACAGGCGGAGCTTGGGGCGCAGCGCCGAGGCGGGTATATGGTGTGTCGAGTGCGCTGCTGGCGCGGCGCCCCACGGGCGTGGGGCCGACGGCTTGCACAGGTCGGGGAACACAAACGGACGCACAAGGTACGTGTGTGCGAGCAAGTGCAGCGGCGACGTGCCGAGGCGCGGCGGCGCCGTCATGCGCGCATAACGCAGGAGCCGCGCGAGCGTCGTCGACCGGAAGCGCGCCTGCACGGCCGCAGGCAGCAGCCCACTGGCGCCCGTGTCCGCCGCGCGCAGGCGCCATCTGATATGCGTGCGCGGCGGCGGCAGGCGGCGGCGGTCGCAGCGCAGGTGGCGTGTCGTGCGTGCGACGCCAATGCGTGCGGACGCCGAGGGCATGCGCGCTGCACGCACGTTGGTCAGCGCCGACGCCTGGCGGCTGTAGGCGCGGGGCTTGCGCGGCGGCACATAGAGCCGGTGCCACAGGACCATGCGCACGAGCTCGATCGGGCGGCTAACCACGCTGTAGATCCACGCACCAATCGCGCCGCCGAGCACGAGCACGAACGCGGCGGAGCACCGGCCGAGCACGCTTCGACTCGCGCCAAAGCTCTGGTCCATCGATGCATTCATGTCGGCGTCGCGCTGGGCGTCGCGCGTGCCCAGGCGGAGCGACGGCGGCAGGCGCTGCCTCACGTACTGCCGCAGCTGGTCGGCGCGCAGCGACACGTCCAAGGCGGCGCGGCGAGCCCACTCAAACACAACAAAGAAACATGCAAAGCCCGAGGCGTCGCGCACGAGCGACAGGGCGAGGCTCACGCCGTGCTTTTGGCGCGCGAGCAGGCGCACATGGCGTGGCAGGTATCGAAACACGGCGGGAGGGGAGCCTGGCTGCCCGGGGCGGGGGTGCTGCAGCCGCTGCAGGGCCCGCTCGTACCAGCGCTCGGGCAGGAAGGGGAGGAAGGCTGCCTCGACCATGGTCGTCCATGTGCGCACCGGCATGCGGACGAGCGCGGATGGCGAGTTGCTGCGCACCGCGTCGTGCATGAGGATCGGCTGCACGACGAGGCGGATATTGTCGAGCGGCGCCGAGATGATGCACTGCGCGGCGCCTGCCGCGGCGCCCGCGACGGCAACGACGAGCGTCGGCACGAACGGCTCGTTGCCTACCGACACTGTGTCTGTGCCGCGCATCCACGCCTCAGTGAGCGTGTACGTCTTAAAGAGGGTAAAGCCGATCGCGAGGTTCGCCACTGGTGTGTCAGTGCGTCGACGTACTCATCGGGGGCACGACGAGCGCGAGGAGGAGCGCCGGGTTTTCGTGCCGCACGAGGCGGCGCAGGTATGGAATGCCGAGCTTCTTGCCCTCGCGCCGCGCCATCAACTCCAGGAGCGAGAACGAGGAGAAATGCATCGGGCGGAACAGGCGGATGGGGCGCTGAAACAGAAACGCCAGCGAGCTGACGAGCATACGCGCGAGCGCGCCACCCGTCGACTCGCGCCCCTTGCTGTGCCCACCCACGTCGCGGTCCTCCCCGTCCGGCAGAGCCACGTCGTCCGCTACGGCCAGCATCAGCAGCCGCACGGGGTGCGTGCCGGCCTCGGACATGGTGGAGAGTGGCACGTGCTTGGCCCGAGAGCTATGTCCTACCGCCAGCTGGTGGAGACGAGCCGCGCGAGCGTTTGCAGAGCGTGGTACTGCACGTTCGCATCCGCGTGCTCGACGAGTTGCATGATGGCCGTCTTGGCACCGAGCGCGTCGGCGCGGCGGCGGCCACCATCCATGTGCTGTACAAAGTGCCCCATGTCGGCGCACGCCGCGGCGAGCGTCGTGGGGTCCGCGTCGCTCGACTGCAGCAGCTGCACGAGCTGCTTGAGATCGCGGTCGCGGTCCTCGGTGAGCTTCTCCGCATTCTCGCGCCAAAAGTCCTCCAGCGCGTGTGCGGGGTTGTCAAAGCTCAGGCGCCCGCTATACAGCTCGGAGCGGTACTGCTCGTACGAGCTCATCTGGTCCAGGTAGCGCTGCAGCACAGCGGCGATGTAGCCCAAATCGTCCTGCATCTCCTTGTCGGGGTATCGGCGCTCTTCGAGCGTGGCACACAGCGGCAGCACCTTTGCGCCGAGCAGGCGCGTCGCATTCTCCGCCTCGGCGGCCACGAGCATATTGCGCCAGATCGCCAGCACCATGCGCACGACCTTGTGCTTGAGCGCCTTCTGTGCCACCTGCACGAGCACCGGCGCAGCCCCAAAGTACAGGTCCAGGCCTTGCGCAGCCGCCTGATGGAACGTGAGCAGCCACAGGCAGAACAGGGCCTGGTAATGCAGCTGCGGCAGCGTTGTGCTGCGCGTGTTCGCATTCGCCCGCGTCGATGTCTTGCGCAGTACGGCGAGCAGCTGGGGAATCAGCGCCGCGTCCGCCTGGCCGGCCTCGTGCATCTCCGTGTCCTTGGCCCAGATCGACGTGCGGCCCCGCGCCGTGCGCAGAATCTCGCTGGCGATGCACAGCACCATGGGCGCCGCATGCCCCTCGGCGATATCACTTGCCTCATCGCCCTGGATGAGCGGCGCAAGCGCCTTCTTGATGTAGTCAATCACGGCGAGCGCGTCGTCGAGCGGCAGCGCCTCMCCCTCCGCCACTAGCGTGGTGAGACACAGCGTGAGGAATTGCGCAGCCTTGAGCGAAACGAACGAATCGCTCGAGTCGAGGAACTTGCGCAGCGGCGGCAGCGGCTCCGATGCGAGGAGCCACGCGAGGCGGTCCGGCGCCGACTGCACGAGGTCATCGGTGAGAATGAGCACGGTCTGGATGGTCTCCACACGGCTCAGCTTGCCGAGCAGCTTGACGTACAGCGCCGCATAGGCGTCTCCCTTCTCACACACACGCGCCATGTCCCCCGACCGGCCCGCCTCCTCGGCCTGGCGCAGCATCGCTACCTCGTCACTCGTCACCAGACCCGCACGCTGGTAGCCCTCCCATGCCGTCGGGCGCGAGCGCAGCTTCTCTGTGGTCTCCTGCAGCCATACATTCTCAATCGGCAGCAGCGACGACGTCGAAAACGACGCCACAGCGTGCCCGTCGCTCCGCTCCTGCTGGGCGGCCATCGTGGTGCTTGGCTCGGGCGCCGGCGCCCGAGCCCGCACCCCGCGGGGCACGTGGCTCCACGTGATCAGCGAGAAGAGCGGCCGCGGCCCTCGCCTTCTTCGTCATGGTGCTTCGCGTGTGTGGGACGCGCGCCGCGTGTGTGGTCGCTCGGCCACGGAACAGTGCCGGAATGGCCTCGTCGGCGAGGGCCGCTGCGTCACTGCACTCGGCGCTCCTCGTCTCACGTGCGCCTGTCGTGCTGCAGGCGCCGAGCGAGCTCGAGCGCGAGTACTACCGCTTCAATGTCGCTCTGTCGAACCGGCTGCAGCAGCCGTTCGCACGCGAGCAATACTTTAAAAAGGGATCAGCGGCAGAATCCCGCTTTGATGAATACTACGCGCAGCTGCAGAAGACGTGGGACGTCCAGACGGCGACCAAGGCGCCCGACGCCGCGCGTGCGGCCAGCGGCGCGCAGGAGGCCGAGGCGGACCTGTACGCGACCATGCCGCGCGAGACCAAGGCGGATGCGGACAACAATGTGCAGAGCCTCGAGCGCGCCCTCGACCGCACGCTCTACCTCGCGGTCCAGCGCAACGGCACGTGGCGCTTGCCGATCAAGGCTCTGCCCGCCGTGCGTGCCGCCACCGACTCGCTGCACGATACGGCCACCGAGGCAGTGACCGAGCCGCTCGGCTCTGATATGGACCTGTGGCTCGTGAGCAAGCTCCCCATTGCTGTGGTGCAGGACGCTGCCCAGTCAAACAAGGTGCGTGCGCGCGACTCACACAGACGTACATCCTCAAGGCGCACATCCTCTCGGGCACGCCCTCCTCTGCGTCAGGCACTGAGTTTGCCTGGCTCACGCGCGAGGAGCTCCAAGAGCGCTGGCTCGCGCAGGACACGCCCGAAGCGCGTGCGTCGTGGAGCGTCGTGCAGGACCTGCTGGATGCATAGATCCATAGCGGCTCGTTTCTCCACATCCGGTCGTCGCGGCTCGCTTCCGACTGCCATGTCGTCGGCGTGCACGTCGGGCACCTCGTCCCGACGCGACTCGGAAACGTCGTCGTATCGGCCGTCCGCGTCACATGCAGGTGACATGACGCCGAACGATGCGGCGAGTGTGTCGGCAGCGGTGCGGCGAGTGGATCGGCGGCTGGCCCAGCTCAAGGATCACCACCTGCATGCCCTGCATGCGATTCGCCACTTTTTGCGCACGCACAGCAGCTACGATGTGCTCCCTGTGTCGTTCCGGCTCGTTGTGCTCGATGTGGAACTGTCGATCCAGTCGGCGCTCGAGGTCATGTTCCAGTCGGGCGTCGTCTCAGCGCCCCTCTGGCGCTCCACGCTGAACGACACGACCAAACCAGGATTTGCTGGTATACTGACCGTGAACGACATCATCCACTTGATCCAGTACTACTATTTCACAGCGGCCAACTACGACTCGGCCAAGGTCGACGTGCAGACCATGCGTCTCGAGCACCTGCGCGCCGTCGAGCAGGCGCTCGACGTGCAGCCGCCGCCCCTGCTGAGCATGGCGCCGCTGCGCTCACTCGCTGAGGCAGGAGAAATGCTCGTGCGCACACATGCGCGGCGCATCCCCCTGCTCGAGTACAACGAGGACCTCAAGATCGAGACGGTGCTCAGTGTGCTCACCCAGTACCGTCTTTTAAAGTTTATCGCGATGAACTGCCGCGAGACGGCAGGCCTCAAGGCCAGCATCGGTTCGCTCGGCATCGGCACATACACGTATGCACACCAGCTGGAGCGCCGGCGGCGCGCACCCCAGGCACGCCTGCGCCTGCGTGAGCCGCCGCCGCCCGACGCGGGGCCACACTGGCCCCTGCTTACGGCTACCCTCGATACGACCGTATTCGACGTCGTGCACATGTTCAGCGAGAACGAGATTAGTGCCGTGCCGATCCTCGACGCGAATGGCGACGTGGTCGACCTGTACGAGTCGGTTGATGTCATCACGCTCGTGCGCACCGGCGCCTACTACCAGCTGGACCTGACGATCCGGCAGGCGCTCGAGCGCCGGCCTGCAGACTTCCCCGGTGTGACGTGCTGTTCCAGCAATGACTCGCTCGCGAGCGTGTTTGATATGCTCAAGCAGCGACGCATGCACCGCATGCTCGTCCTGGAGCAGACCGACGACGCCGACGAATCGCCTGTCGCCGCCTCCCCCMCCTCGTCGGAGCCGTCGCAGGACAGCACGACACCGCCGCTGCCGCTATGCCCTAAGGGCCAGCTCGTGGGCATGCTGAGTCTCAGTGATATTCTGCGCTACATTATCGGCCAGCCAGCCGCGCAGGCCTCGGCAGCGCCGACGCCGATTCGGTCGCCCAACGAAGGTGCCGAAGCGAGCAAGCCTGCATCCATGGTCGTCCCTCCTTAGATCCGCGTATACGCCGACACCACCTCGGGTTGGCCGTCGTCGCCTGTGACAGGCGCCCGTGCCACTTGCGCACCGGGCACTGGCGGACCGACCACATCGCCTGCCTGTGCGGCGCGCGGCGCATGCACATCGCCGTCCAAGATCCTGTCGTTGGGCAGGTGACCCAGGCGGTACACCTCGCGGCGGAGCCAGCGCGTGACTCGCTCCAGGTGCTGGGGAAAGAGCAGCTCGGCACGCGCGGCGCTGTCCTCGTTGGGCTCACTCGCTGCGAGCGCCGGTGCCTCCTTGTCGACCGCAAGCTCCGGCGCACCGTCCTCGGACGAATCGAGCGCACGCTTGGTGCGGTCAAGGAGGGGCATCCTGCGCTTGACGCCGCCAATGACCCCCCATCCGCCGCCCCACACGTTGCGCCAGATGGCGCCCGAGAGACGCACATCGTCTGTGGCAAGGCCCTCCTCATAGGCGACAATCGAGCCGCGGTGCTGCAAGTGCAGGTCCTTCATGTAGCCCTTTACGAGGCGCGACGTTTGCACACCAAAGCGCTCGCGCATGCGCGACTCGGTATCAATAAAAAAGTGGTTAATCAGCTCCTGCGTGTACTCGCGGGCCTCCTCGGCAGGAAGTGCGCGGAAGCGGCTCAGCAGCAGGAACATGTGCAGGTTCGTCAGCTGGAACCACGTCTGGAAGGATGCGGGCAGCGCACACTCCTTGTACCAAAAGTGCGCCTCCGCCTGCGCGCGCATCGCCGCGCGGTCATACAGGTCGCCCGTGACTTTGATGGCCTTGCTGCGCACAAAGTTATAGCCCAACAGGCGGCCTACGCCCTTAACGAGCGACACGGTGAACGGGCTGTAGTGCGTGCCACTCGGCGGCGGCGTTGGTGGCGACAGCGGCGCCAGGTTGCGCCGCAGCAGCGACTCGCGCGGGCGGCGCTTGTCACCAGCCGAACTGGAGCTCGCACGCAGCGTTGACGGCACACGCGCCGCACGGCGCCCAACGATCGGTCCCAGGCTCATGACCGTGGCGGCGATGCCCCGCCGCGCCTCCGCGCAGGTTGTCTGCACGTGACGCGAGAGCCCTGCGGCGGCGGGGGCCGTCGCGCTTCGGCATGGCCGGCGAGCGGCGGCGCAGTCTTTTCCGCCCGTGCATCGATTTGCACCATGGGACGGTGAAGCAGATTGTGGGTGGCAGCCTACGTGATGCCAGGGATGGACAGGGCGACGATACAGACGCGCTCCAGACCAACTTTGTCGCGACACACCCACCCGCACACTACGCGGCCTTGTACGCTCAGCACGGCCTGCGCGGCGGGCACGTCATCAAGCTCGGCCCCGGTAACGATGAAGCGGCGACAGAGGCGCTGAAGACGTGGCCCCAGGGCTTACAGGTCGGCGGTGGCATCACGATCGAAAATGCCGCGCAGTGGCTCGAGCGCGGCGCGGACAAGGTCATTGTCACGTCGCACCTCTTTCCTGCGTGCCGCTTCTCGATGGAGCGTCTCGTCGAACTTGAGCGTCTCGTCGGCAAAGAGCGCCTGGTCGTCGATATCAGTTGCCGCCGGCGCGGCGACGAGTGGGTCGTGGCAATGAACCGCTGGCAGGACCTCACGGATATGGTTCTCTCTCCAGGTACGTACCCATGCATAACCGCAGCGACGCTCGAGCAGGTGTCGGCGCATTGCAGGTACGCACACTCTCTCACGCAGCGAACTGCTCATTCATGCCGCCGACGTCGAGGGCCTGTGCCGCGGTGTCGACCAGGATCTCGTGCAGCGTACGTGTACACAGCTTACGCAGGCCTCGGCGAGTGGGTATCCATTCCTACAACCTATGCGGGCGGCGCGCGGCGTACGTATCGCAGTCTGACGCCAGACCTGGACGACATACGGTTGGTCGACAAGCTCTCGAATGGGCGCGTCGATCTGACTTTCGGAAGCGCGCTCGATATCTTTGGCGGCACAGGCGTCACGCTCGAGGAGCTCGTGCAGTGGAACCGCACTGGATCCGTAGGCAGGTAGCGCCCTCCTAGTCACGTGACAGAGACCGCGGGCGCTGCGCTCGCGGCGTGGCGGCGACGCGCTCGTGAACCGGTCGAGCATTTGCGATGGAGGCTGCCGGACACTCGACTCTGGGCGCCACGGCGCAGCCCGCCCTGTCACTGTCCGACATTTTGCAGCAGTCGCGTAAGCTCACGAACCAGCTCGCGCGTGATTCGGACCTCCCGTCGATCCAGCTCGGCATCGACCAGATCGAGAGCCAAAGCCGCAAGCTCGTGAGCAAGAGCGTGCGTAGTGGCCACACGTCGGCAGACGCTCGCGCGCATTACCTTCTGGCGAGTGGCGGCATAGATGCGGCGCAGCTCTCGAATACGATCCAGCACACCAACATTTCTAACACATTCGAGCCGCTGCAGCCGGTGTACGACACAGATGTAGGCGGCTACCTGCGGCACGAGCACGAGCAGGTCGTGCTCAGCATGATTGAGGAAAGCCGCCGCAAAGCCCTGGACGACTTCCAGCGTGACCTGGGCCACCGCCTGCACCGCGACTGGCAGGCACAGAAGCAGCATATCCTGGAGGAGCTGGGTCAGCATCGCCCTTCGGACGACAGCGTCACGCTGCGCCGCTCCGTGGCGTTGGTGCCTGGCACGTCTGTTGCACCGGCTGACAGCGACACGAGCCTTTCGCAGCAGGGCCGCATGATCCGCTACGATGCTGTCGTGGCACGGCTCAACAAGGCGCGTGTGGATGGCGAGACTGTGCCACTCATCTATGCGTTTATGGACATGGTCGACTCGTTCTCGCAGGATGCTGCACGGAAACGTGCCCTGCTCGATGCATGGACTGCACTCAAGTACATGGTGCGCGAGACATCGTCCTCGACCTCTGGGCTCCCGTCGCCCGTTCCTGCGCGCGAGTATGCCGCGGCGTACATGGATGCCGCCGCCTTCCGTGGCCCGGACGGCGCGGCGCTGCGCGACAAGTGGGTGCGCGGCGCCCGTGAGTTTCTCGAGAAGCAGTTCCTCGACTACATGGAGCAAGTTATCCTGGCGAACCCCGTGCAGGCGCAGCGCGGCGGTGTACCCTCGGTGCGTGCGACGGTTGCCGCATTTCTGCGTGTACAGCTGCGCACGAACGAGGGCCCCTGGCCGGCCGAGCTGGCGCGGCCGCTCGACGCTGCGACGCAGGCGCCGCTGTGGGCCATGGTCTTTGTGCTCGTGCGCTCAGGGCATGTGGCTGAGGCGCTTACGTGCCTGCAGGAGAACGAGAGCGCGTTCCAGCGCAGTGACGCCGCTTTCCTCGCCTTTTTCAAGGCGTGGGCGGACTCACCGACCCGCACGCTGCCGCGGTCCATGCGCGACCACTGGATGGGCGAGTATGTGACGCGCTTCCGCAGCGGTGCTGTCGAGGACCCGTATCGCTACGCGCTGTACCGCCTGTTGGGCCGCTTTGACGTGGCGAAAAAGTTCCCCGCGCCGCTGGTGCTCAGCACGGAGAACTGGCTGTGGCTGCAGCTGTGCCTGGTCTCGGAGACGGCTGAACAGGATGCACAGGCGCCTGCGCTCCAGTCGTACACGCTCCAGGACCTCGGACACAAGCTGGAAAAGTACGGAGAGGCGCACTTTGATCCCAAGGGCCAGCGTCCGCTGCACTACTTCCAGCTACTACTCCTCGTTGGCCGCTTTGAATCGGCCATTGCCTTTTTGCAATCGCGTGCGGCGCTGCATGTGGATGCGGTGCATTTTGCCATTGCCCTCACGTACTATGGTCTGCTGCGTGTGCCGCGCGCAGGCACTGCCTCGCAGTTCGAGTATCTGACGACGATCGACGACCTCACGTATCTGGACTTTGCCAAGCTCATCCAGCGGTACGCACGGCGTCTCGCGCCCACGTCACGGCGCGATGCACTCGCGTATATTAGTCTGCTGTGCCTCAATGCGGACTGCGTGGCGCCTGTGGGCGCCGAGCAAGTACAGCGGTGCCACGAGCAGGTGCAAGCGCTCATCCTCGAGTCGCCGTCATCGGGCTTTGTGGAGCTGCTTGGCGACGTGCGTGCGGATGGGCTCACGACGCCGGGGCTGATCGAGCAGCAGAGTGCGCTGCTGCATCTCGACGACCGCCACGCGTTCCTCGCCAAGATTGTGCATGCGGCGGCCGTGCAATGTGAGCGCGAGCAGCGCACGACAGACGCGATCCTGCTGTACAACTACGGGCATGAGCGCGATACGGTGATGGCTGTGTTGAACCGCGCGCTCGGCGCAGGTCTCATGGAGCCTGGCCAGCTGCCGGACTGGGATCGCGCGGTCGACGACAGTGCTGCGCCCTTGTCCGTGTCATCGAACCCGGTGCGCCTCGCGCGCGCCATCCTCGCGAGCTATGCGCAGCAGGGCTACCACAGCTCGACGATGGACGTGTGTGAGTCGCTCCTGCAGCTGAAAAAGGCAGCGACCCTGTACCACGAGGAGCAATGGCAGCCGACGCTGCGCGCACTCGAAGCGCTGCATATCCTGCCTCTCGACGCCGAGGCGCGTCGCGATGTGGTGAGCATCACTCGCAAGGCCGAAGAATTCAAGACCTACGATGAAAATATCACCAAGAACTTTTCGGAGATTGCGCTTATGGCAATGAACACGCTATACAAGTTGCACGAGGCCCTCAAGCACTCGCTCACGCGCGACAGCTCGACTGTACTCTTCGAGTACCGCCACCAGGCACGCTCGCTCATGATGTGGGCGGGCATGCTCCGCTTCCGTATGAGCAACGAGACATACAGCCAGCTGACCCGCTTGGATGTTTACGTACGTTGATGCACTCACACAGATTCATTAGCGGACCCCGACGAAAGCCGCGTAGCGGACAGCTGTGACTGTAGCAACGTCGTATCGCCCGACGCGTCGACCGGCCACACGCCCTCTGACGGCACCGGCGATGACGCCATAGACCCGATCGGCTTCAGCGCATCCTCCACGTCGAGCTCGTGGCGCGTCGGCACATGCACGCCCTGCTCGTTCGCGCGCAGCTGCTGTTCCAGCGCCAGCTCCATCTCGCCCTGCGTGATCACGCCGTCGAGCCAGGGGTGCGACAAAGCCTCGCGCGCCGACGCGCGTTCCGAGGGATTCAGTCGCAGCATCGGCAGCAGGAACGACGACAGCTCCTCGGAATGTTCCGCCGTCAGCAAGTACTTTTCCTGCAGCACATTCACCAGCGGCCAATATCGCAGCTTGTGGATATGCCGTGGCTCGCCTTTTCGGTTGAAGATCTCCGCACTGTACTTACCCGAGAAGGCCACACTCTTGGGGAAATCGCCCAACAGCTCAATGATCTGCGCAATATGGTCGTCGTCCTTGTTGTACTTGGCACCCGCGGCCGGGTCAAACAGGTAGTCACCCGTGAGCAGCTCAAAGAACATGGCACTCGCACTCCACAGGTCCGCCGTCGTGCCCCACTTGGCGCCTAAGATCGCCTCCGGGCACCGATACTGACGCGTCTGGATATCGTTGGTAAAATGATGGTCCGTCCAACAGGCATTGCCGAGGTCCGCAATCTTGACCGTGATTTGTTCCAGCGTCGACGGGTCGTACGGCGGCGGCGGCGGAAGCGTCGTAGGGTCACCCGCCGCCGGCGCAGGGCGTAGCGGGTCAGGCGACAGGCCCAGCGGCGGCGAGTGCGACGATGCCAACGCCTCTTCAAGCTCAGCGGTTATATCTACACCGGCCGGCGCCGGGAGCGTGGTGATATCCGTAGTAGGCTCAGGCTCAGGCGCCTTGGTGAGCACACCCTTGTGCGCCTGCTGAGACAACAGAGAAGGTCCTTTGCGCATGGGTAACGCCACTTTGTTACCCAGCATGGAGCCCCCTGCACCGTGGTGCAAGGATGCGCTTGCCGGCTCGCGGGCATTCGGTGGGAACAATGAACTGCCGGCGCCAGGGCTGGGCAGCGACGACTCGGAGGGCACCGAACCACTCGCGGACGTAGTGCCAATTTTCGACATGGCAAAGGCCAGCTTGTCATACATGGGGCTCGATCCCAGGCTGCTGCTCGGACTTGGCAGTGGCCGCGAGCTCGTAATCAGCACAGATTCGCGCCGCGGCGTCTGCGCGCCACCGCGGCCCTGACTGGGCGGCACACCAACGAGCTTTGTTGGCACCGCCTTGGGGTTCGTTCGCAGCTCTGCTTCGACGACCGCCTCGACGTCTTCAATACAGATGAGTACATTCTCCGGCTTCAAGTCAGTGTGAATGATACCGCAGGAGCGGTGCATATAGTCGAGGCCAAGGAGCACCTGCTTGGCGATTTGCTTAACAATGTGCACGGGCACGCCACGGTGTTGATACCGCTTGATTAAGCCCAGCAAGTTTTCACCCAGTACCTCGAATACCATGCAAACATGTGAGCCATTGGGGCCCTTGTGGCGGAAATGGTCGAGCAGCGACACGCAGTGACGGCAGCCAGGGTGGTTTTGGTTCGCAGAGACCAGGCGCTGCAGCAGCTTGATCTCGTCGAGCGCCGTCTCGGTATAATGCGGGGCAGACTTGACGACCTTGAGGGCCACATGACGATTCGCAACGCGGTCCTTGGCGAGCCACACGGTCGAAAAGTGGCCCCAACCCAACTTGCGCACAATGACGTACCGCCCGTTGGAGAATACGTCGCCTACACTCACGGGGTGGTAGCCACCACGACAGTAGTCTTCGTAATCTTCCTCGTCCTCCGTCAGCACCGATCCGACGTCGTCATCGGTCGAGCCGACGCTCTCGGTCATAAAGTCGCCATCGTGCACCTCCATGGGGCTGGCATCGGACGTGGTCACATCGGGGGACTCGAGCGATGGGCCCTCTGGCGCGCTCGTAGATACAAAGGCAGAGCCACAGACAGCAAAAGACTCTGTTGTGTCCATCGTCAGCTCATCGGGGGCTGAAAGGCCCCCCGGTTGCGACATAGCGCTCGTGCGCGATACCGTCGCAGATGGGTTCGATGTTTTCGGCCAGAATAGTCGCGAAAAGCTGATTGGAAAGTCACAAGTTAGCACCGAATATCAGCAGAGAACGTACGAAGTTATGGCCTCCTTGGGAGGCGGTGTAGCCCCCATAGCCTCGATCCGACGTGAACCGTGTCAACCACACAGTGTATCTCTGGTGTGCGCGGCTGGTTGCCGGGCGCATCGGGATGAATAAGCATCTCGCTTGATAAGGCATTGACTCACACTGATTTGCTGCGCTGGTTGTCACACTGCGATCGACCGCTGCGCCAGCCATCGTGCTAAATATAGGTCGGGTGACGTCCGAACGATGCAGGCGGCTCGTCGCCCTTCCGACCTCAACAGAGATGCCCATTTTATAGCACACCAGCGTCTTTTGATACAACTGTAAGTACACATATTCATACTAACGCTCACCAGTGCGCATCTCTGTGAGCCAGGCACCAGTCACCCGGGCGTGTACCTGATGCCCGACGCAATTGATCCCTTGCGTACGTCTACGAGTACGACTCACACAGGGTTCAGCGGCACCGTGTTTGTACGTCAAGGGCCTTATGCACCTGGCGTCTTTCGCTTCAGTGTGCAATTCACAATCCAAAAAGCCCAGCTTGTCCTACCTACCATCTTTTTTCCGCCCATCCTGATTCACCCCATCGTCGAGGTACGCCTTTCATCCTTCTTACCCAGCCGGCTCGTGGGCGTGTAAATATGCTACCGTATCTGAGTATGGCGATGCAGCAGGCGTGGACGACGCACCCTGAGGAACCCACCTTTCTGACCTGCTTGACACACTATCTCCAGGAATGCTTCTCCGTGGATTTCTGTGCCACCCTCAAGGAGCAGTGGATCTTGAACGAAAACATGTGGGAGTATGTTGGCTTTCTTCTCACCTTCTCCAGACTCTTCCATACTGACCGCATTGTCTTTGAACGTCTCGCTGCACAATCAGCCGGTCTATCTACCTCCTCGTTGGCGCTTTACGATACTCAGTCGGTCAGTGGTCTACCTGGCGACCTGGATGTCACTGGTGCGCCCGACCATGGAAGGAGTGCGCCTAGAACCGTCATGTCATTTGAAGAACTATCACCCGAACAAGTAAAAGAAGTCCAAGATGCCCTCCCCTTCTCGTAGATATATACCCTGCTCTCTACGAAGTCTTGGCCCGACGTGGCGCGCCAGATGGCCGACCTCGTTTTTCTGGGTGCTCAAGTGGAGTGACCTTTTGCTGCTGCCGATGTCGCCGGCGGATGCCCTCGCGCGGCGCCCAAGGCGAAAGCGTGCCCGCAAAGTGCGCACCGCCATCGTTTCATCATCCGAAGAATCATCGGACAATGCAGAGACCGCTCTGAAGTCATCCAGCGAGAACTCCTCCGACAGCAGCGACAGCGAAGTAAACGATGCGCAGATCAGCCACAATTTCGATCAGGAGCCGGATAATGATCGTGACCTGGATCTGGACGACGAATTCACACAAGAGGATACCCTGGAGGCACCGAAGATCCCACTTCCATCCATGCGTATGGACGAATCAAAGCCATCGGGTCGTGCGCGAACCATGGTCGGCGGTCGGCTGTCGACAATGTCATCTACCGAGATTTCTCAGGAGCTGCACGAAAAGCAGCGCGCTACGTTCCGCTCCCTCTATATGCAAGCTCTCACGGAAGAGTTTGATGATGAGCTGGATGCTCTTCGTCAACATGACCCCCTGTTGGTGGACGACACCAGTACGAGTGCTGCGACGGGTCGCATGGCCCTGCTCATCGATGCGCTATCCTTCGGCTATGAGACACTCATTGATTCCAAGCAGGGGGAGAAAGACGTGGACCAAGTAGCTTTAGCTCTATCGTGATATTTCCTGGCGTCTACAGATTGAACTTGCCACGGGGGTAGTGGGTCTTGGCCGTGGCTGCTTCATCCGCAAAGAAGAGCACCTGGCCTGGCGCGTAGGGCCGCACAAGACTCGCGGGTAGACCCAAATTAGGTTCATCGAGCACTTTTGCCAGTATCTCTTGCTTACCTTCGCCAGCAAGCACAAAGGCGGCATTGTGAGCGTGGTTCAAGACAGGGTACGTGAACGTGATGCGACGAGGCGGTGGCTTTGGTGAATCCTCTATAGGAGCAATCCAACGGTCCTGCTCCTTCAGCAGCTCATGGCCAGGGAACAGGCTGCAAGTGTGGCCATCCGGACCCATACCGAGCAAAATCAGGTCAAAAACGGGGTTGCGCACCGTCTCCTTACCTGCAAAAGTGTCCACCAACCGCTTCTCATACGCATCAGACAATGCCTCGGCATCATCCAAGAGGGAATCGTCGATGGTGTGGATCTGTTCACGCGGGAATCCAGGGACCTTGGAGAAGAGCTCCTCGTCACTCAACTTGAAGTTCGAGTCAGCATGGTCGAGTGGAACCAGGCGTTCATCGGCAAAAAATACCTGCCACTTGTGCCATTGAACTGCATTGTCGTCCCGGGCCAACAGTCCCTTGGCCAGCATCCTGGGAAGAGACCCACCCGACAAGGCGATCGTGAACATCTGGCGCCTCTCGATCGCAGCATTTTGCGCCTCCTGTTACCAACTCACTCACATACCTTGATCACGAAGTCAGCTAGAGCGGCACTGAGAAGATCCGAATTAGGGAACGAGTATAGAATCGGATCCGTTTGGACATGGTTCAGAGTGGCACTGTTTGTCATGGCGGAGTGTGGATCGGGCGGCCCGGGCGAGCCGCTGCGGCGCGTGCGTGAAACGTACACCGAGCCACGTGCGTTTGTGTCTGCGCCACTCATCATGCTGGTGCCAGGGCGCGACGTCCGAATTCTTCGGACATGGGCGCGAGGGCCCATAGCCGCATCCCGTGCTCGCTTGAGCATGTGTGCTGTGACACATGTCCATGCTCGCACCGTACCTGTGAGTCCCGATCAGCATGCTAGTGCGGCACAGATCTTAAGTACGGCCTGCTCTAATGAAGCGGGCGCGTATGTGGTAGCGCGTGATGATCTTGGGCAACCGCTTTCCCTGAATGCAACACCATCGAAAGCAGTTAAACGTTTGACGTTTCTGCCATTCGACTCCGACGATAAGCTTGCGCAGCGCACGTTCTGGCTATCTGCCGCCTATGCTCAGTGCATCGCCGTCGAGCAAGTGTGCCCAGGTGCCATTTGCTCTGTGCCTTTTGTCATGGAAAGTGCAGGGCACGAGCCAGATGCCACCTCTGGATATATGATAGAAGTCCTACGTGCTCGCATGGATCCTCCTCTTTCTCTGAGCACCCAACTGAACGAAGCCCATCTGCAAGTGGATAAGGCGCTTCAAACGTGTGTGGCGACAGTGCTCCGCTCGGGCTCGCCCAAGATGGCAGCGGATGAACTTACGGATATGGAGCGCGCCATGAAGCAAGCTTGTCAGCGTGGCTTGCCCCTTTCTATCGAAGCGTTTACCTGGCATGAAGCCAGTGGGCTCTTTGGCCATAACCCCCTCGTGCTTCGCGCCATACTTGACTATGCTGATCATGAAGAGACAGTTCCCGTTGTGTTCGTTGGATCGCGTGCGATCAGTATTCTTCCGCGCCATGGCGATACGACACTACTGCGCCAGACGAAGCCGATTAAGGCCGCCAAGGTCCTGGGATGGTCTACGGCCACGCTGCAGGCGCCGTGGGCAATGGATGGTTCACAACCTCTGATCAGAATCCGCGGTATTGCCTTCCCATCTTCAAATGACCTGCAGAAGTACACGTCGCGCATGTCTGAGCTGGAAAAATCCGACCATCGACACCTGGGGATAGCGCAGCAGCTCTTCTTCGCGCACGACTCTTCTCCCGGCAGCCCCTTTGTCATGCCTCACGGCATGCGCTTAATTCGAAAAGTGGAACGTGTGATTCGTGACTTGTATGATGCTTTTGGATACGAGGAGGTCCAGACACCTCAGCTGTATCGAAACTCGTTATGGAAGCAGAGCGGACACTGGGACAAATACCGCGATGACATGTTCAGTGCACAGGGATTCTCTTGCTGTGGTGATCACGAAGGTGTCTTTGGCCTCAAGCCTATGAACTGCCCTGGGCATTGCGTCATGTTTGCCCACCAGCCACGCTCCTACCGTGAGCTGCCGTGGCGCCTGGCTGAGTTTAGTCCGCTGCACCGCAACGAAGCCTCAGGTGCTCTCTCGGGCTTGACCCGTGTGCGCCGCTTTCACCAAGATGACGCGCACGTCTTTTGTATGCCGTCCCAGGTGGCCAAGGAAATTGAAAGCATGTTGCATATGCTCTCGCTTGGCTACCGAGTTTTCGGCTTTGGTAACCGATATGAGCTCGTGCTTTCGACGCGTCCTGATAATTTTATCGGCGATATCTCTGTATGGGACCGCGCCGAAGCCAGTCTGAAACAGGCGCTCGACCAGTGTGGAAAGCCATGGTCGCTCAATGAAGGAGACGGAGCATTCTATGGACCCAAGATTGATATCCGCCTTGTGGATGCGATGGGCCGAAAGCACCAAACGGCTACCATCCAGCTCGATTTCCAGTTACCGGAGCGATTCCAGCTCGAATATGCACAGGCGCCTAGCGAAGAAGGGGCTCATGAAATCCGGCCTGGATATGCACGTCCCGTGATGATTCACAGGGCGATTCTCGGCAGTTTCGAAAGGTTTCTGGCCATTCTCGTGGAACAATGCAAAGGTTGGTGGCCCTTCTGGCTCAGTCCCCGGCAGGCAATAGTGATCCCCGTCTTTGGCTCAGAACCCACGTCGCACGAGCGCATCGCAGAATACGCTCAAGAAGTGCAAGCTACCTTATGCGGAACCACACAGGAAGCACGCGAATCACGGAATCCGTTCCTCTCTGCAGCCATGGCTCATCATACATTGCAAGTTCCTTCACGTACGCGGTTCCAGGTGGAAATTCCGCCCCACTATCTCAGCTCCTCTGGCGACACTCTTGGAAAAAAGGTGCGCCATGCACAGCTCCAGCGCTATAACTTTATTTTGATTGTGGGCCAACAGGAAATGCAAACCCGCACGGTCAATGTTCGATTGCGCGATGAAATGGCAGCACCTGCATGGCATGCTGGCGCTGCTGATATCGAACGCTCGGATTCGCTTCGTGTACAGGACATGATCTGGGCCGTGACGAAGGCTACCTTCCCGCAAAAAATTGCCGCCGATACGCCTCTCTCCCATGACCTTGGCACATGGACCGTGCCCGAACTACGTCGCTTATTCTGTGTGCTGGATACTTTGCATGTCTAGATAGCTTAGCTATACCATCCTCCCCTAGACGGCAGTGCCGTGGGCTGCTCACGAGAAGGTATCATGGAGGTGGTAATATTGTACAGGGTAAGCAAATCTCGCCAGATTGGGACGTCAAGCTCCAAGACAATCTGGCGCCGTGTAAGGCCCGCTTGTCTGTCTTCTTCAGTGGGTTCTTCCGATAACACTGCGTAAGCTTGTACAACATACAAAGTATTGGGTCGCCCTCACTGTCTTCAATAATGGCAGCTTTCCCATCACGAATAAGAAAGCTGATGTAGAACAAGTTCTCCACAGAATCACTGAAGCTGTTTGGATTTAGAGCAAAACGGAACAAGTTGATGCCGTCTTCATCACAGCATTCCTCTAAGCGACGCGCGATGTCCAGCACCATACGCGAGGTTTCAGTTTCTGATTGAGCAATAGCGGAAGCGTCGAGTCTCTGAGGCGCGACTTGTTCCGCGTCAGTATCAAGACGAGCTGTGCGTATGGCCTTCCTGTGTTTGGGCGTAACCTGCAAGGGCCCCAGCAAGTGCTCCGACACAGGTGCACGCCGCGAGTGACGTGCAGCAAGTAAACCCAGTCGATCCCAGTTCCATGTGTCTGTATCACCGTTAAACATATGAGACATATCATCTGCACTCTCATCTATCCGTGAAGATGCTGTGGCTGTAGTTCCACCGATGAAGTGCGCGACCTTCTGCATATACTCATCCATGTCAAACGCGTCAGCATCAATACGCATGGTGCGTGTCATTTCTGCGCCCATATCAGAAATATTGAGTAGATATCTCGAATCCAAGAGACCATCCATTGGGGCCTTGACTTTTGAATACAGCTCGTCGCCGATTCGTACCATGTCACCGAGCTCTTGGATGGTGTTTTCGGGCAGATGGCGTCGCGTATCTGTATCAGAAGCACTTGTACGTACTTTGTGCATTTGCAAGAAGAACTCGATACTCTCTTCTCAGCTCACGCTGCTCTCCAAGATCTGGCTGGGGATCATAGACGAACGCGTCGGCCCCATTAATGGACGCGTTCTCTGACATCGTGGAGGTACGCGTAGGTGTCTTGGGCTCGTCGTCCACGTGAGGGAGCACCTCGCCTCCACGAACGAGTTGCGGCATTCGCACGAGCCATGCAACACCCCAGGCTTCGGAGACAGATAAAGGCCTAGCAGCGACTTTGTCGCCCTTTTAAGCTGTCTACCAAGGACTAATAGCGCGGGAAAATTATACACTCCATCGAAAATCTATATTGGAATTGAATGCGACCCCCAATACAGCAAATTTCGGACAGGACCGTGACGCGAACCTTGATGAACCGAAGACCTGACCCTTAGGGGAGCGTTCAAACTAGATAGGATCATGGGTCTACAGGGTATTCTTCGGTTATTAAACGCCGATTGTCTAGTCCATTCTGAATCACAGTGGATAGCCACATGGAAGGGTACGTCAACGTTGAATAAGTCGCCGAACCATATCTCTTTCGCGCTGGCACTTTTGGGCCAAGTCGCCTCGACCCGGCTGCGATATATAAAAAGCACCTAGCTTGTCGAGGATTTGAGCAACCTTGACAGGCTGCACCTGAGAGAATCTAGTGTGAGACCAAGAAACGTACTTTTGGGAACGTGCCAAAGGCGAAAGAGCGTATTCAGAAACAGACTCAGACAGGATGACCGCGAGCGTCTGGCGAATCTGTCCGAATACATTCTCCATTCCATCCACCTTCAAAGACAGAGCATAGTTGTAGAGAAAAGTGACATCCATCTCCAGATGGGACAGGCCGTCCATGTTGACTCTAGAAACATCTCTGTCAAGCAGGGACGAATTCAATAACCGATTCGTGATATGCATAAAGCACGATTGAAACGTAGCATGCTTCGCATCATTTGGTAGGAGGATAAGGGCGCTGTCCATCATTGTCGAGAGCCAGTCGACCAAATCGCGCAGGTAGGGGGAAGCTTGTTGCGAGCCAGGCCGCACCTGCGATGGTGTCCAATCATACTCAAGCAGATCCAAGAATTGGTCCAGTTTCACGAATAGAGCCGTATCGATGCGCTTTTGCGCAATTTCCAAAGTCGTCGCCAAGTGATGGGAAGCGCCCAGCACTAGTCTGCTGCCAGGGTTGGGAGTTCGAGAATCAGTCAGCCATGCTTCTAACTCCTTGCACGCTAGCTGGAAATGTTCAATGTTGACGATGATTTGGGCGATTTGACTCAAATTGTTCGATTGCTCGACTGTTTCTCGGATATTGACGCTGATTTGTTGCACCAACAACTCATCCAAAGACTGTGTCAAAATACTGTCAATGTCGCGAATGCGCTGCGATGAACCGCCGGAGAAATTGTAATATTGTTCCACCAAGCTTCGGATATCCATGCAACACAAGGGATATGTCTGAGAAAACGGCAGGGAAAAAGGGAATGGCTGCTTTTGCAGCTGCTCCGCTTCACCAGGTTTGAGCCAACACACACTTAAAACCTTGGCAAGTTCATTTGGATTGTTCACAATCATGGGCTGATGCTGCGCCTCTCGAACAGCTTGATGGAAGTCGTTAGCGAATCGCTCGCGCAGGAGCTCAGCAAACCGGCGGAAAAGCGAAAGTATAAGTCCGTTCATACGCGAGACTTGAAACTCAAGACTTTCCAGGGTGCGAACAAATGTCTGTAGAGCAGATTTTGTTTCGATAAATGCTTTGGTATCTTTGCAACCTCGCAAACTGACATTCACCATATCGACAAGACGTTCACACATGGATTCCCACACATCTTCCACTTCACTCATGGGCCGGAATCCAGAGGGCGATGTGTAAGATACATGACATTCAATCACAAAGTACCCAACCACTTCTTCCAATAATACCATCAAATCATGGCTACTTTGATACATGTTAAGATTGCGTGAAAGAAGAAGATTCGCCTGCGCTTTTCGGTCCTCCTGATAATTTACTTGCAGCTTTTCACGCTGGTCCAAAACTTCATAAATATGGATACACTGATACAATGGCTTGAAATCAACTTGGACCTTGTCATTTTGTAAATAGTTGACCTCAATGCGTTCATTGACAATCTGTTCAATGGGGCTGTTGATAGATGACATACGAAGCATGGGATCTTTCTGGCTGCGATGACGCCATCGTTGCTGCCTAGCTTCCATCGTTTCTAGGGCAATGCGACCCACCGCACCGCCCTTTTCTCGTACATCGTACATCCAACTCTTTAGTTGTTTCGTCACATCCATAGAGACACGCTCGCGCATATTAGGGATTGAATCTCGGATCATTTGAGCGAGTTCATGCTGCATCAATGGCTTTAAATGCACATTTTCAAGCTCATTAAGTCGTCTCAATGCTGAATAGTACTTCTCTTGGACGATCAATTCATCCACTAGGGACGTCATTTCCAGGACATTTTGGAATTCTTGTAGAGCTTCAATAGCCTCATTGATGTTTTGACCAATGCGTTGTTTCTCAATCAGGTCCTTCTTCTTCTTAAACAATGTGTGACCACTCGATTGAACTTCTTGGTTCAATTCGTTGATACGATGCTTAAGATTTACAGTACCTGATCGCACAATCAGAAGTTCATCAACAGAAGTAACAAACTCCTGATGATTTTCGTTACAGACCTGCTCAATTTCCTCGTCCTTTTTGCGTACGAACTCGCGCAGCTGAAGTAGGAATTCATCTTGCTGATGTGCCTCATCCAAACTCTTAATGATGGGTCCAAGCTGCTCAAAATTCCCTGAGTTGGATTCAACATCACTTAGCAGTGTGAGTTGTTGAAGCTGGGCCTCGAGCGATACATGCGGCGCCCGGGCCTTGCGCACCATGGCAGTTGGGTAGGTGAATGTATCACCCGTCCGGACGAGTGGTTATCACGTGTATGTGGAGGTGCACCAGAGCACAGACGATCCCACGTCTTCCATGAGCGTGCATGTCGCTGGACAAGGACAGTCTGCCTACCACCGGTGAACCCGATCGATTGTATGCATATGAAGAAGAAGATTATGTACCATATGTGCCTTTAAAGAAAAGGCGGTCAGAGGCCTTGAAAAAACATCCATCGCGTGCGAAAATGGGCTCATCCGTATCAGAGCCCACCAGGGAGTCATCGCCAAACCAAGTCAAGGCACCCTCATTGTTGGAGACTGCCCGGGAAATGCAGACAAGGGATATTAGAGAGAAATCAAAATCTGACTTGGAGGCAGAAGAAGAAGCACGTTTTTTAGAAACACAGAGTATGCGGAAAAAACTTACTGGGCATACCGAATTGGCTAGAGACATTCAGTACAAGGTGCCGCTCAAACGCTCTTGGCAAGCACCCAAGTATATTTTGGAATTGACAGACTCACAACAAAGGAGAATTCGGAAGCACTACCATGTTGTTGTCGAAGGAGAGCATTTACCTCCTATTATTCCATATTTTCAGGTACGCGATGAAAGTTACTCATGGAAGGATATGAAAGTTCCAAAGTGCATAATTGAGCACCTAGAACGAAAGAGCATCAAGAGACCATCGCCTATACAGATGCAATGCTTACCTGCCGCCTTTAGCGGTCGGGATATTATAGGCATTGCCTCTACTGGAAGTGGTAAAACGCTCACATTTTGTTTACCGCTGGTTCTCTTTGCAGCAGAGGCTGAACGCAGGTACCCATATGAAAAAGGCGATGGACCCTTGGGTATGATTCTGTGTCCATCAAGAGAACTCGCACGACAGACTCACGACTATATTGAGGGAATGGCTGAAGCTCTGGAGCACGGAGGCTACGCAAGTGTTCGGTCTCTATTATGCATCGGCGGCATCAATATGGCCGATCAGTCTTACAAAATGAGCCGCGGCATCCATATAGTGGTGGCCACGCCTGGACGATTGCAGGATATGTTGGAACGGAAGCGACTTCGGCTGGATTTGTGCAACTACTTATGTCTTGACGAAGCCGATCGGATGATTGATATGGGATTTGAAGAAGATGTTCGCAACATCATGAATTTTTTTACGCAGCAGCGTCAAACGTTGCTATTTTCTGCAACAATGCCAAAGAAAATATTGGAATTTGCTGAACAGTCGCTCATCAAACCAGTAATTGTGAATGTAGGTCGCGCAGGCGCGGCCAGTCTAGATGTGATTCAGGAAGTTGAATATGTCGATATAAGTTCCAAGATGGTTTATCTGCTTGAGACGCTTCAGAAGACGGCACCACCGGTGATCATTTTCAGTGATAACAAGCATGAAGTGGAAAATATCTATGAGTATCTTTTGCGCAAAGGCGTGGAAGTAGTGGCCATTCATGGATCGAAGTCGCAGGAAGAACGCGAATATGCTATTGAGAGCTTCAAAAAGGGGACCAAGGACGTCATGGTGGCCAGTGGTGTGGCCAGCAAAGGACTTGATTTTCATGGGATCCGACATGTCATTAACTATACGATGCCTAAAGATATTGAAGACTACGTTCATCAGATTGGTAGGACGGGTCGAAATGGGAGGACGGGTATTGCTACCACATTTGTAAACTCACAGGTGAGCGATCAAACTATGCTCGACCTTAAATATTTGCTCTTGGAAGCCAAGCAAAGGATTCCATCTTTTCTCGAAGCACTTGAAGATCCACACAGCGGCTCGGCTGCAAAAAGAGATGCATGTGCAGTTTGTGGTGGTCTAGGCCACAGTGTTACACAATGCCCCAAACTGGAGGACTATCAACGTCGAATGACGGCCCATTTCTTACAGAGTGAATCGGGAGGGTATTGAGACACGTTACAGTCGCATATCTGGGATATTTTGGCTCATCCATTGCAAACCTTCAGAAAGACCCTCACCAGTCGCTGCACAGCTAGGATGCACGAACCATGGGCGATCCTGAATCGCATAAAGACCTAGGCGTTCAGTCATTTCTTGTGGTGACATGGCCCCTGCGAGGTCCTGCTTATTAGCAAACACAAGCAAGACACAATGGCGCATTTCTCTGTCAGCCAAAATACGGTGAAGCTCATCTCGCGCTTCGTCCATCCGGGTACGATCGCGGCTGTCCACCACAAAAATGAGACCCTGGGTCCCTGTATAATAATGCCGCCATAGAGGCCGGATTTTATCTTGACCACCAACATCCTGGCTGTGAGATAAGAAAACATACCCAAACATTGAACTTTACGTTCTTAAAGGTGATAGTTTCGACATTAAACCCAACCGTCGGGATCGTTTTGACGTTGCGATGGAGTTTGAGCTTGTACAAAATGGCTGGAACGTAAGAATGACGCCAACATACTAGTCTTTCCCGCATTATCAAGACCAAGCATCAAAACGCGAAGCTCTCGCGTCCCAAACAGTTTGCCTTTCAGGCGCGAAAGAAACGCCCCCATCGTAAGTCAAGGCAATGTAGAGAGCAAGCGGATCTGCATCGCCATGCGCTCAACAACGAAAGTGGCCCACGCGTTGTTCACGTGACCTGTGTAACACGTTCGCGTGGGTCCATGTCAGTGCATGATCGTCGCGCACGATGGCGTCGCCTGCGCCATTGAGGTTGCATGCGCGTTGTCGGGTGGCAAATTTAGGATACGGAGAGATTTTATTTGTGGGACAAACCTCATTTGCGCAAGGTCCATGGGTAGGTATCTGCTTGGAGGAGCCGCGTGGAAAAAATGATGGATCCGTGCAAGGTAAAAGCTATTTTGAATGCGAGCCCTATTATGGTGTGTTTGTACGCCCTAGTCAAGTGAGCTTGGTCACGGAAGGTAATACATCATTGAAGAATCCTACACCTTCTGCACCACTCAATCCCTCTCTACGACCAGGTCCACCGCCCCGCGTCATGCCGCGTCCATCTACCGGCACGCGGAAGCCTCTCTCTGTATCACCCATCAAGTCGGGCCTACAACTTCCTCAACAAAAGTCATCCTCAGTACTTAATAAGGGCGTATCAACACCAACTCGCCCGTCTCTGCAGCACCCGCAAAGTGCTGCCTATACTCTTGCTTCTCCTTCCTATTCTTCGCTCATGTCTCCATCAGAACGTGCACGTATGGCAGCCGAAGTGCGTTCAAGAAGGATGCGGGATTTAAAAGCTACTCCTACATCTTCTACCAAACTCCAGTTCTCCGGAAAGACGAATTCACCTGCAGCTAATGAAACCAAAAGGCCAAGGTCGAACACATCCGCTTTGGTCTCTGACGATGGATCCAATGCAGGAGAGTCTCCGAGCAAAATAAATGAAACCCGAAGTGCCTCTCATCCTGATATGATGCGCCTAAATGAGGTAGAGGCCAAGTGTCGAAACTATCTCGAACAGGTCCAGGAATTGGAAAATAAACTGGCCGAACAGGTACAGCGTAGCAAGGAGTATCGGGAGTCAACACAGCGTGTCTCAGAACTAGAAAAGGAACTTGAGGAGCTTCAAAATCGTAATGATGAGCTCAATGAAGGGCTTGAGATGGTCACACTTGACTTTGAAATGGCGGAAGAGCGCATTGAGTCTTTGCAGCAGGAACTCCAGGTTGCACGCGATGCGGCAGATGAAATGAAACTCGAGCAAGAATACCAAGCGCAGGCTGCCAAAGAAGCTATTCCAGCAGATGCCGCTGCGCTACTAGAACAGAATGAGCGCCTCAAAGAAGCTCTATTACGGCTGCGTGATTCGGCTCAGGAAGCTGATACAAAGCAAAGGAAAGAGCTTGCCTCGCTACGAGCGGATTTGGCTACGAAAGATCAATTGGAGCAAGATTATGCCAGCACCCGTGACCAACTCCAGCGAGCTGAGACAGTCTTGACGGAACTTCGAATCCAGGCAGATGTGGCACATGGCTCCCAGGATATGCTGGAACAATTGACTGAGAGGAATATGGCTTTGGAAGAACGTGTTGAGCAACTATCGACAGAAGTCCAAGAATTGGAGGCGCTTCAAGCAGTGAATGATGAGCTGGAGGCAACACATCTTGAGACAGAGGCCCAATTGCAACAAGAACTCGACATGCGCGATGACAAACTAACGAAGTTCGCTAACGAAAGGGAGGTACTCCAAATGCACTTAGCATCACATACCTCGACTATTGAACAGTTCCGTGCCCTGGTCACAGAGCTGGTCAAAGACCGTGATACATGGCGTGCCAAGTGCAATGTGCCCCCTGCGCCCGCTCCCTCAGCTCCCGTTCCTACTATCTCCCATTCCAATTCGATACCAATGGCCCCTCGCTTGCGTGCTATCGAACATGAGCAGACCCTTCTGCGGCTGTCAATTACTCGCTCCTACTTGCCGCCATCGTTTAAAGGTGCCGATGAATCGGCACTGCATTCAATTTTGTTTTATGACCGTATCGCTCGCTGGTGTGACCTGATTCGGCAATCTCTGGTCCAGGGGATTGATATACAGGAACAGCTGGTGCAACGCACCCTAGATGACGTCACGCTCGCTGGGTGTCACCTCCGCCGCTCACTCACGCATGTCTATGCACTTGCCACGCAAATCAGTGCTGTACTGAAATCGGCCCATCCGGACATCTATTTGAGTCACGCTCAAGACCACCTCCATCTTCAGCATATTGAGAAGCAAATGAAAACTTGTATCGAGTCGCTTGAGCATGAGCAATTCGATGAAATATTGTGTGAGCGTATTTGTACAGAAGCGGTGGCTGCATTCGAATCCGTGTCTCATGCCCTGCCAGATATGGACTCTGTCTATGATCTTGCAGCGAAAGAGATTGGGAGCGCCTCCCTTACGCTGCACGATGTGGAAACATTACTTGTATGCGCCGGAATCATACAACAAAAAATTAGCGATGCGTCTACGTCAGAGTTGGCCTCACTTACTTCACGAGCGCGTATTGCTTGTCGGAGACTTAATCGGCGTTTGGCCTCGTTGTATGCCAACAAGGAGACGATTGAGCTTTCACAGATACAGTCACTCCCTGAATTAGGGCGGCAGTCGTCTGCGCTGGTGCTTCGGGCCACTCCCCTTGCTGAAGCTGTACTGAACGATGAAACGACGTCGGTCCTTGACGCCATGCCTGAACTATGTACAAGCATGCGCATATTGGTTGATGAAGCAGAGCAAGTCCTAGCAGGAGCCATGAGTCAAGACCATGTCTTGGCCATCGACGATATGCCTCCTTGGGATATCCGAGCTCGTGCCATCTACACGGATCTTTGTGAAGCGCGTGATGCAACACAAGCGCGTCAATGGAAAGACCGGCTAGATAAATTGGAACAAATTCTGCGCGAACGAGAGAAGTCAGCCGAGGCCGCAAGCGCAAAGGTGGCACGTTTACAGTACCAGCTCGAGAAGAGCCATGCACAAGCCTCTGAGAATATGGCTTGGCGTCAAGAAGTGGAAGCTCTGCGTGCCCAGCTTGAAAGTGTCCAGGAAGCAAGGGGGAAATCGACTTCGGTGGTTCAATACGCGTCTACAGAGTGTGTATATCAGAAAGACAGCGCTCTGAAGCAGCTGCAATCAGAAAATGCAGCACTCAAAGCGAAAACTTGGTTGGAAAATCTTGCCGCTTTGCCCGCTATACCTACATACAAGCCAGCTACTACGGTACCGGATTTAGAGTCTGTTTGGAGACGCGCCAAGGAGATGGCAGCAGCCCCACGGGTTGTGGATTTGAACTTAAAATGTCCGCCGTCGGTGCAATACGCGCATCTGCAGCAAGAACGCGAGCATGTGGCCAAATGGATAGCCCATTGGGGGACATTTTGCTCCTAGATATTGAGTCGGCTATATGAGGATACGCTATCTACAGGCGGCTTTGCCATTCGAGCTCTTGCAAACGCCGGCGACCTTCAATGCTCCCGTGCAGGGTGCTAATTTGCGCCTCGAGACTGGCACCAAACACAGCATGCAGGGCGTCTTGAATCGTGTGCACATATACCACGTCCATCTCAACCCGGACCGGGGCTGGAATATCCGCTTCAACATCGCGCTGATTGCGTTGGGGCAAAATGACCTTGCGGACACCAGCGCGATGAGCACCGATGACTTTTTCTTTGATACCCCCGACAGGTGTCACATACCCACGTAGTGTAATTTCGCCTGTCATAGCTAGGCGTGTGTCCAAGGGCACTCGCAGATACATGGATACGAGCGCACATACAAATGCCACCCCAGCGCTTGGACCGTCCTTGGGTGTCGCTCCATTGGGCATGTGCAGGTGCACGTCATTTTGAGGGAACGATGTATCACGATCGGCAGTGATGCCAAGCGCAAATGCATGCGATTTGACCCATGCAAAGGCTAATTCGGCTGACTCTCGAATCACGTCGCCCAATGACCCAGTTAGCTTCAATGCCGCTGTGCCTGCCGGCAAGAACGCGCACTCAATATGCAAGATAGTGCCAGTGCCCGAACCTTGGTAGGCCATTCCTGTGGCGACTCCTGGCACACCAACGCTATCCGCAATCTCTGGCTCGTAGGTTGGTGGACCCAAGAATCGTTCCACATCTTCAACAGACACATATGAATTGTAGGTGTTAGGGGACGCATGTCGCTGGGTTGCATATTCCACAGCTTTTGCACGCACAATATCGCCAATGCGGCGTTCCATTGTCCGGACACCGGCTTCACGGGTGTATGACATAGCAATTTTCAGCAAAACACCTTCGCCAAACACAACTAGTTTGTCTTCCAAACCTTGTGCGTGAACTTGTTTTGGCAACAGGTGCTTTAGGGCAATGGCAACCTTTTCATCATAGGTGTACCCAGCAATTTGCACAACATCCACACGGTCCAACAGCGGTTCAGGAATAGTGTCGAGAGAATTGGCAGTAGCAATAAATACGACTTGGCTCAAATCAACCGGCACGTTCAAATAATGGTCCTTAAAGGCATGGTTCTGTTCAGGATCCAACACCTCAAGCATGGCGGCGGTTGGATCTCCGTGCATACTCATGCCATTACTGAGTTTGTCTAACTCATCAAGGAGCATGACACAATCAGATGCGCGTGCCTTCCGCAGCGAAGATACAATTGAACCAGGCAGGGCCCCCACATACGTGCGTCGGTGGCCACGGATTTCAGCCTCATCCCGTACGCCACCCAGGGAGAGACGAACAAAGGGTCGTTGCAAAGCAGCAGCAAGAGATCTTGCAATGGAAGTTTTACCCGTACCTGGGGGTCCGACAAGGAGCAAGATAGGACCTTTGTAAGAAACATTTGATACCATGGTTTTGGGTGATTCCTGTGGTGCAGTACCATCGGACATATTTGCATGTTCCGACTTGACCTGCTCTTCGGTCTGTTCACTTTTCAGTTGGAGCACGGCAAGATACTCAAGAATACGCTTCTTTACCTTCTCAAGACCATAATGATCAGCCTCCAACACTTTTTCAGCTCGCTTTACTAGAGTCAAATTAGGATCGATGACGGCCTGGGTGCTTGGGACAAGTGTGTCGAGTTCCGCTTGAGGGATCTGTGCACTTCTGCGGTCCCAAGGAAGATCCAGCATAATGTCAAGGTAGTTAATCAATACACCACGTTCCATACTTTGTGAAGGCATCTTTTTTAGGCGACGGAGTTCACGTTCACACACTCGACGAGCCTCAAGTGGCATGGATGCTTGCTTTAAGCGATCACTTAGTTCTTTCACTTCATCACCGGCAGTATTGTCATCCACATCAGCTGACATGGGCCCATCATCAGATACGCCATTATCTACTGTGTCTTTCTTGATAGTACGGTGCAATACTGGGGGACGTAACTTGCCAAAGGGTTGGGCGCGTTCACCATCAATCACTCGAAGTGAGACACCAGGGTACGATGCACCAGAGATTTGCGCGACAATAGACTGTAACTGTATGCGATGAAGCTCGGTTCGGTGAGTATCCTCGAATGAGCTTGGTACACTTATGAAAAGCTCGCGCAACACCTGCACTCGACCAATCGCATGCTCAAACATATCAGCTGTTCGCTCTAGTCGGGCGTCGGCATGTACCAAAGATAGGTGCTCTAAGCGATCCTTCCATATGCATGCACCTCCAAGTACGCCCATCAAAAGGTCAGGGAGTGTTGCAATATGAGCTTCTTCTTTGGCCTCAAGCAAATGTTTCAGCTTGGGTATTAGACTGGAAGGAAGCAGCGGAATTCGGGCTAAAGCGGATGCACCAGAAGGAGAAGATGGGACTTTTTGCATGATATCGATGAGACGGATGGTTACCGCTTTTAGGCGTTCATGAGCAGGACTGGCGAGCAAAGTTGCATTGGACACCTTGTCATTAAGAACCTTGACGGTAGCCACGGGGGGCGGAGTAATGTCGATACCTGCAATTGCCTCTATTTTCGCAGGCCGAACCTTTTCCACGTGAATTCGACTTATACCAGAGAGCAAAATGCGACATTGGTCCGTGTGTGGCATATTGATCAAGCGCAACACGCGGCCAGCACAGCCCCATGGGTATAAGGAACCCATGGAGTCAGCCTGGTCAGATATTTCAGTATTGCCAGATGAACTTTGGGCAAGGCAAGCCAGGATCATGGGCCGCTGCTCAACAACTTTGTTGGAGCTCGGATGTGAGGTTTTGGCCACAGCGGCACGACGTTCAGACAATGCCGCACGCAGAATAGATAAACATTGCGCGTTTCGCAGGGTTACCGTAAGTATGAGACCTGGATGTAATATATAGGGATACGGAAGCCCCAGGACCACCAGGTCCGATGGGATGGACGCAGCCGCCGGTGGTGACGCCATCGTGATAACGGGGGACAAGTCTGGGGTACTACTGGTGATCGCACATCTCTATTGTGGCATCGGCCGAGGACCTCCACCTTCTCCCTGCACCATGATCATAGCACGATCCAGGCTGCGTGGGCAGTCACGGCGATGCTGTACCGTGCTGGCATGCGCCTATAGTACAGGAATCGGTGTAAGAGTTAGATTCGCCCCTTCTCCAACTGGCTACCTTCATGTTGGTGGCTTACGCACAGCACTGTTGAATTATCTGTTCGCGCGCAAAATGGGAGGAAAATGGGTGCTGCGAATCGAAGATACGGACCAATCGCGTTTGGTGGCTGGTGCGCAAAAAGCATTGCAGGAATCCTTGCGATGGACCGGTCTTGATTACGACGAGGGACCAGATAAGGGGGGTCCTTTTGGCCCTTATGTACAATCAGAGCGCCTTGGACTGTACCAAGCATATGCCCAACGCTTGCTTCAAAGTGGCCGAGCCTACAGGGATTTCCGAGCACCTGCTTCCCGGAATTTAGATGCTCGATCTTCCGCTCTTTTGAGAGAGGCCTATATACCACCTAGTGACGACGAAGCAGAAGAACGCATTCGGAAGGGGGAGTCTTTTGTCGTTCGACTGAAGGTGCGCTCGATTTCTGACATCAGATGGAAGCTGGCCGTGTCTTTACCTATGAAGATGTGGTATATGGCCGCATGAATTTCCGGCCTGACGTTATGTCAGGAGCAACAGATGATCCGATCTTGATGAAAAGCGACGGATGGCCCACATATCATCTTGCCAGTGTAGTGGACGACACAGAAATGCGCATTTCGCATGTCCTTCGGGGAGAAGAGTGGATTCCCTCTATGCCTAAGCATTTGGCCCTATATGAAGCGCTAGATGTGCCTGCGCCACAGTTTGTACATTTGCCGCTTCTCATAAATGCCGATGGGACCAAGCTTTCAAAGCGTTCCGGCGATGTGCGCGTTGAGGATTACTGGAAACAAGGGTGGGAACCTGAAACTCTAGTTAATCTTGTTGCACTGACGGGATACAGCCATCAGGATGTACAAGACATGGATCAAGATGTGAAGACTATGGAGCAGCTGATCGAGAACTTTGAACTGGGACGGATATCTCACTCACGCGCTACTTTACCTCTTGACAAGCTCGTATTCCTTAATCGAAAGCACTTGCATGCCAAGTTAGAGCGTGCAACAAACGATGCAACAACGAGATCATTTATATTGAATCGTTTGCGCACAGCTTTGGGCAGAGACTTAGGGTCTAGGTACGTTGGTGGGTATCTTATTATTTACAGTGCCGTGTGTAATAACAGCGACGAATATATTTTGCGCGTGGCTACTCTTGGCCAACAGCGCGTGGACACATTGGAAGAAATTCCAAGTAAGATGTCTTACCTGTTCCGAGAACCACAATGGGACTCGGACGCCTGTCGAAAGTTCCGTGGGAGCATTCCAACTGAGTCGTTTCGACATATCGTTAAATCTGCAGGACAATTTTTTGCCCAGACGAAGAATGTGCAAGGAGAATGGCCGACTTGGATGGAGAGGCAAGCGAAACACGTAATGGGTGGGAAAGCGACTGTCCAGAAAAGCGCACGAATTGCTTTGACGGGTGAGCGTATGGGACCTCCCGTGGCCGAAATTGCACAGTTACTTGGATTGGACAGGGCTGTGCAGCGATGCAAAGATGTACTTGCTTGGGATGAACTTCACACAGCATAAGACTGATGTTGCACACCAGCCATTTCGCGAAACTGTTCGATAATTTCGGCTTCTTTACGAGCCCTGTCTTCAGCACGCTGTCGAAGTTCTTTCGCACGCTCTTCTACTGTGACGACCTGGTTCTCTTTGCGAGAACGCACAACGTTCATTCGCTCGTGGCGGGTGCCACTCATGACAAAACCGGCCCGTTCGAGAGCCTCAATCTTGTCGGAATCGAGCCCGATTTCTCCTCTTCGTGGTATACGTTTACCTTTTTTGACATATTCTGCCATAGCTTTCCCTTCTCCGGGCAATAGGTGCGCACCATATGTATGTTCATCAGCAGCACTGGACGATGGTAATGGACCAATGATCCCGCCCGAATCCTCCTTAGATGTGTGAATTCTCTGTGAATCGTGGTCCATATCCATACGAGAAGCATAGCTTGAGGTTCTAGCGCCTGGATCGAGCCGATTGGAATACTCGTGACGGTGGGGTCGATGGTGGCGATGGTGATGTCGACGATGATGTCTATGTTGTTTCTCATTGTCGCTGTAGACATATTCGTACATAGGACGTTCAGGAGATTTCTCCCATATTGTGTAAGAGGATTCTTGACGCTTCCACTCCCTTAACTTGAGGTTGTCTTGGGCTCCTTCGTCCATAGCGCCGCCTCGGGGGGTCGCGCTGCAAGTGGAGGAGTTTACGAGGCATCCAACGACTATTAGGCCACGTGATCGAAGAGCCAGGTCTAAGTTTCCGGCCGCGTCATGTCCGAGCGACAGTCTCTTGTGCAATCGCTCGCATACACCGCGTAGGTCTCTTCTGCCAAAATATCTGGTAACGGGGTGTGCGAAATTTGATGATACTTCATAAATATTTGTTTGAAACTTAAAGATTCTTTGTGACGCTTCATCGTGCCCATACCAACTATCTGTGACCTGCGAAGATGACGATCGTGAACATTCGTCGTGATGTCGATGACAAATTCTACCGCTACCGCATGCCTCTGCTTGAAACTAAGATTGAAGGTAGAGGAAATGGTATCAAAACTGTTGTCCCCAACATGTCGGACATTGCCCGCGCGCTGAGCCGACCGCCGACGTGTACGTTGTCTCCTGACTGACGCAGACCCGACAAAGTACTTTGGCAGTGAGCTGGGAGCTCAGACGGTGATTGATGAAAAGAGCGACAGATACATCGTAAATGGCGCGCACGATGCAGCCCGACTGCGTGAGCTGCTTGATGGTTTTATTGATAAGTTTGTGCTCTGTGGCGAGTGCAAAAACCCCGAAACGGACCTGAAGATCCGAGACGGCGATATTCTGCGTGATTGCAAGGCATGTGGTAAGCGTACTTATGTGGATATGCGCCATAAGTTGTGCACTTTTATCTTGAAGAACCCGCCTCCCAAGCGCGTAAAGGGTGCCAAAGGTGCGGGTGCGGCTAGTGGCCAGTCAGTGCAGATGGCCGAGGCCGAGAATGCTGGCAGTGATGATGAATTAACCAGCCGTATTCAGAAAGAGGCACAAAGCATCCCCACTGCCGAGCAACGTGAGAAGGAGACGGACGTCGACGAGGACTGGTCGGTCGACACTTCGGAAGCGGCCGTGGCCGCTCGTGTCAAGGCACTGGAGGGTGCAATGAGCATGCTTGGCGCCGATGATGACGAAGGTGATGAGGACGATTCAAGCCCCTATTCGCAATTTGGTACTTGGATTCTGGAAGAGCGCGAAAAGGGCTCGAGGCCAGGTGCAGCAGATATCTATCGTAAGGCGCAGGAACTGGGTATCGAAAAGAAGCACAAGTCTGTGCAGGTACTTTTCCAAGCGCTCTTCAGTGAGAATGCTCCAGCAGAGGCGGAGCAGTATGCACCGTTGCTTGTCAAGATGGTCACATCGGAGAAGCACCAAAAGTCGATGCTCGGTGGTATTGAGCGTCTGGCCGGTCTCGAGCAGCCAAATTTGGTGCCCAATGGCGTGCCGAAGCTTCTCATGGCCCTGTACCAGATTGATGTGTTGGACGAGGATCTTATACAACAGTGGGGCACACATGTGTCGAAAAAGTATGTCGACAAGGAAACCTCGAAGCGGGTGCGCAAAGCAGCCGCGCCGTTCCTCGAATGGCTGGAACAGGCTGAAAGCGATGATGAAGACGAGGATGGCGAGGACGATGAGGATGATGAAGATGGCGAGGACGATGAAGACGACAATGCTGCCCCCAACACTGCTGAGTACCAAGAGGGTGACAGTGACTTGGATGACCTATAATCTGGTGGTCGGACGTGAGCCTGTCTAATATGATTAGTCATTGATAGGAACAAGCGCGGCCCAGCTGTAGGAGCGTGCAGCAGTGTGGAGACAAGCTTTCCACTACGATGGCCACGCCGTGGACTGCGGCCTACGCGGTGTCGTCGCCGCGCGCGAGTGCCCCCTTCGTGGGCATCGATGGAGCGCATCGAACATCTGTATCTTCAGCTACATCGGCACCTGATATTCTTGATCGTCCTCGGGACAAGACACGCGCAGACGAAGTAAGCCGAGGTGCACTCCAATTCCTATTTGCAGAGATAGTCTCCTATTGTCAAGAGCGTGTTTCTGGTATTGCGGATTTTGAGCGCTTATTGGGATCTATGGGACGCCGCGTAGGCTTTCGGCTGTTGATATTGATCACGCACCGCGCACAAACGGCATCGAACCCAAAACGGCCACAGCGTGAAACACGGCTTCTCAAGACGCTCTTGTGGCTCCATACAACTTTTTGGAAGTCTGTATTCGGGTTTCAGGCGGACAGCCTAGAAAGGAGCACAGAAAGTGAGCGCACTGACGAATGTATGTGGATATAGCCGCTTACCCAGATATGATCTCCAGCAACAAGCCACTCTTTGCAAGTGGGATCTCTGTGCCCAAAGATATGAGCCAGCTTAGCATTGAGGCATTTACGGCCGGTATTGTGGAAGGCGCATTAGAAGGATTGGGATTCGTACGTGGCATCTCACTAATTTGTAGCCAGCACGCGTAACGGCACATGCGGTACCTACAGATGCCTGTCCTGACAGGACGACCATTCTCATTAAACTGGAAAAATCTGTGATGGAACGCGAAGGTGCTATGGGAGGGCCTTAATGGAATGAGACGACATCAGCTTCGTAGTAATGGCGAAAAGTTGGTTCGCTCCGGAGTAGCGGGAGCTTCTCGAGTACTTGGTACACGTGTAAGAACAAGTGGGGGAATCGCCGTGTGAAGTACATGAGAAAGCCCTCGGGCATCGGACTGAGTGATTTTTTCAAAGCCACGGGCATGTCATTGAAATGATGCTTTTTGTTGCGGATCACACGGAGCAGGTCCTGTACACTTGCAGAGTTGTAGCTGCGGAACTTGCCCAGGTCGTCCAGAAAGCCCCGATCGAAGCGTTTCCGCCAGTCTGGGCCAACAATGGAGACAGCATCGCGCTCCAGACGCTCAATTGCAATAGCTGGTGGCTCTCGTTCTAGCATCTCAAAACGGTCACTGACATCTTGCAAGAAGGCGAGGCGCTTCTGAGCATGCCAGAAGAATGGATGCCGCATGACTTCAACCGCCGTGGGACGCTGGTTCGGCCGTTCCTGGATCATACTTTCAATCAGCGATTGTGCCTCGATGGTATCATCGCTAAATTTTTCTAGGGCAGACAGGTCCACCTGATGCTGGAGGATACGCATCTCCCGCTCGTACTGCTCGCCAAAGGGGTGGTCACCGCGTGTTAATAGGTAGAAAGCAACACAGCCTAGCGAGAAAATATCGACAGCACGGGACAGTCGTGAGCCAAGACCCTTCTGAGACAGCGCCTGTGTTTGTAGCAGTTCCGGTGCACGCCAGCCGACTGTGCCGCCTGCCTGAACAGACTGGCTTGCAGTACTGTTGATCATGTTGTCGATACGCTTGGATAAACCAAAATCAGACAGGAGGAAGCGCAGGCGCTGCGATGACGTCAACGTGACAAGGATATTCTGGGGCTTGATATCTCGGTGCACAATCGAGAGGGAGTGCAGGTGCTGTAGTCCTGCTGTAATCTGCCGGAGAGCTTCTCGGGGCTCCAGCAAGGAGGCCAGCTCGTCATGGTCGAGTGGTCGTTCCACCAAGTCTGCCAGGCTCGCAGGGCATTCTTCCAATGCAATATACAGAAAGTTGGGCGTTAGTTCTTGGCAATAATAGCGGATCACGTTCGGGTGGTTGTCAGCCGACTGGAGGAGGGATACTTCTTTCGACGCCATTTCGACAAAGTCACGCAGCAAGCGCTTCACAGCCACTGCACGACCCTGAAAGGTCCCTCGAAACACGACGGTACCGGAGGATCCATACCCCAGAACCTGGTCGGAGATTTGAAGTGATCGTGGCTGGATAGACTCCGAAAGGGTCCCAAGCTCTTCCAGTGTCCCTGATGCCGCCGCCTCAATGCTAGGGGGGGGAGCAACAGACTCGGGTTTGACCTTGACTGGGTTATGTGCACCCGAGGTGCTGGGTGTGATACTTGTGGACGGATCCTGTGTTGCTTCCTGCGAGCCCTCACGACGCGCTTGCCGTGCAGACACAGCCACACCTGCCCGTTTGCCCCGACGTCGGCGCTTCTTTTTGGGATCATTGTCCGCATTGGCCAGGTCCGTTGTGGAGCCAGTAGTTTCCATGGCAATCTCAGTAGAATGAGATTCTGTGTCTTTCGTAGGAACCTGGGGGTTATGAGCATCATCCGGCTTCGATGCGGTTGTCTCGTCGGAGTCAGATAGGGCGGCCCCAAGTGCCTTAGCGTCGTCAAATGTCAATGACGCTGTTGACATGAGCACGGGACGCGATTCATGCCAAATAAGATAGACACCACGCAGCAAGATTAACACAAGGGCCAGAAGGGCCAATAGTTGAGCAACAAGTCGCTTCGTAAGCCAAATCGTAGACGACGACTCAGGTGGCGCTCCAAGCAGTGGCACAGCGACTGAGCCACCGAGCTGCGGAATGTGGTTAGCAGCAGGCACCTGAGGCACCTGGTACCCTCCGATCCAGGGGCGCAGCAGCCCCGCTGCAGGGCTCGATAAAGGCAATCCCGACATGGACTTGCTCGGGTGGAGCACAGCAGCCGAATCAGCAAATTCCACCAGAGGGTAACGGCTACTGCCCATCGCAAAGAGGCTTCCCTGAGGCGATACGCCCAGAAAGGCATCTGCAAAGCTGTTAGATCGACGCAACCGAGATTGACGATCCAAAATCGCGGGAAGTATTCCAGTGGAGTGGGGCACGATAACAGGGCGCAAAAGCGGGGCATCCAGCGAGGACGTAGGTGAGGGTGTAAATACAACATCAAACACGTCAATGGCCTCTGTCGTTAGCGTCGAAGTCCAGAGAACTGGAGGGATCGGCTGCGTGGTAAACTTTGACGGATTGCGGGCAAGACGCAGGTCAAAGCATACCAAAGTCGAGTTCTGTGGTGACGTTAGAATCGCACGATTATCTGCTGGTTGCATCGTCTGCTGCCACAGCAAAACCACATCTTGGTCGGCCTTGTTTGGCGTATAGGCGCGATAGTGTAGCGTCTGCATAGAATGTGGTTGGCCCCGCACATGCACTCGCAGTGTATATTCTGTACATCCAACGTATACCCAAGGTGACTCTAAAGCCGCGTCGTCTGGTATATCGCCCTCATAGCTGTGGTCCGCTGTAGTAAAGGAGGGACTCCCATGTGCACCGGTCGTCATGGAAGCGCTCTCGCGGCTGCTGTAAAGTGCACGGATACTCCCAGTGAATACATTCAGCTCGGCGAGCGATGTTTGTTTTTCAGCCACGAAAATGCGTGTGTCGTCCGAGCTAAGCGAGAAGGGGCTTAAAGCCACCAAGTCAGGCAACGAAAATGGAAGTTTCTCGAGCTGAGGATGAGATGCACCAGTAGGTATCCGTAGAAGGTAAAGGTCTCCTCCTGATGATGGTTCTACAATGTAGAGCCCGGTGCTCTGTAATGCCTGAATCAGCGTTGGGTCACCGTGTGCCATGGCATCACGGGCAAGCTGCTCGACCGAACGAGAGTCATAGGTGGAAGAGACAAGGGGCTCAAATTCTTTATACTTTGTTGAAGATGCTAAAGACCATAATTGACGGCCTGAAGAACGATCAAGTCCATGGAGTGCACCGTCAATCGATGTGACGAGCAGCACATTGGAGAGTTCGAGATCATGCACTGCCAGAGGCTCGGGCGGTAGGACTGCATATGGGGTATGTGCATACGTGTTTGACTGAGAGATGCTATGCTCGGGTGCACCGTACACGATAGCACTGAGTGGGCATATCACCAGCGCAACCAGCACGCCGACCCGCATGGCCCATGTGCCTGGGTACGATCGAAGGACAAGGCGGCGGATAAAAGCCACGTGGAGATACCACGTGGTTGGAGGGGTGGAAGGAGAGCACAGACCTACAGATAACTTCGTATTACGCATTCCAGTTAGGACGCTGCTCCAGCCGCTGCAGATCGTCCACGCAGTCCTTTAGTGTCACTTTCCAGTCGCGGAACTCCATTTCCAGATACTTTTTTGCGTCAGAAGCGTCCAGCTGGGCAAGCTGACTGAGATCTGGCAGCTGCTGCGCAGCTTCCTGCCAGCCCTTGGGAAGTTGCGATTGCAGGAGAGGATAGTGCTCGGCGATGAACTTAACCGCATGGTTCGCGCTGAGCATGCCACCACATAGCAAGTAGCGACGACCCATGGCATCTGGCAACTCCACCGCACGTACATGAGCCGCCGCCACGTCCTTCACATGACAGAAAGGAGGTAGAATGCCCTGAGGCACGGCATCGCTACCGTTGATGAGATCATACAGAGTTGCATTAGATGTGTTTAGGTTCTTGCGGCAAATACCTGGTTGGATGGTTGGACCATAGACCATGGGTGGGTTGATTGTGGCCAGAGTAAAGGACGGCTTCTCTTTTTCCACAAAGTCCCAGGCTGCCTTTTCAGCGAGCTTCTTGGAAACACAATAGGCAAAGATGCCGGCGTTAGGCCCTGTGGCATGTTTGGCTTGCTCGTACGTTCCAGGGTTCCAGTCCTTGGTAGTGTATATATAGCCAGGCCGTTCCAGACCACCAGCCTGAAAATCGATAATAGCGGCAAACGAGCTGGTAATAACGACCTTTTCGACGCTAGGTTCCTTGTTAGCGTACTTGAGTAGGTTCAATGTACCATCGATGGCCGGCTTCAGCAAATCTTTTTCCGGATCCTCGATGTTGGTCTGGAAGGGCGAAGCTACGTGGAAAATATAGCTCACGCCACGCACCGCCTCTGAGAGATCAGACGAGGCTGTATCGGCAACCTCGACAAGCTCCACGCGTTCCCGATCCTCCGGCAATAGGCGTGCGAGCAACTCATCTTGCTTCGACATGGAACGCAAAGTCCCACGTACGCGGTAGTTAGCTGGCGAAGCAAGCGCCGCTTCAAGCACATGGCCAGCGATAAAGCCAGTGACACCGGTAATGAGAACTGTTGTAGACATGATAGTTACCGGAGGAATGCGGAGCCCCTGCTTCCCCACCTTCGTTGAGCATGTGGCCCCACGTGGCTCCCACGTGAGCTCGGCACACGACGACGGTACAGCGTCGTGCAGTGTCTACTCTCTGCCTAAGGCATAGAAGCATGGCGACGATTGTAGAGGACGCGCAGCCGCCGACCCTACAGAACATCCTGGACCAAAGATCCCTTAAGTGGATTTTCTGCGGTGGCAAGGGTGGTGTCGGTAAGACAACTACGTCCTGTTCGCTGGCAATTCAGCTCTCTAAGGTGCGCGAGAGCGTCCTTTTGATCTCCACCGACCCGGCGCACAATCTGTCAGATGCATTTGGACAGAAGTTCGGCCGCGAGGCCGTGAAAGTGAACGGGTTCGACAACCTGAGCGCTATGGAAATCGACCCGACCAGCAGCATGCAGGAGATGATCGAGCAGTCGGAGCAACAGGGTGGTGCGCTGGCGCCCTTCATGCAGGACCTCGCCTTTGCGATCCCTGGTGTAGATGAGGCGATGGGCTTTGCTGAGATTATGAAGTTGGTCAAGTCGATGGAATACAGTGTGGTGGTATTCGACACGGCGCCTACTGGTCATACCTTGCGCTTTTTGAGCTTCCCGAGCGTGCTCGAGAAAGCTCTCTCCAAGTTTAGCACATTCGGAAAAAGTCTGGGCCCCATGTTTCAACAATTCCAAAGCATGATGGGCGGCGGCGGCTCGAACCAGGAGGATATGTTCGCCAAGTTGGAGGGAATGCGCCAGGTCATCACCGAAGTCAACACGCAATTCAAGGACGAGACCAAGACGACCTTCGTGTGTGTGTGTATTGCTGAGTTCCTCTCTCTCTACGAGACGGAGCGCCTGATTCAGGAGCTCACCCAGTATGGCATTGATACGCATGCGATTGTGTGTAACCAACTTCTCTACCCGCCACCCAATTCGAACTGCGAGCATTGTCGTGTACGCAAGGCAATGCAGGACAAGTACGTTAATGAAATGATGGACCTCTATGCGGAAGACTTCAACGTTGTCAAAATCCCGCTGCTCACGGAGGAAGTGCGTGGCCCTGAAAAGCTCTCGTCGCTCTCGGTATGTATAGTCTGCTGACGCCAGGAATGCCTCATCCACCCGTACCAGCCTCCTCAGTAATGGCCTATACACCCCTATGAACAATGGGATCAAAGATAGTTTGGCTGTCATGTAAGAGAAATCGCATACGTACTGCGGCTGGACCACCACCTGTCGCCCATGGCTACGCACCGTCTTCCGCTGGGTATCGCGAGGGAGCGGTTTACGCATGTCTCGTGTAAGCAGCGTACAACGTACCGAATCCATCTTCGGCAGAACGTGTGGCAGCCGACTGGTAATAGGCATGTACACGGCGATACACAGAGTATCCTCGCTTTTCATACATTCCGATAGCCTTTTCGTTCGATGGGCGCACAAATAGATCAACAAAGAATCCATGGTATACATGCTCAGACACTAGCTCGAAAAAGTCCATGAGCATCTGTGCCACGCCTAGGCGGCGGTACTCAGGTGCGACAGTCACAGCAGTCACATGCCCATGTAGCGTAGGCTCTTCACGGTTTTTCTGCTTGCCTGTATGGAGCTCACGACCCTCGGCTTTCCCCAATACGTATCCCATAATCGTTCCTGTATGCGCAGCGCACGCTGTTAGTGTCATATCGGGCCACTGTGCAAGATAGGAAAGATAGAATCCATTGCTATACGTCTCAGTCCAATGGTCCATGTTGACATTGTTGAATTCGAAGAGATCTCGAGCCCGAAAGGGCCGCACCGTAGTCATGGTATGTGCTTGCGCCGATGGTGTAAAGGGGCTGATTTTGACTACCTCCACAAACACCCACAGCGGCTCGATCTCGCTCCATGTCACGGCMCCCCCGCCGCTGTCTAGGATGCATTGTGGCCATTGATGCCCGTTGCATCGGCCCACATAACCAAATCCAATGTTTTGTCGCACTGAGGCGAGAAAATGAACTACCATTCTTTGTCACGGAACCCCAGGCAGGCCCACAAACCTGTTGGGGTGATTATAACAGTAAACCGATTGTCCCTGGTGATGTTTTTCCCCACTGGATGCGCCGGCAAGGTGGACTCAGATGGACCAGTCTGCTTGTTTCTCTCTGGATTGAGGATCTTACTAGTATACCTTCCTCGACTTGGCAATGTGCATGGGAGCAACCTGTTGATTTCTCTTCGGCTGAGCCAGTTGGCTGCCATGTACGTGCATGTCTACTCACCCCAGCTTGCGGGTCAGAGCCACCCACTAAATTCTGTGTATGTTGCCCTCGAGGTCGATGGCACTCTGCGGGAATATTTTCGCGTAGGCCCTGCGCAAGAGTCGCCTACGCCGACAGACCATTCACTGCCTTTGGCATCCAGTGGACCAGCAGAGCCTAGCTATGCTCGATCCACGCTAGAAAGGTACGCATCAGACCGTTTATTCAGTTTGCTTCGGTACCAAAATAAACTGTCCCGTCTCCTAAAAGAACGGGAACGCCTCGCCTCACGCTGCACGCCCGCTTTGTATGACGAAGCCGGTCTGGCACGCAAGGTACGTTATAGCCATGCTCATCCAAGCGATCTCAACTACAAGGGCATGTCCAGTTGAAGCAGCTGCAGGCGACGTCCAAAACCAGACAAAAGGAATTAGAAGACTGTTCGTATCTTGTTCTAACACAGTGCGCGAATTTCTACAATCACGCCAGGGTGACATCAGGCACCGCTGCGAAGAACTTGACCGGGGATCCCTCCAGCTTTCAAATATTGCTTCCCGGAGTGGGAGTGCGCGCTCTAGTCTGGACGAGCTACGGCAAACACGGGATGAAATACAAAAAAATGTCGCATACCAGCGCGCACGTCTTATGCGCGACCTGGACTTAATATACCCTATTCAACTCGAGCATGCGCGAGACCTGCTATATTCAATCGTCGCGTTGCCTCTCCCCAATGGCGTGGCATCTACCACCAAGAATGCCAGTACTCTGATACACAAGCTACCTCTAGAGGAAGTAGGCTCGGCCCTCACATTTGTGGCGCAACTAGTCCTTCTCCTCAGCTCCTATTTGCATATACACTTGCCCTATCCTCTTACTACCGTTGGCAGCAAGGCCATTGTACGAGACGGAATCAGCATTATGAACGGCCCACGAGCGTACGTTTTATCTTCTCACTCCAGCTTTGTTTTAAATGGCCGTGGCACCGAGCTTTACCGCTACGAATACGCCGTCTTCCTGCTCAACAAGAACATTGAGCAGCTCATGAATAAGTGCCACGTGCCTGTGTTGGATCTCCGCAACACACTGCCGAACCTGAAGAACCTGCTCATGACTTTGTCGGCGGCCCCTGTTATATAGCCTATTAGGTAATACTACGCGGCGCGTCACGTTGCGCTTCCATTCACGTTTCCTCGTAGCGTGCATGATTGTATATCGCCCGCGGGAGACGGGCGATGATGCACGTATGCCTGGACATATTCGCTCCGACTATGCCCAGGCATACAAAATAATTTGCCAATCAGCCCGTCAACGGGTGCTAGGCGACGATTCCTCAGATACCCCTGCCGCTCCGGGTGGTGCTACAGTGCTCATTCTAGCCACGCCCGACGTGGACTCTCTGGCAGCCACTCGGATTTTCACACAGTTGCTTGCGAATGATGAAATTCCCTTTCGCGTCTCGCCGGTTAACGGGTACCGTGCATTGCAGCAGGTACTTGCCCAAGACGTGTATGACCATGTTGAGGTATGTCGAACTTATCGCTGACCCTTTAGCTTCATACACTCGTTTTCATCAATCTTGGATCACTGCTCCCATTACCTACGACTATTCCATTGCCGCCGCACTGCTCCCTACACGTGCTTGATTCCCATCGCCCCTGGAACCTTGATAACCTTTTCGCTACATCTCAAATCAACGACCGCATTTTTATCTGGGATGACGGTGAAATTGACGAACGGTTACATAGAGAGCAAGAGGCGTACGAGCAACTGGAGTTTGATATCGATTCTGATTCAGAGAGCGATACCTCCGAGGGCGATGATGAGGAAGACGAACGAAACAGTGAGACCTATTCAAATGTGTCCGGATCACAGGAATCAGACGCAATAGCTTCCACGCAGCACAAGCGTGCGCACAAATCGCACGAGGAACGAGAAAGAAAACGAGCTCGTCTCGATGGCCAGCAGCGGCAACTTTACCGCACCATCTTGGCGAAATATTACGCACGCGGCAGCTGGACTGGTATGAGCGTGGCTCAAATGATGTATATTCTTGCTGTGGCACTCGGTCGCGGAGATCGAGACAATCTTTGGTATGCGATTCTCGGATTGACGTCACAATATTTGTCAAACTCTATTCACGCAAGCACTTATGATGGCTACGCTGCGGCTTTGGCCTCTGACGTAGTCGCTATGGATACTACAGAGAGAGGCGAGGATGGTCAAGGTTCTACCATGGAGAAACATGGTGCAGATGACTCATCTGTGCATGTCATCAATCATGAATTGCGCTTCACCTTGTATCGCCATTGGAGCCTGGAATCCAGTATGTACCACACAAGTTATGTCGCTGCTAAACTTGGTATTTGGCGAGAGAAAGGGATCAATAAATTGCGAGGTCTTCTGGCAAAAATGGGACTCTCACTCGCTAATTGTCGGCAGACATACGAGCACATGGAGCTTGACTTGCGCCAATCTCTTGTGCAGCGCATGGAGTCCATTGCTCCTGAATATGGCTTGGTTGACTTAACTTTCCGTTCCTTCACGCGCGCTTACGGCTTCCGCACTGTACCGCTTAGTGCATCGGATGTTGTTCAAGGTATATCGGCTTTGCTCCAAGCAGCACACGGTGTTCGAATCGAGATTGAAGGAGTTCAGATGGTCCACACTGATCCTAGTATCAGTGGCCCACGGAGTATTGACCGACCTGTTGGCACTTATGGGGCACGCACTTTGTGGTCTTTGGCCGACAATGGCATTAATATTGGCGAGCGATCAGGTCCTACATCACGTACGGGATCAGAAGATCCTGCTGACGATGAAGAAAACTCCGTGTCGGCCACATGGGTAAAAAACTTCTTCGAGGCGTATACAGCCATGGATATGCAAAAGCCCAAAAGTGTAACACTGCTACAGCTATCGCTTCAGTTGGCCAAAGCTTTACACGAGGCTATTGTGACACAGGGTGTCAGTATCATCATAAAACAATCTATCAAGACACTTCGATCTTTCCGACTCGCGGTGCTACAAGATGGGCCATCACTTCATCTCTTTGTCCAACCAGACACGCTGACACGTCTAGGATATTGGCTGATAGATGCCCTTCGTGACATCGTTGTCGAGCAGCATGCACGTCGTATCGAAGCGAAGCGTGAGCGTAGACGAAGCAAGGGTGACGACTCCGTCCCAGTGACAACTCCCCAGAATTTGCCCTTCGTGTTGGCTGCACTTGACACAGAACGTGATGTCTTTGTGGTTGTGGGCATTGTTGGTGCTCCTGACTATGGCGATGTCAGCAAAAACCGGTTTGGACTGGCATTCCAAGACGCGGCCCAATCTAGCGGTGCGCGCATGCGCAATGACCGATTCGAATCTAGCGTACTAGAAGTACGCCGTGATGATCTGATGCCCTTTATAGAAGGTCTCCACCTGAAAGCGTAAAGGAAGTACAATCTATTGGATGGTTGATTAGCGGCGTACGCGTCAGCGCACGTGAACGGCACCAAATGCTTGCTGATGTGGATTGTAGAGTACACATCCTCATTGGTCACAGATTCGGCCGACTTGACCCACGGCTTGACGGGTGGCGCCGAAAGCCCGCACACCCATTTCGCATCGCACGCCAGCCGCATTGCGCGCCTATATCGCTACGCGAACTCCTGAATTCTTTGCAACGCGTCCCGACGCGTCGAGAAAGCGCGAGTTCAACGCTACCTTGGCTATATCCCCTGGCCAGTCCCTCTGGGATATTTTCAGGCATCAAACAATACGTTTTAGTCTGGTCCCATATCAGTTATAAACTACTCCTGACCCTGTGGCTCCTAACTTTGACCCTCTGATTCAACTTCAGTATGGTGGAGGCTGGTTCTCCCTCTTCAGGGTCTACACCTTCGGCACCTGGTTTTAGTTGTACGACTAACGACGTGGCGCAACCCAATATCCCGTCTACCAATGCGGACGGGCCGCAGCTTTCGTCGTCCAATCTGCTAAGCCAGTTACCGCCTCAGATCCAGCAGCAACTGGCTGGTATGACCAAGGATCGTTTCCAGCAGATCATCGCGGTATGTATATGATATCTTACCCTCCAGAGAATCCAGCAACTTAAGAACAATGGCGAAAATGAGCAAACAAGCCCTGAGTATGCTGCTCTTGCCCAGACGCTAAAGGCGTTCCAATATTTACAACAGCTGCGTATCCAACAGGTGAATGCTTCTCGTCAATCTCAGACTGCATCTACCAACGCCCCATCAACATCAGGCAATGCGCCCAGCCAAAGTACACCTGCTAAGCCTGCCAATACAGCTTCCACTGTGAACGGGAACCAATCTGCTCTTGCTTCAGCTGTTCAAGCGTCTTCTGCGTTAACGCCTGACCAATTAAACGCTCTCCGCACACAAGTTAATGCTTTCAAGCAGCTTGCACGCAATCAGCCTATGTCATCCCAACTGCAGGCGCATTTGGCAAGCGATTCATTCACTGATCAACAATCTACTCCTTCTGTCACTTCCAAGATGGCGGATGCAGCAGCAGATTCTCATGCAGCGCATGTTGCCACTCATGGTCCTGATCCTATGAAGTCTTCTGCCGAGGAGAAGTCGTCAACCAACAAGACAGAGTCGGATGCTGGACCTACTAAACCAGCCGATGACCCATCTAGCAAAGTATATCCATACAATGCTTACCTGCATCCTTTCACGCTGTTGGCAAAACCGGCTTTGTCGGGAGGCAACGACCTGGCTTCTCTTCAACAACGCTTGCTCATACCCAGCCTTCTCCCTACTGGTGTCAACTCACAGCTTCTGCTTGAAGAACGCGAGCGATTCATCCAGGCGCGTATCCAGCAACGCATTCGCGAGCTAGAATCTTTCCCTGCGAATATGGCACAGGTCCCTACTGCTCCCAGTTCACAGTCGTCGGAGCAGACGAGCTCTCGCGGTTGTAATTCCAATGCGAAGGTTAGGGCTCTTATTGAACTCAAGTCACTACATCTTCTTGATCGCCAGAAGCAAATGCGGGAGAAGATCCTTGCTAGCATGAACCTTGCCACATCTTTAGGGCTTGATCGATCAGCTTTCCGGCGCGTTCGGAAACAAGCTCTTCGAGATGCTCGTGTCACGGAACAGCTCGAGCGCAAGCAACGTATGGAGCGAGAGCGCAAGGTTAAACAGCGCCACACTGACTACCTTACTCTTATCTGCTCGCACGGCAAAGATATGTTGGCTGCTCAGGCAAAGGCTGCTGATCAAGCCCGGAAGATTGGTCGTCTCGTTCTTAAGCTGCACAATGACACTGAGCGCGAGGAACAGAGACGTATTGAGCGCGTCGCAAAAGAGCGTCTCAACGCTCTTAAGGCTGATGATGAAGAGGCTTACTTAAAGCTGATTGATACTGCCAAAGATACACGCATCACACACTTGCTGCAGCAGACTGATGCTTATCTGGACAGCCTTGCCCAGGCTGTGCGTGCTCAACAGGATGATGATGCGCATAAAGACTGGAGCACTATTGATGCCGTGGAAGGCGGTGTTGTGGATGAGACCACATTTGGCGCATCTCGCCAAGATGATCCTAGTGATGATTCGAGCCGCGTCGACTACTATTCCGTGGCCCACCGCATCCAGGAGAGCATTACTGAGCAACCCTCTATTCTGGTTGGGGGCAAGTTGAAGGAGTACCAAATGAAGGGTCTGCAGTGGATGGTGTCGCTGTATAACAATCGCTTGAATGGTATTCTTGCTGACGAAATGGGTTTGGGTAAAACGATCCAAACAATTTCGTTGATCACCTTCTTGATCGAGAACAAGAAGCAGAACGGTCCATACCTCGTTATTGTCCCTCTGTCCACATTGACAAACTGGGTGAATGAATTCAACAAGTGGGCCCCGTCTGTTACCACACTCGTTTACAAGGGAACTCCAAACGTTCGGAAACAGCTCGCTGGTCAACTCAAGATGGGCACTTTCCAGGTTCTGCTCACAACCTATGAGTACATTATCAAGGAGAAGAACCTTCTAGGGAAGATCAAATGGACCCACATGATTATTGATGAGGGTCACCGTATGAAGAATACCCAAAGCAAGCTCACTGTGACACTCACTCAGTCATATTCCAGTCGGTATCGACTACTTCTAACTGGTACTCCTCTCCAGAACAATCTTCCTGAATTATGGGCATTGCTCAACTTTGTGCTCCCCAAGATTTTCAATTCGATCAAGAGCTTCGATGAGTGGTTCAATACTCCTTTTGTGAACACGGGCGCAGGAGACAATAGCATGCAGCTCAATGAAGAAGAGGCATTGCTTATTATCAAGCGTCTTCACAAGGTATTGCGACCGTTCTTGCTCCGTCGTCTGAAGAAGGATGTCGAGGCAGAGCTTCCTGATAAGGTTGAGAAGGTCATTAAGTGCCGCATGAGCGCGCTACAGGCCAAACTCTATCAACAGATGAAGCGCCATAAGGTTATTTTAGGTGATGGAGGAAGTGGACCTGGCAAAGTGGCCAAACCGATGGGTATTCGCGGTTTGCAAAATGCCATCATGCAGTTGCGCAAGATCTGCAACCATCCGTACGCCTTCGAGCAAGTCGAGGCGACCATTAACCCTACAAAGGAGAATGGTCCTGACTTGTACCGCGTGGCAGGCAAATTCGAATTGCTTGATCGAATTCTTCCCAAACTCTTTGCGACAGGCCACCGTGTTCTCATTTTCTTCCAGATGACGGCTATTATGGATATTATGGAAGACTTTTTGCGTTTCCGTGGCATCAAATATCTTCGCCTTGATGGTTCGACAAAGCCTGACGATCGTTCTGTTCTGTTGAAGCAATTCAATGACCCTCAGTCTGAATACGACGTTTTCATTCTTTCTACTCGTGCTGGTGGTCTTGGTTTGAATCTTCAATCTGCTGATACTGTTATTATCTATGATTCAGACTGGAATCCTCATCAAGATTTGCAGGCTCAGGATCGTGCCCATCGTATTGGTCAGAAAGTGGAAGTACGCATTTTGCGTCTTGTGACCGAGAAGTCTGTTGAAGAGACGATCTTGGCGCGGGCACAGTCAAAGTTGGAGATCAACGGTAAAGTCATTCAAGCCGGCAAGTTCGATAACCAAGCTACGGCTGATGAACGCGAGCTATTACTTCGGGCGATGCTCGAGGCAGATAACGAGGAAGACGATGAAGAAGAGCGAGGTGAATTAAATGATGACGAGCTCAATGAGCTGCTTGCACGCAGTGAAGAAGAAGTTGCCAAATTCCAGGAAGTCGACCGTGAGCGCTTGGCTGACGAGGAAACGGAATGGCGTGCGCTTGGAAACACAGGGCCTTTGCCTGACCGTTTAATCCAGGAAAGTGAGCTGCCGGAGATATACCAGCGTGACTTTGATACTGAGGCCATTGATGGAACGGCAGAGGAACAACCGCTTTCGCGCCGGCGTAATGTCGTCCATTACGACGACGGTCTTACCGAAGAACAGTTCCTTCGTGCGCTGGAAGGTGAAGAGGACCTCAATGAGGTGGTTGAGCGCAAGCGTGAGCGTGCTGAAAAGCGTCGACTGAAGCAGCAATCCAAGGATGTTTCTACTTCGGATGATACATTGGCTGCTGACCGTAAGCGCAAAGTTGCTGAGAGTGGTAGCTCTACTCAGGTTGAGTCTGCTTCTGAGACTGTTGCTGATGCTACTAGTAAGCGTCGCAGGATGGATTCGTCAACAGACAAACTCAAGATGGCCATGTTACGCTGCTATTCAGCTGTTGAACAGTGTGAGGAGGAAGGAACGGGTCGGCTGCGGAGTGCCTTGTTTGTTGATATTCCGAAACGCTCCGAGTATCCTGATTACCACATCGTCATCGCCCAACCTATTGCCTTGAAGCAAATCAAACGTCGGATTGAGTCGCACTCGTATGAGAATTTACATGCTCTTCAAGCTGATTTCCATCTGATGTTTAACAATGCTCGCACCTACAACCAGGAGGGTTCTTTCGTATGGAATGATGCTGAAGAACTACAACACGTATTTGATACCACTCTGGCCGAGGTGCAACAAGAATTCAAAGACGAAAACATGGAGCCTAGCAACGACATACCTTCGGTGAAGAATGAGTCCGGTCACCCTGATACAATGTCCGAGTCTATTTTGGAAGTTGAGGAAATGGCGGAGCCACGCCCCAAGGTCGGAATGAAAATTAAGCTATCTATGGGTCGTCGCAAGCGGACCTAAGGTACAGTGTTTCTGTCGCATGGCCTATAGGTATACCATAACTGGATGCAACATGATATTAACCTGTATTATGTCATATTTAACCATGTGACGAGGTCTAAATATCCGCCACAACTGGTCGTCGATCGCGTTCTTTACGTAGTTTATCGCCCAGTGATTGGTTGAATATTGACTAAGTCTGTCCCCGTGACTGCTAGGCGAACGTGGGGATTGGTCTGGCATGGTTTATTGATCCGACCTGCGGCTTTCCTTACAACCCCATTCCCCTCATGAGCGATCAAGGTCAGAGCTACTTCAGTGGTGAACACCAGACTTCGACAAGCGGTACGATCACGCCAGGTGCCCCGTACGTAATTCATCTTTCATACTAATATATGACAGTGTGCACAACATTGCGCAGACGCCTGTGCTCGAGTCCGGTAACCCCTTTGACAAATTTTCGATTCCCTCGGAGGCCCGTAACCAGCAAATTGTCGGTAACATTGGTGACAGTGTGCCGGATGACAAGTTCAAAATTCTCCTTGCTCTGGATGGCACTGAGGCCGGTGACCTGGCCTTCAACTACGTTCTGGACAAGAAACCCTTCAGCACAAACTGCCACATTTTCCTTGTGACTGTTCTTTCTGCCAACGTGCTTGGTGGCCCGTGGGTTTCGGGTCCCCTGACCATTGACAGCAAGAAGCAGAATGAGCTTCTGAAGCAGCTGCGTCACCAGGCCGTTGAGCGTATGAACCCTTACCGCAAGAAGCTTCAAGAGCAGGGCTACGGCGTTACCATGCACGTGCTTCACGGTGAGGCCCGCGCCTCGCTTCTCAAAGTTGTGAACTACCACAAGTGTGACAGCATCGTGATCGGTAAGCGCAACCGTGGCTGGAAGAAGGGCCTGAGCAGCGGCACTGTGTCGTCGTACCTGGTCCACCACTCGCCGGTGCCCGTTCTTGTCGTCAAGTAATTTCTTTATTTGAGATTGCATAGTACTTAGAATGCTTAATCAATCTGCTATGTACCAAGACCATACCTCCTTATTCTAGCCAAGGGTATACAACACCTAGAGCCAATCGCCTTTCATCCAAATTTTCATACTTGCACGGACTCCCATGCAGTACCTGTGAAGAAACACTATAACAAACCACACAAAACATGGGGAAAGCGTTTTGCATTTTGAGGCATCGATGCTATCTACACCAAGGCCAGAATCAGGAGAGTATGGGAGTATTCAATAGCTTGAAAGACGGCCAAAGAACACACCTACTTCCGCTTAGTAGTACACCACCGGGGGCTTCTTGGGGCCCTCGAACGCCTCACGCTCAGCAGCAGTCTGGTAGTTACCGTGGCCGAACTTGGACGAGGTGTCGATGAACTTAAGCGTAACCTTCTCCAGGTCACGGCGAGAAGTGTGGATCTGGTGCGACTTGCGGATAGTGAGAACACGCTTCTTCACACCCGGGCAAGAGCCCTTGATCATGATGAAGTCGTTCTTCACAACACCATAGTGAGGGAAGCCACCCATCGGGGTAATAGGCTTCTGCGTGGTGTCGAACTCAGTCGCGGCCGACGCCTTGTCAGCACCGTTGCCGATACGGTAGATCTTCTTGTTCAGTTCAGTGCGGTGGTGGTAACCGTCTTGACCCGAGCGGGCAACAGTGAACATAACGTTGGCCGGGTGCCAAGCACCGATACAAGCGACCTTGCGCAGGCCCTTGTGGGTCTTGCGGGGCAGCTTCTTGGTACCCCAACGGGCGGTCACACCCTCGTAACCCTTACCCTTCGTAACACCAATGACATCAACATTCTCGTCCTGGGTGAAGAGGCTGTTAACATCGACAGTCTTCTCGAAAAGGCCGTGGGCGAAGTCAACCTTCTCGGCGACCGAGCCACCGTTCACCTGGATCTCCATCAGGTGAGCCTTCTTTTGCTTCAGGCTAGTGTTGCGAAGCTGGGTGTGTGCCAGAACACGCACGACAGTGCAGTACTTGCGGATGCGCTCGAGCTCGCGGGCAATCGACTGGCCGTTGTTCTCCGAGTGCTTCTTAGCGTATTTGGTGAATGCCTTCTTCTTGCTGCGGTACCAGTTCTTGTAGAAGCGACGCTTAACCTCATCCGAAAGGTGCTCAGCCCAGACAGTAGTCAGCGACCGCAGACCACGGGGAGTCTCGACGTAACCAACAACACCAACCACAACCATAGGAGGGGTCTCGATAATGGTGGTGGCCTCAACAATCTCGCGCTTGTGGTATTTGGAACCAGGACGGTCAAGTTCACGGACAATGTGAGTCATACCAGCCTTGTAACCCATGAAGGCTGTCAGATGGACGGGCTTCTTAGCGTCGTCCTTGGGGAAAGACTTGACCTTGCCGCGGTGGCTCGCCGCACGCTTGCGGGGCAGGAAACCAAGCGAGCCATGACGAGGGTGCTCGAACTATCAATGTTAGCATATACTGTCCCCAACGACACGGAAACACATACCTTACAGTGAGACATTGCTAATGCCGTCGAGGTGACGAGTCGAAGAAAACTGGACGTCCAAGCGACCCAAGCCTATGCTTGATCTTAACTCACGTGACAAAATATAACATAACACGTGACACACATTGTAATAACTCCACATGGCTCGTGCATTGTTACTACCTACACCTCCAGTGCAGTGCCTTCGAAGTTACCGTGGCACATGGTACAGCAATAGGCCAACCCATTGTCCACAGACCACCACAAAGGAGACCAGTCCGAGTGACATTTCACACATATGTGCATCTTTGAATCGATAAATTCTTGAGAGGTTTTTTTGTCTTCATCTAGCTCCATTGGTTCATACTGCTGCGGTTTGTCGACCCCACCATGGTCAACTTTCCTATTTTCAGGATCAGTCCATAGAGCATCCAACTTTTTGGCACGGCGCAAGAGAGCGTGCGATGATTCCACCAAACTTGCGCTCTTGTTCGTAGCCATCGTAACTTGCTTGTGCGTATGTGCATACGCTTGCATGGCGTTCATTTTGAGTTTCGGGTCCGTCTCAAAGAATTCATACGTCTTCTTCGATTTGGCAGCTCCAATATGTTCTTTGCACCAGACTTGGGCACACATATGCCCAGTTTCTGATTTGAATGTCAAAGTGTTCACAGATTCTCGCCTGGAAGTTTTCACAGGGAATATTTCAAAGCCTAACATGCATGACGGGTGTGACAAAAAAGCGCAAGATACATGGAATTGTGTTCGGCATGTAGGTTCAGCACACTTTACGCAGACACCCTTAACTTCTTCACAAATAGAACAACGTATTTCATAGCGACTCATCGGAAGGCTTCCCACACCTTCCACAGGCTTCATAGTGACACTGTCAGCAAACATTACATCAGGTGTCCACATAGCACAAAGTAAATGTACCCAGTTGTTGCATTCGGTCGGCTTGTAAACATCTAGAGCATTCAAACAGTTAGGATCATTGAATAAAGACTTGCGGTTATGTACCGAACTCGCAGTAATTCTCTTAGTAGGCGTTTCACCACATAGTACACAGCATGGTAACAGGGATGCACTGGGGTCTTTATCATTTGCACAAGTATCGCAAAGCCATCTTTCGGTGTCAAGGTCCTTTTCAGAAAATCCAAGACAACATTGGTGACCGGCCATTCCACATTGCGCACAACTGCGTAGGAGTTTCTTCGGGTCCCATCGGCGACACATGATGCATTTACTCACCTCAAATTGTACCGAAGGTGCCGGTGAAGCCCCCTTTCCTGGTGTCGAATGGATCGTAGAGATACTGACATGGGGAACTAAAACTCCCAAACCAGATTGCTCGGATCCTTGCTCGATAGCCGCATTCCTTTTGTCGTCTGTGATGAACGCTGTAGCTGTTTCAGCGGCATACTTGCGCCAGTATTGACCGCAATACACACACAGAGCATATCCAGGGGCGTTGATCAAGTTCTTATACCAAAATGGACTTGATGTTGTCGAACAAAAGGCACAAGCTAATTTAGCAGGCCTCTTCTGATCTTGCAGATCTTCCAAGTCTTGGTCTGAAAGAACAGAACCTGTGGGTGACGATTCTCTTTCTTGTCCTCCTTGCAAAGTACGAATACCACGCAATGTTATTTTGCACTTCTCTTCCCCACGCCACCTCTCACCCAATTTACGCATTTTCCATTGATAAACGCCTTGAACAATTTCTGCAGGAGGACGTCTAGGTAAAGCGCGTCTCAAGTGCTTCATCTCCCCACCTTTCTGTGTGATGGTCTGCTCAATAATTTGTGTTTCTTTCGAGGTAAATGGGTAGTATGCAAAATCTTCATCTCGACTCTGTGCGAATATGTTGGCAGCGACCTCATAATCGAACTCTTGAGCACACAATATCGACAACGCACGGTTCTTAAACGAATAGGAACACCGTTCGATGGTTGATTTGGGCGCAGTAACTTGCTCTAAATAGTGATCCACTGCGTGTCAGCCAAACTGCTTCATACCTCGATTCCAGTCCCCATCTGGTGGGGGCACACAAATTACTCGTAAATTTTCTTCCAAGCCACGCTCGATTAGTTGTTCTTGCGAATTATCCACTTCTTGAACAAACAATCCAGCTCCAGAGGCGTCGTCTGCATCAGCACGTTTCCTTTTATGATACTGTACTCGTTTTTTCATCCGTGGTGCTGGTTTTGAAAGACGCACTGAAGTATCTGGCTCTTCCACTCCTTGTAATTTTTCATATTCAAGTGAATCCGAACCTTCGCGTATATTTTTCTCGAAAGAGGATATATCCATCTGATATCTCGGTCCGAGTCTTGTGACAGCGCGGGGATAGATTGAATCATGTGAATCTAGCACATCCATCGCATTTGTGTGTTCGCCAAAGTACCTGTAAGGCCATCCATTAAAGCATCTGAGCCCCTCCCTATCGACAGGCGTGCGGAAATCATGTTCATTTTCCGTAGGCATCACATCTCCAAATAAATGCGCTTGGGTTCTTTTGATTGTGTTGGATTGACCCCTTGAACCACGGACCGTCGTGCTCACTTTCGAATCAAGTCCACCACCACCAACACCACATTCTTCCACAATTTCATCATGACTTTTGGCACATGGTGCACAATTCCAGCAATAACCTTTTGCTGGCTTTGACTGTAACGGTGGATTTAGGCACGCCATGTGGAAAAATTTCCGGCAGGTATCGCATCGAACAGACTCTGATGTAGCTGCCCATTGATAACAGATAGCGCATCCACGTAAAGCATCACATAGTTCAGCAGACACAGACGTCTCTGCCACGATGAAAGAATATCTTTCACGAAGCACAATGAGAACTTGCTCTGGTGCATTTTTCACTTTGTAGGTGGGAATAACATCATAAAATCGATGAATATACCTGTCAAACAGCTGATAAAAGTAAAAGTGATCATCTTTTCGTTTCCATGCAGTGAGTTCGGGGGCTGATCCATTGCTTATTAGGTCACGATGTTTCACACGACATTTGCCCCGTATTGCAGACACGGGAAACAGGTCCGAATGCATTGTAGCCACTAACAACCGTGGGTCATTGTTTAGGCGATGTGTGAGATCTCTCATTCGGAAAAACAAGTTGGCCCGAATATGGTTAATGGGCCGTCCTTGATGATCTGGTTGTTGCTGAAATCCCATCACACGAGCCACAATATATGGTTCCCCATAACCATACGCCCATGGGGCAGATATATATACAAAGTCATTCATTAATACGACACACAACGTACCATTGACACCAATGTGTATGTCTTTCCGCAGCGTTAGCCGACTTGACGCTGTGCGATCCTTAAACGGGGTCATGGTTCGTGCCAAGTTGGTATGCCTCCACTCTCTCCCGAAGAGCTCAGGGACGTTCCCTAGCTCATAACCCCGGCATCGATTCGATGTTTGCTTATTTATCGCATTTAAGTACCATTTTAATATACACCATATAGAACACAACTATGCATCATGATCGTAGCAACATTCTATCATTTCTGTCCCATAAATTGTCCGGTGGGTTCTAAACTGGGAAAGCCAGCGGAAACCAAACTTTGTACAGGTACACTTGCAACCGAGTTGTCGTTCTCACTTTGTACACCAACATCACCACTCCCGCACGGTATATTCTGCATTCTTACTCCTGGCCAGTGTGTAAACGGCTCTTTTATATGAAGTGCACTGTTACTTTGTGTCAGTGCATCCACACCAGGTGGAGAGATAAACATGTTCATGTCAGGTTTGGAATTTTCAAATATAGGATGTGGCGCGAAGAATGGTCTGTTGTGCACAGCACCCACATTAGTCGATGTGGGAATGCCATACGGATATCCAGCTGCCAATTGGTAGTATGCCAATACAATAGGCGAAGTGTTCGTAGATGGATGACTAACAAACGGCGGAGAAAAGCGTCGGTATAGCCCGAAGAGCTCCATGTCAAGCATTGGCTTAGATTGCAGCCCACTGACTGTATCATTTGGAGGATTCAAATCACTGATAGGAACCACTGGATCGACATTTGCCGGAACAGAATAATGTACATCTGTCATAGACGAAATCAATCCGTTACTCTCGTACTGCGCATGTGGTGGAACTGGTGTCCTTGGTGCTCGCTCCGAAACCCCCTGCTCATGGTTGTGCCTGCCTGGCCACAGTGAATTGTTATTACGGACCAAGTCAGTGGATGAAATATGATCGGGCATTTGCAAGGGGCCAAGAGCGTATCCATTCTCCAACAATCCATGGGTCATAGGAGTCGGAGAGGACTGAATGCGTCGTTCCTCTCTTTCATCCATAATCGGCCAACTCAATTGGCTCTGGCCAGTAGGTGACTCAGCGGTATATGCCGTAGTCGGACAACCATACTGTGTCCCAGGAAGAGCCAGTGTATGCCCAAGAGGAGTGGAGATCGGCGATAAATGCATAGACCATGAAAGCGGGGATCTCGTCATACACGAGGCTGACTCTTTGCACTGAAGCCATTTTAAATCAATTTCTCGCTGGTGCTTCAAACTTTTTAAGGCTGCACACCACCAGGCGTAATCAGAGGGTGTCACATTGGCATTAGCCCCAATACCAGCATACATCTGCAGCTCCATCTTGGTTACTTCTTTCAATGGCGTCCCAGAAAGATCAGCCCAGGTCTTGTTCGTATACGTATAGTCGTCCAAGAATTTATTTGCTAGTAATACCGAGGTCAGGAATAACCGGTATTCGCTCCCATGTTGTCCAACGAGTCCCAAGCGTCTCCTCTTTAATCGATAAATATAATACAATGAAACAAGCACCACTGAATACGACACTTGAGTTGTTCGCAATATCTTTATCACGAAAGAGACAAAGCGATCCGTAGGATATACTTGAATCTGGCTCGGTCTAGAAGAAACGTCATCCAGAGAAAATATAGGTGAATTCATTGAGAGTGCCGGTCGATGGAATCCTTTCTGACTTGACCATGTTTGCGTATCAGATCGTTTACGCTTTGTTCCAGAAGTATTTGTCTGTTGAATAGGTAGTCGAGATGCTTCAGCAAACCAAATATAGCAAACCATAGACGCACACCACTCACCCCTTTTAGTGTGGTAGAGTTCATCTACAGGTAATGCCGATTGCTTAGCCTTTCGGTGTTTTGCATCAGCTTCGATCACAGAATTGCCTGTCTTTAAATTCGGATCAGACGGCTCGGTGTTAGCATCGGGGTTGTCAAGCAACGAAACAGATGATTTTGGGTTAGATACAACCGAATTCCTTGCCTCATCATCCAGTTTCCCGTTTGAGGAAAGTACTCCTTGATAAGTGTCCAAAACGCTTGGGTTTTGCATGCCTGAACTGGAGGCCGCATCCACCACAACCCCAACCGCCATAAATGTTAATCGTCAATGATCTCAGAGGGGCATTCCAGGATGGCGGATGGACGTTTTTGGACAGGATATTTCAACCCCAATCTTGTGAATTGTATAAGTGCCGAAAGAAGTGCAGTTCCTGTAGAATAGGATACCTTATGTAGTGTTGACCACAGCCTAAACTATCCCGCTTGTGGCAAGCAAATGAAATTTCTGCAACGTTTCGCACAGACGCATTAGCAATCTCAAAGTATATGTAGTCACTGTCCCATTCATTTGTTCTGCGCGCGCGACGCATTCCACATGCGCCTTTGGCCTGCTGTACGGGTACCGCGCCTCGGAATCCAACCAATGACAAAGAAAAATCCTTTTCAGACAAGGGGCTGTGCTTAGAAATAGTCAAACTCTTATTTCCGAACTGCAAGTCAGTGACCGGAGGCATTGGCCATCTTGTCCCAGCTAGGGATAGTTAATTGTACCAATCAAAAAAATTCAACCAAGTCCTGACGTGATTGCTATGTCATCGGCTCCACATATTGTCAAGTGCCAAGCCTGAGTGCATAAATCCGGGTATGTTGCCTCATTTCAACCAATGAAAAGATGGCTCATATCTAGTTGCAGATTATTGTCACATCTCCGAAAATGAGCTTGGCTTCGTCGGGGTTCAAGTTTATCCGCCAGCTCAGTCCCTGCAATGTAATTTCAGCCAATAATATTAAGCCCCTCTCCGTGGAGCAAAGATGAGGCGGCAGATTGCACTAGTCAGAGGGTGTGATAGAAGGCATTCATACTCAGGAACGCTGTCGGAACCCGAATCGGCCCTAGTTCCTGAACTTCCCCGAGACTCCTCCGTATCCCACAATGACTAAGTCCAAGTCTACAGGGCTTCACAGTTCAGGGGACCGCCGTACAAAGGCAACATTGGGAACGTCTGGTAATAGCGCTGCTGTATTTCAATGCCAAGGCTTTGGTGATTGTCGGATGGTCTTTACACGCAGCGAGCACCTTGCCCGACATATCCGCAAGCATACGGGAGAACGGCCTTTTCAGTGTCATTGCCAGAAATCCTTCTCTCGTTTGGACAATTTGAGGCAGCATTGTCAGACGGTGCATTCCGATACACCTGAGCGAAACCAGGAACTGCTAGGTAAGCTCACAGCCTTACACACAAACCTGGCTGCATCTGTTGCTGCCCAGAATCGTCATGCGGCTAGAGCTGCCGCCAAACGTCAGACGCCAAATACTTCTAAGCCTAATCGACAGAAGCATGATTCTGATCAAACTCCGGCCTCGCAGGAAGATTGCGACATGCAGCCGTGCCAACCGGAACATGGCCCTGGCATGACTGTCAACTCATTGCTCTCGCATGAAGAGGCTATGGAATCTCGTTATCCCACTATTGTGCCATTGAATCGTTCTCAGTCGCCCCCCATGATGTCATATACGCGCCCGGCACCTTACACCTATTCCCGACGACCTATACACTATGCCTACCCAACTGACATGCCACCGACACATATGGCTTTCTCTTATCCAAACTCTCGTGCTGAATATGTTCAGGAGTTGAGCTATCAGGCAAAAAGTACTGACCCTTTTTGGAAGTATGGTAAATATGATTCTCCGAATACGAAACTGCCTCCGTTGAAAGGTATAACGACGGGGTCATTGCCTCTCTCGGGGCTAAGTGATGGACAGGGTGCCCCAATGCGCCCATTTCCTAGACAAGCGGCGTCTTCTTCGGAGTCACACTTGGTTCCTGCATTGCCACCCCCTTCCACGCTTTCTCGTCTTGGTACCAATGACGCGATACTACCCCCGCTCTCAAAGTCACCTGCGCGTGCACAAGAGACACCTTCGCACTTTGGGCCAAGGATTCAGGACACCTCCACTTCCTTGACTCGCCCATCTATTGCCAGACTCGATCCAATGTCATCAGAAACTCGACCGACCCGAGTGATGTCAGGATCCATGTCCAAGGGGGGCAGGTACCAGTATTACTCCAGCATGGATGAGTTCCATCATTCTTATTATGCTGCACCCGGCCTCGGTGCCGTACATCGAATGATGGATATTTCTCCAGCTGGTTTGGGATTGACATCGCCGACGCATCACTTGTCCGGCAGGCCCCTTGCAAGGTACAATGGCACAGCGATTCAAAACCTGCGCTCCAACACTTCCTTTGATGCCGCTAAGGAACGATTACACCTGAGAGGCCCTTATCAAAAGACGCGAACAATCATTGACGGTATTACACGGCCGGCAAATGCTGAAAAGGAATTGGGATCTAATCCTGTTATTCCAATTCCTATACACCCTAGCAGGTAGCATGCAATTTGAAAAGGTATCTATTCCTAACTCAATAGCGTCTACAATAGAGACCTATTTAGCTTCTCCACTTCAATCTGGTGCGTATATCCTAGTTACATTAAAATTTCATGCTCATACAAACGCATCCATATTCTGAGATACAGGTGCAGGTTTGATGTCTGTGTTTTCCATCGAGTCAATGACAGCGGTGTTATTTTCGACATCATTCTTGATTGATGTCCTTGATTCATATCCAGGCGGAATCCATCTTGCCGAGTTCCATGGCTTCACTGATTTGTCCTCGTACATAGCTTGAACTGCTTCCAAATCCAAATTGACTGTCTCATACAAGAAGAAATAGACAATCAAAAAGCTGCCCAAACAGCAACCCACGAACACATAACCATAATAAAAGTCAATATCGTCTGTAATAGGACTGGTGAAGAAGGCGAGCAAAAAGTTCCATGTCCAATTGCTTGCGGTGGCTAATGCCATTTGCTTTGCACGAAGCTCTGGAATCGCATTTTCAGCAATAGACGACCAAACACCAGGACCCCAAGTGCTTGCAAAGCCTAGGATGAAGAAACACGCAGAACAAATCATCAAAGTGCCAGTAGAGCTACTCGTGATTTCATACACGCCGTTCACCCACTCGCCACCGAGGACACCCGCTGTGGCGAATACAATGAGCCAAATGGTCATCCAAATGGCACCGACTGCGAGACACATGCGCCTTCCAAAGCGGTCAAGCGCGTAAAGCCCTGGGAATGTTGTGAACACATTCACCGCACCCAAAATAATCTGGGCCACATAGCTATTCTTTTCAAGATCTGGGAAAATCCGCACGGGCTTGAAAATCGTTGCACCATAGTAGAAGAAATAATTGGCACCGGTGAGTTGCTGGCCCATCTGGAGCAAAATACCCATAAGTGTGCGATACAGGGCCTTGTATTCCAACCGGAAGCAATCTATCCAGCCCAATTTCTTCATTTTCCTCTCTTCCAAGATTTCTTGCTTAATCTCGTAAGACTCTGTTAAAACAAACTTATTCGACTCATCGACGCCACGCATTAGGGCAAGGACCTTTTGTGCTTGATCAAATTGGCCTTGTCTTGCAAGCCAACGTGGGCTCTCTGGACAAAACAAAATGCCCACTCCTAGAATAATGCCCCAAGCAAACCCAATGCCAATGGGAATGCGCCATTGTTTTGATCCAGAGTAATTGCGAGTACCGTAGCAGGCACAATAGGATAGCAAAAGACCCAGTGTAATAAGCAATTGATAGGAGCCCACCAAGGCACCACGCACTTGCCTGGGAACTGTCTCTGACTGATACACAGGTACAGCGGAGCTAAGCCAACCGATGGAAAGCCCCACAATAAGACGACCGATCATTATTTGCACCCAGCTATACTGCGACGCAATTTGGACGATCAAGCCCACTGTAAAAATAAGGCAGCCAATGGAGATGGAACGCCGACGGCCAATTTTGTCCGTAAGGGGGGCACCCAGTACAGCACCAACAATACTTCCTGCACTGAGGAGACTCACAACGAGACCTTCAATCCACGTATTCCATTTGACAGAGCCGTCAGGTTGGGGATACTGGGCAAATCGGTTCGTGAAGTCCTTCATTACCAGGAGGTCGGCAATTTGACCCGTGTCCCAGCCGAACAGGAAACCACCCATGGAGGCCAGTAGGGCCACTAAATAGGTCATGGCTCCGACTGGAGCCCCATATACAGTGTGAGGCATAGTGAACCTCGATGGATGGTGGGTCAAAGGTCGATTATAACACGTTGCTCTTACGCTATGCCTGACTTGAATGGGGCGACACGATTTTCTTCCGAACGTACCCCACATTTCTAAGTCGTTGATTGGTTCTTTTGTCTCACTCATATTTGTCTATTGCGTGGAACGCGCGGAGAAATAATTTCACCTAACCTCATGTATGCGTCATTTGTTGACTTCGGCAGGTCTCGCGCTTGAATTCACAGAAAATTGCAATGTATTCAACCGCCCTGCGCCAACGTCCGTAGACTTCCCATAAGAAGAGGATCTACCTAACTAAGATATCTCCTACTCTAGCGAACTATATTTCAACATGTTCATACTGATTTGTTAGCTTGGTTCTAAGCACGGGAGTAACCGATCCATGTTAAATGGTGCTCAGAGATGAAGGTAATGTTTGGCTGTACTTCGATGGTCGATCAGCATTAGCTTCAGTTTGGGGCGACACTGTTGCACATCATAGCAGGTGCGTGCCGTTAAAGCAGCGCCTTGGCATCACATGGATCGGTCTAACTCGTAGCACACATACCTGACAAAGGGCAACCCATGCATAGGATATCGGTGCCTGCCCCATCCTACGCTCATGCAAGGTAGGCTAGCTAAGCTTCCAGAACAGGCAACCCAGGCCTGTTGACCAGGATGCATCCTCAACTCAAACCGTCGCTCTATCCCGAAGGAGAGCGGCTGACCCAAGGAAGACACATACTTGGCCCCCAAACCTGCCCGCCCCGGAGGGCAAGGTTTCAAATCTCGAAGACGGGAACGCGAAACCACGGTACTGAATCCCCGGGCTCGAACTTTTATGTCTGGACGCGTCAGACAGGACCTAGAGCGGTCACATACCTCCTTGGAATTTGTTCAAGGAAAGGAAGTTTTTCTCTGGGCGGCCCACGTACCCTTTCTTAGTCAGCACTGGTTCCTCTCGTCGCAGCGTGTGCGTACCCATCGGTATGTCGCGCAATCTCGAACGCAACCAGGAGGCGACATGCTATGTCGGAAATCTAGATGAGCGTGTTTCTGACGAAATTGTTTGGGAGTTGATGCTTCAGGCTGGCCCTGTTTCTCATGTTTATCTTCCGAAAGACCGTATCACTCAAATGCACCAGGGGTATGCGTTCGCCGAGTACCGCACAGAGACGGATGCAGAGTATGCGTGCCGCATTTTGAACGGAATTAAGCTTTATGGGAAGCCGATACGTGTGAACATGTCTGCGAACGAGAAGCAAGAAGTGGATATTGGCGCGAATCTCTTTGTGGGCAACCTTGACTCTAGCGTGGATGAGCGCCAACTTTATGATACCTTTGCGGCATTTGGCAACATTGTTGGTACTCCGAAAGTCGCTCGTGATCCAACGACGCATGTGTCCAAGAACTATGGGTTTGTATCGTTTGATTCGTTCGAATCGGCGGATGCTGCGATTGATTCGCTAAATGGACAGTTCCTCTTAAACCGTCCTGTCACTGTCATGTTTGCCTTGCGTAAGGATGGAAAGAATGGCGAGCGCCATGGCTCCGAAGCAGAGCGCCTTGTGGCAGCCAAGGCACGTAAGAATCAGGTGCTTCCGAGCGCACAAGGGGCGTATGGTATGCCAAATATTGGCTGGGATGTGCCTACCGGAGCGCTCCAGCCATCCGAGATCTAATACTTGATGCTTGATACCGAATCCATAGGATCGCCACAACGTAGCGCACTCGTCGATACCCCCGGCACAGCGAGCCGGAGACGCGAGGCCCGATGTCCCCCGATGCTTACCTAGGCAGCCGAGCGGGTTTTCCACGGTGGCCTGGGCCGCCGTTAGCGTGTCGTGCTTGTTTTTAGCGCGTTGTGAGTGTGCTTCTTCCTGCGCAAGACCTCGTCTATCCCCCTTCTTTATACCATCGCTACGAGGCATTGATACCATGAAATGCTCCCTTGCAGCCGTGGCCGGCGTGGCGGCCTTGTCTGTACAGTGGGCCATGGCCTCCGTGGGCGATCGGTCAGTGAAATTCCATCTCTGTGTCAAGTCGTGTGAAATCGATACCTGCCAGGATCATCGGCCCAAGTCCCTCTCGGATGATACCATTGTGGTGCCGGATCCTTTGCCATGGTATCTGGTTATGACGGGCTGGTCTTGCGAGTCGAACTGCGCGTACCATTGTACCCACCGTATCACCAACGAAGCGAAGAAAAGGGTGCGCGATATCCAAACAAAGATCACAAATGGTGCCTTGCGTGAGCGTGCTGCGACCAAGGCACTGCATGAGCGCTGGGCGGAGCAGCTCGTGTGGGAGACAAAAGACGACGAGTTCAAGGAGTTGTGCGATGACACACACTTCCTCAGCTCGTCCGGCGAATGCGTGCCCCTGCTAACAGAGCCTCCGCCACCACTGCTGACGGACATGGAGACCCGGCGCATGATTGAGTCGATGGTTGCGCTGGAGCTTTCGAGCCTCTCGACTATCGACAAGCAGACCGTGCAGTTCTATGGAAAGTGGCCACAGCTGCGTCTCCTAGGAATGCAGGAGCCCATGTCTGTGCTATTTTCACTCTTGAACCTGCTTGTGCAGCTGCAAGCAATCTTTCACGTATTTGCGGACCTGATCCCCGACACCTTCCCTCTTAAGTGCGTGTACCTATGGCATGCGAGGATCGCGACGGTGGCATGGACTGCTAGCACTGTGTTCCACACGCGTGATGTTGGGTGGACGGAGCGCTGGGACTACTTTAGTGCGGCCGCAGTGCTTCTCTCCGGGCTGTTCCTTGCCCTCTGCCGGCTCTTGTACCTGCGACCGGGCACGCCGCTCTTTCACCACACCCTATTGGCCTGTGCTGGTGCCTGGGTTCTGCATGTACTGTACTTACTATCGCACCGACGACTCGACTACACGTACAATATGGCTGCGTGTCTCATGGTCGGTGTCGTACACAACACGCTGTGGCTGTTGTGTGCGCTGGCGCCGCACTTGCTGGAGCGTCTGCGTTCGCTGCTGGGGCACGGCGAAGCGTCTTCTTCGCAAAAGGGATCGACACTGGCTAGCGACGCTGGGCCGCCGCTCATGCTCTCTGTGCCCCAGCGTCAGCGCCTGGAATTGCTCGTGGCCGCTATGTTCCTGGCGCCGGCGCTGGAGCTGTTTGACTTTCCGCCACTTCTGCGCCTTGTTGACGCACATTCGCTGTGGCACTGTGTGACGATCCCGCTGACGTACTTTTGGTACCAGTGGCTCGCGAACGATGCTCGCGAGTGTGTGAGGACAACGGGATGGCATTCGGACCGACACGCGGAACGTAACGATACTGACGCCCACGAGCTCGAAGCGACTGGAATGAGCGCGTCAGTCCCGGCGGCCCTGTCGACGCTGCCGACGCCTGCGGCGGCTGCGCCTGCCTCGGCGCCAGCGCCAATTGATGCATCGCTACGGTCGCTCTGGGCGCACGTCCACCAAATGTGGGGTACGCTGTGGGACTGGACGTGGCACACTATGCGCATTTTTCGAGGGATGGTCATCACCTCGTAGACGTTGTACTGTATAGACCCCTACATGAACTCGAGATCATCGTCCAATGCCTCGTCGCCGTACGCCTTGAGGTCGATTCTGCGTAAGTTTATACACGTACGTATTCTTGGCACTGCTCGTGCCGACCTGCTTGGGCTTGGCTGCGGGTCGCTTGACGTTGCCACCTGTCTTCTTCGCCTCCTTGTCCGCGCGCACTTTGGCCTCCGCAAGCTCGCGCAGCTTTGTGGCGCCCTTGCGCATGTCGACATCGCGCAGACCGTTCGTGGTAAGCAGTGTGATTAGGTGCGGGAAGAAGTGCTTGTCAAAGCCGGGGCGAGACGCCTTGGGCTGCACGAGCGTCTGGTACAGCTCCTTGGCAAACGCCTCCCACTCATCCTTGCTCGTCGGCTTGGCGTCAACGAGCGAGGACGGCGCGGCAGCGGAAGCACCGGCTTTTTTTTCGTCCAAGGACGAGGCGCCGAGAAGAGCCGCGGCGTTGTCGAGGTCAGAGCGCATCTGCGCCTCCTTTTCCTGGCGGCGGCGCTCGTTCTCATCCTCGTCGTCGCCCTCGAGGTCCCAATCGTCAAAGTCATTTCCCTATCATTAGAAAATAAACGTACCGAGTTCTGTTGGCGCTGCGCCTCTTTCTCGGCAATCTTTTGCTTCACCGACAGGCGCTTCTTGGGCTCGGGCGCCGGCGCAGGCTTCGGCGGCTCCTCCTCTTCCTCCTCCCAGTCGTCTTTAATATCGTCTTCTTCCACGTCCTCGTCCTCGAAGCGGCGTCGTCCAGCGAGGGGCACAGGCGCAGGACCCACGTCGTCGTTTTCTGCGTTAGCGCTCGTTACACACCCCAATCGCTCATGCTCGTCCAACGGCCAGAAGAGCGCCGACGACCTGCTTTTTTGCTGACTCATCCAACCGACCCCACGACGATGCACGCGGCGGGTGTGAAGGGCGCGGGCGCCGCGCGGTGCTTCCACGCGGCCGTGCGTGCCTGCGCCAAGGCGCGCCCGTATCAGGCAACGCTGCGCTTGCCTCAGACGGCGTTCCAGTTGCGTGCGTCGGCCAGGGACCGCGAGCGCCTGTTCCGCCCCGCGACGACCGAGCGGCTGTACCTGTGGCAGCGCGAGCGACTGGCGCGCGACGGCGTGCGTGACTTTGTGCTGCACGACGGACCGCCGTACGCAAATGGGCGTCTGCATATGGGACACGCACTGAACAAGATCCTCAAGGACGTTCTTGTGCGTTTCCACGTCCTCCAAGGCCGCCGCGTCCACTTTATGCCCGGCTGGGACTGCCATGGCCTGCCCATCGAGATTAAGGCCGTAGCGGAGGCCGCTGACGCTGGTAACACACACCTGTCGCCGCCAGAGATCCGCCGCGCTGCGCGTGCCGTTGCCCTGCGCGAGATGCAGGGACAGCGTGCCGAATTCCAGGAGCTCGGTCTGCTGGCGAGCTGGGCTGACGAACACACGTACCGCACGCTCTCGTTCGCGTACGAACGCGAGCAGCTGCGCGTATTCGCGCGCGCCGTCGAGCGCGGGCTCATCTACGAGCACTTCCGCCCCGTCTACTGGTCGCCATCGACGCAAACAGCGCTGGCCGAGGCGGAAATTGAGTACGACGAGCAGCACACTAGTCGCAGTGCCTATGTGCGTCTGCGCCTCGTGCCCTCCGAGTCTCTAGCCATACACCTGCATGGCATGTCCACGGTCGACTTGCTCGTGTGGACAACCACGCCGTGGTCGCTCCTGGGCAACATGGCGGTGGCCGTACAAGCCGAAGCGTCGTACTCGGTCGTTCGCACAGCCGACGGTGAGCACATGGTCGTCGCAACGGAGCTGATCCCTGACCTGGAGCGCGTTGTGCGCACGCTGCACGGCGAACCCCTCGCGCCGGTCGGCGCGGTGTCGGAGCTCGTGCGTGTACCAGGCTCCGCGCTGGTCGGTTGCCATTACAAGAGCCCACTCATGGCACCTGGGGAGCAGCGCGAAATTTTGCACGGTGCCTTTGTCACAACGGCGTCCGGGACGGGCCTCGTGCACATGGCGCCTGCGCATGGCCAGGAAGACTATGCGCTGTGGCGCGATCTTGGCCGCCTTGCTACGCACGGGATCGTCTCGCCGGTGGATGGGCAAGGGCACCTGCTCGTAGACCGTGCGTGGGGTGCCACAGACGCAGTGCGTGCGGACTTGGCGCGCCTGCACGAGCAGCCTGCGCTCACGCAGGGCACAGACACGATGCTCGACCTCCTCGAACGGCACGGCGTACTCTTGGCCGAGCACAAGTACGAGCACAGCTACCCCATTGACTGGCGCACCAAGCAGCCGATCCTTACGCGCGCCACGGCGCAGTGGTTTGCTGATCTGCGACAAACACTCGGCGATACCCAAGCGGCGCTGCAGGCCGTGCAGTTTGTGCCGCCAACCGGTGCACAGCGGCTACACAGCCTTGTTGCGCGCCGCTCTGAGTGGTGCATCAGCCGGCAGCGGGCGTGGGGCGTGCCGATTCCTGTTGTGTACGATGCAGCGACGCACGAGCCGCTGATCACTGCGCACAATGTTGAGCACATTCTCAGTGTGATGGACGCGCACGGATCCGCGGACGTGTGGTGGGAATGCGACGCCGAGGTGTTTGTCGCGCCCGAATACCGCGCGCCTGGTCGCGCGTGGTACAAAAAAGGGGACACGCTGGACGTGTGGTTCGACAGTGGCTCGTCGTGGGCCGTGCTGCAAGCCGCGCTCGGTGAGCCGTGGTGTGCGCCGCATGCGTGTGCGGACGTGTACTTGGAGGGCTCGGACCAGCACCGCGGATGGTTCCAATCGTCCCTGCTCACGCGAGCCGCAGCGTGCGGGCCTGGCGTGGTGGCGCCCTATGCCGCGCTCGTGACGCATGGCTTTGTCGTCGACGAAGCGGGCCGCAAAATGTCCAAGTCCCTGGGCAACGTCATTGCGCCGAGCGCCTTCCTACATGGTGATCCCGCGGCACCAACCGAGTTCCCGGCGCTTGGCGCGGATGTGCTTCGCTGGTGGGCCGCCAAGGCCGACTATACGCGCGATATGCCTGTCAGCGCATTGATCATGAAGCATGTAAGCGACGAGGTGCGCAAGCTGCGCACGACTGTGCGATTCCTCCTCGCAAACCTATCAGACACACCAGCGCACGCGGTGCCTCCCCTGGACGTGTCCAAAGCCTCCCTGGTACGCCTCGCCACTGACCCCAGATGGAGCGGTTCACAATGCACGAGCTACACCGCCTCGAACGCACGTGCCGCACGGCGTACGCCGCGTTTGATTTGGCGCTGGGTACGTGGGCCCCACTAACCTAGTCACTCGCTCGCTACTTGAGTGTGCGACCAAGACACTGTCGTCACTGTACCTCGCCGTATCGAAGGACGCGCTGTACGCGGGCTCGGACGCCGATCGGCAGCCGGTGCTCTACGTGCTTGACCAGGCGCTGCAGACGCTCACAAGTGTGCTGGCGCCCATCCTTCCCCACCTCGCAGAGGAGATTACGTGGTACCGTGGCGGCGCTACGGCGGACCCGACGCCGGCCGAGCAGGCCACGATGCCGTCCATGTTCCAACGTGGGTGGCACACGGTTGACGATGCATGGCACGACCCTGCGCTTGAGCACGATATGCAGCACGTGCTGCGTGTGCGTTCGGACGTCTTTTCGCTCATGACGCAGTGCATCGAGCAACAGTACGTGCTATCTACTCACACAGGCACATCCGCAGCGCCGCTGAGACAGATGTCGATGTGTGGGTCGACCCAGCGCATGCGCTGTATGCGCGACTCACCGATCCGACCCTGCTTCCCCCCGGCGCCCTAGCTGCGCTCTTGGGCGTGGCACACGTGCATGTACATCCGGCGGGCACGGTGGTGCCTCTGCCTGCCGGTGCGTGGGCACAGGACCGCGCCGTCGCGGGCCTGCCGGTGCATGTGCGTATGCGCGCATGCACGACGCACAAGTGTCCGCGGTGCTGGCAGTTCCACAGCGCACAGGCCGACTCGCTATGTACGCGGTGCGCCGCGATCCTTACTCTGTAGTGTCCCCTTTCTTTTCCAGTGCGAAGCCCACGTACAGTGTGCAAACGTGCCACATGGCTGGCGGCATGGCCGGCGTCACCACACCCGCGGCGGCCATGTTCCGGTCGATGACCTGCATGCGCTCGAGCAGCTGGCGGAGCGGGCGGTTGGCGTACCCATCGCTGAGGACCTCGTCAAAGCGCGCCTTGTAGACGAGAAACAACCCATACTCATTCGCGATGCTGCGTCAGTAGCTCGACGTACCGCTCGAACGCTGCCCAGTTCACAACAAACTCAGGTACATTGTCCACGGCATCAAGGAGCCAAAAGTGGTAGCGGTCCCCAAACGGCTTCTCTCCCGGCTCATACCGCCGATCGAACTCGATGCGGTAGCACTCGTTGCCGAACGATAGAGCACGCTCGTCCTCGTGCAGCCGCGCAAGCAGCGTCTCGTCGTCGACCGTCGTGCCAATGAGGGTGCCGCCGGGGCGCAACCAGCGCGCCGCATTGGAGAGCATCGTTCGTGCATTCTCCTCCGAGTCCCAGCCATAATGCAAACAGAACTGCATCGATACCGTGTCGAAGAGCGGCTCCAGCAATGGGCGCGGAACGACCTCATCCAATGGGCGCTGCGTCAGTCATCTGTACGTACGCGGAAGCAGTCAAAGGCAAAGAACTCGGCGGTCCAGCGGTAGTGCCCTTCCTCGTAGCGCTGGCGCGCCTGCTCGATCGATACATCAGCGATGTCAATCAGGACCATCATCGACGGCCGGTGCCGATCCCACTTGCGCAGGTCGCCGCCCTTGCCGCACCCCAGCTCCAGGATGCGGGCACCTTCGCCCGACTGCCATCCGGCCTGTGCATACATGGAGATGAGCGCCGACTTGATCCAGTTGTTGAAGCGCTTGAGCGGGATGATCGGCGACAACTCGCGCGCGTCGCGCCCGACCTCGCGCCGCTTGTTATAGTGACTCGCAACTGTGCTGCTCTCCAGCTCCTCAACAGACACCTCGGTAGGGTGCACCGTGCCACGCGGCGCTGTGGGCGCGGGCGGCGCGCGCACACGCAGCGGGTTCTGCGACCGCCGCTTGAGCACCTCCGCCTCCTCGTACGTCATGGGGATCAGCACGCTGTTTGGCGGCGTCACACGGTAGAGCGGCGCATACGGTCTGGGCTCGTGCTGCGCGGGCTTCGCTGGTGCCGGTGCGCTCGCGCCGACGTCCTTCAACGGGTCATAGTGCATCGTCAGGGCCAGGCAGGCACCCGATTGCTCCACCCGATGTGGGGCGCCTCTTGCGGTCACGGCATGTCAGCCGTCGATGAGGGGACAGCGCCGCCCCCTGCGACGTCCGAATGCACGGCCGCTTTCTGGGACGCATGCAAATGTACGTGACATACTCTGACGCAGTACTCGCACCGACCGCCTTTGTGCACCCCGCGGGCTACGCCCTGCACGACCTAATGAACGCGCTCGAGGTCATGGACCCCCTCATGGACGGTGGTATGGCGTACCCTGCCGCGCTGCTACCCGAGCAGGAGCGACGATCTGGGCCGCATATCCCGCTGCCTGCCTTGCTTGCGCCTGGTGAAGTGTGCTGGGTCCTCGATCGCCTCGTGGCGTGCGAGCTCGAATGGCTCGCCGGCGCAACGCTCTCGCAGACCCTGTACACCTGCACGTACTTTCACGAGTGCGTTTTGCGGGATGTGGTACTGTCGGAGCACTGGTGCCATGGGGTCCTACACGCCTACCTGATCGCCACCATCAAGGGCTGCGCCCTGCAATGGCTCGAACTGACGCGGAATCGCGTCGTAGACGTACGTCATTCTGCTTACACAGGGCGAGGACTTTAGCGGGGACCTCGGCGGCATTGCGCTGCCGGACGGCATCGACGAGCACGAGGCTGCAAGGCAGCTCGATGCGGCTGCGGCGCGCATCCCAGCCGAACATGCGCCGTCACTCCAGCTGCGCCTCCGCTGGCGGCAGCACTGGCTCCTGGCCCTCAGCGCCATGACGAGCGAGACGCCCGACATATTTGTGATCCACTTGCATCTCAGCGTGTGTCGCCGCGTCTGGGGCAAGCTACAACCTGGCGCGGCGGCTACGGACATCGTGCCCCTGCAAGACGCGGCGCTGGCTCGTGTGCCGCCGCATATGCAGGCGTTCTTTGACATTACGCTGAGCCGCCACTTTTCTACCAGCATTCCCATGCATCCCCTGCCGCTGCGCGAGCCGCACGTCGTGTGGGACTGGTGGCACCGTGTGCTGAACGAGGAGGTCGAGCTGCCCTTTTCCCTTTTGCGTACCGATCGTGTGGCATGCTGGTGGATGCATGTGCGCTCGCATGCACTTGGCTTCCAGCACAGAACGCCCATCCCATTTTTGCGCTCACTTGTGTCCACGTACGTGTCGGATGGTTACACGTGTGCCGGCGGCATGTGCGATCTGCAGCACCTGGCCTCGAGCTGGCTCGAGGAATGGACGTCACTCTCGATCGACGTCCTATACACACGTCTAGAGTGGCTCGATGCGCGGTACGCACCTCTGACTGACCACAGCGAGCCTACCGCCGGGCAGGCGCACCGCTTCGACCGCTTCCTGCAGCGCCTCGCAGGCCTCCTCGCCGACCACCTCGGCACGTATGCGGCGAACCGCGCGCGCCAAAAACGCAGATTTGGCAAGGCGTACGCGGCGTGGGCAGATCTGCTCGACGAGGCCGTGGCGCTGAGTGCGCACATGGCGTCGGCGCTGCCGTCCGTGTGTCCGTCGGACCTCCTCGTGCGCCCGGTGCAGTGTCTTTTATTGGCGAGCATGGAGCAGGCCCTGGGTGCAGGAATCGAGCTCGAGCTATACGACGATGAAGAACTGCCGTGCCTCTACTGGCTGCTCGCCGAGGTCAAGGGCGAACTCGAGGCCCTCCTCGGCGCGGCGCCCACAGACGCGCCCTGGCTCGCTTGCTTCCGGCATGCTGTGGCGGCGGAGCGCCACCTGTGCCTCGCCCAGAGCCTCGTGCACCTCTCACCAGCGGGCGATCAGACGCGCGTACAGAACGCCATGGCGCGTCGGCTCAAGTGGCTGCGTCGTCCCGCCTGGTGCATGCGTGCGCGTCTGCATGTTGTCACCCAGACCGACAGCCATACGATGGAGCCGCTCTGGGACCAGTGGACAGCGCAGGAGCAGCGAATGCGCAGCCCGGGGGTGCGCACGCGCGTGCTGCAGCATGTGGACGCGTGCCACACACACTGTGCCGCGCGTGCACGCGCGGCGCCGAGCGATGCGTGGCTCTTACTGTGCCATGCGTCGGATGCAGCGCACATGCGTGGCGTGCACGAGTCGTGTGCGGCGCTCGGAGCATGGGCACGCGCTGCGCCAGGGGGGGCTCTCGTGTGGCGTGCGTCGTCGCACCCGTGGTACGCTGTGCCTACCTGGAGCTGATCTATCGCTGCACGACGTACCGCACGCCAGGGCGGCTTGTGCCCTGGCGCTCGAGCTCCCAGCGCTCGCGGCCCCAGGCCCACACGCTATCGAGCAGCAGGCTCCCGAGGCCGAGGGCCTGCACAAGGTTGATGGCATAGAAAAAGTTGGCGTTGGCCGAGCCCGTGTACAGCCACAGGTAGTGGAACGTGGGAAACAGCAGCGCCGAGTAAAGGAATAGCATGCTCGTCACCATGGGGTATCGCAGGTCTGCGTGAGTAATGCATACGTACAGTCGGACAGGCGCGGGTAGCTCAGGCTCCACAGCGCGAGGTACAGCGCCGCATCGCCGGCCGAGGGGTACGTCTGGAACAGGGCGTGGATGCCGACCAGCACCGTGACCGCAAACAGCGGGTCGCTGCGCCACTTGATCAGTGCAGGCACCGTGTATGAGAGTGTATGCAGGTTGACGACCATAGTAAAAAAGGCGCGAAAGTGTGGGAACATCTCGACGAAAAAGTACCACACGAGCCCCGCGTTGGGCGCCAGGTCGTCGACCATGAGACGGCTTCCGTACACGCTGCGCACGAACGAGAGCGTCGGATCGCGCGAGTATAGGGCGGACAACACCAGAAATGCGCCGAGCCAGCCAGCAAAGCGCACAGCCGTGCGCCAGAGCCATTGCAGCCATGCGTCCGACTGTCGCTGCCCAAAACGTGCGCGCCACCGACCATACTGCGCGTGTGCATCCGCGCCGAGCAACAAGAGCGCCGGTGTCACGCACAAAGGGCTCATAAACAGTACCACATTAAGGGCCTGCATACAGGCCACCACCAACGATGCGCCGTGCACCGCGCCGAGCAGCGTGAGCAGCCAAAGACACGTGCGCAGCTGGCTCATCGACTTGGCCGCACACGCGGCGATCGCGTACGGGTTGAGTAAGAAGCTGCGTGAGTCGCCCGACGTACCATGCGGCCACCGTGGCTGGCACAATTCGCACATGGCGCTGAGCGCGCGCCGCCAGTGTCGACGCGAGGGCCGCGAGCACCACGCCTGATACCACATCTAGTGCCATCCACACGCAGGTCGAGAGCCACGGATCCGCGAACCACGCCATAGGCAGGCTCAACAAAAGTGGCGAATGGTGCAGCCCCTTGGAGCGCCACAGCGCCTCGGCAGGGACGTGCAGCACACCCAGTAGGTACTGCGTCTCGCGCACTGTGTCAGTGCCACACACATACACAACGCCATACGATCCATCGGCGTCGCAAGCTCAGGGCGGTCCATCAACTGATCGCCCCAGCTGCTGGCCCATGAAACAAACATTCGCGCGACGACGCCCGCGAGAACGACTGCCGCGCACCACCAGGCATCGCGAGACGGCATGGTGGGATGGTCCACGTGCGTGTGGAGCTCGCCCGTTGGGGGGCGCGCTAGGCTCGTGCGAACTTAAGCATGAACTTGCTGTTCAAGCCGCGGCAGCGCAGTCCCAGTGACCTTGTGCGTTTGCTGCGCGAGCTATGTATGCGGCTTGGCGCGAGTATGACGGCGGATGGGAGCTGGCGCCTAGCGGATGTGCCGAGCAGCGAGAGCCGCCGGAAGGTACGTTTGATCTCTCACATAGGTCCTCGAGGAGATGTGTCAGGCCCTGCAGCAGGCCAAACTTGTGCTGTATGGCGAAGGAGGTACGCCGTGCATCTGACCGCAGACAGCGAGCCAGTACCTGAGCAGGTCGCACAGCTCGCGCAGGAGGTGTACCAGCAGCAGCTCATGCCGTGCCTGCTGGCGGTGATGCCCCGCGTCGAGTTTGAGGTGCGTGTGCGCTCTAACCTAGACGCGCAAAGACATTGTGCAGGTATTCAATGCACTCCTACAGCGTCAGATTGGCTCGCGGCGGCCGACGGTCGAGTACCTTCGCACGCATCCGACCGTGGTGCTGATGGCCTTCCGTGGGTACGACGTGCCGGACATGGCAATGAACACGGGCGTCATACTCAATGAGATGGTGCAGCACGAGCCACTCGCCAAAATACTGCTCTACTCGGACGAGTACGTGTCGACACTCACCTAGCCTCGCGCGCTTTCCGACCTACATCGAGACGACCTCGTTCAGCGTGTCCTGTGACGCATTCAAAAACCTGCGCGACACACTTGTATTGCACCGGACTATGGCCGCCGAGTACCTGCAGCAAAACTACGACACGTTCTTCGCCATGTTCACCAAGCTGCTCGACTCGAGCAACTACGTGACGCGGCGGCAATCACTCAAGCTGCTCAGCGAGTTGCTGGTCGACCGCGCACACTACAGCACCATGCTCCGCTATGTCTCGAGTGAGGAGAATCTCAAGCGGACCATGAATGCGCTGCGCGACCGCAGCAAGTATATACAGCTGGAGGCCTTTCATGTGTTCAAGGTATTTGTGGCCAACCCCAAAAAGACCCCGGCTGTTGAGGCGATCTTGCGGCGCAACAAGGCGCGCCTGCTCACATTCCTGCAAGACTTTCTCAGTGACCGCACCGATGAGTCGTTCATGGACGAGCGCCAGTACATCCTCCAAATCATCAGGTACGTCTTGAGACTGACACAGTGCCATGCCTAGCAAATCGTAGCTATGGCTGTGTCCAATCCAGTTGGGCCCGCTGAGGCTCGCCATCCACCACATAGGCCAAGCGCATACGCAGTCGCAGTGCTCCTGCGCCCAAACCCGTCACCCGCATCTCCTGCGCCGCCGCCTGCCCAGGTGACAGGTGTGACTGCGACAGTGAGTACATTTGCAGCTGCTGCGTCTTGGGTACAGCCGCCTGCAGCGTCAGGCCCCCAATCGTCGCGCCATCCGGCGCAGAGAAGCGCGCCTGCACAGACGCCTCCGCACCACTCCGCGTCACGGCCATAACCATGCGGAGCCCGTGCTCGTGGTACGCCTCCGATTCGATCGGCGCCTGGCTCTCCTGCAGGTGTAGCTTACTTATGCCCGCCGCCACATCATTGCTCGGCGTGCGGGCCGGCGTGTCCAACAGTCCGAGAAGGTCCGCCTGCGATGCCTGGGGAGTTTGAGCGGCCGCAGGCACCGCGGGTGGTGCATCGGAGCCACCAAAGATGTCTGCTAGCAGGTCCGTGTTCGTCTGGGCCGCAGTCGCCGTCGAGCTCTGCGCTGGCACCACTGACTCAGTGCCCATATCCAGGAGCGCACCCGCATCCCGTGTCGCGCTCGCCTGGGCAAGCGGGACAGTCTCGAGCACTAGCGGGCGCATGGCAGGCACGGGCATCGCCTCTAACACACCGTCGCAAATCGCCTGGCGCTGCAAGAGCGCACCGTACTCGAGGGCGCGCTTTTGCGTCTCCAGCTCAATGCTCTCAGCATACTGGCTCAGGAGACCCTGGATTCGCGCCCGCTGCGACGCATCGCGCATGCGAATGGCGAGCTTGGCCAGGGCTGTGAGGACAAACTCGCGGATGCTCTCCGTCGCATACACCGACTCCAAGAGCGATGCCATCAAGTTCACCACCGCCTGAGGCGAAACATCGTATGTCGCGCCATCCTGCGTGATGCGGCCTGCGTCAAAGAGGATGTCGCCATACTCGCCTGTGGCCCATACGGCCGCCAGCGTCTGACCCGTCTGCGACATGTCGTCGTGCAGCGCCATGTAGAGCTTCTGCACAGTGTACGCATGCAGCTCCGACGTGTTGGCTACAAGACGCAAAAACGACGCCAACACATCGTCGCGAATGTAGTTGCCTGCGAGGCGGAGCACCTGCAGCATGGTATCAATGTGCCAGCGCGGCGTGGGGGCAAAGCGCTCGGTCGCCATACCGATGCGTGTAGTGAGGCCAAGTTTGAACTCATTGTCGGCCACATGCAAGAATGACAGCAATTCCTCCATGAGCGCCAGCACCGTCGACTCGTTGATCAGCGTGTAGGTAAGCTCCAGTGCGCGGCGGCGAATGGAAATGTCCGCATCACGCAGGCACTCGAGGATAATGCCACGATGGCGCTGCACCGCGTTGGTATCAATCGACACGACCTTGTTGAGCGTGTTGAGTGCCACATATCGGATGTTGTTGTCCGTGTTGCCCAGAAATTTGCCCAGGATATTGATCGCCATGACGCGCAGACCCGCATCCGACTTAATTTCGAGAATGGTCACCACGCACTCGTAGAGAATACTGTTGCCCACCGTCTTGGAGCCATCGGTGTTCGTCGCTACCTGCGCGAGGATGTCATTGATGGCGTCCGAGACTTCCACACTGTCACGCCCGAGCATGCGCAGGAAGCGGAGGATCTTGGTCTGCAAAAAGGGATCCGTGACACCAGCCACGTCGTGCTCGGGCGAAAAGCTCGTCGTTAGCAACGTTCGGAGCGTCGCAATTAGGGGCGTTGTGGCCTGCATCAGTAACGTGCACATACACGGCGGAATAAATCAACACTAGCACGGTCCATCTCGCACATCTGGATGGCCAGGCTCAGGGCACATAGCTTGACACCATGACTCTTGTCGCTCAGCAGCTGCAGGGTACGCTCGCGGAAGTGGTCCACCAGGTCTGGCACGCGGCGCACAATACGCATGGCACACAGTGCCGCCTTCTTTCGAATATACGAATTAGAGCTGCCCATCAGCTTCTCAATCTCATTGCACAAGTCGCGCGACATTTCCTCCGAAGCGATGTTGGCAAAGGTGCAAAGAGCCAGGCCCACAATGTACATATTGGAATGGTTCATGTCGCTGCCATGAGAATACGATACATACTTTTTCAGGCCATTCGTCACAAGCATGAGAACCTGCGCATTCTCGTCAAGGAGCAGCATAATGCCCAGGTAACCGAGGCGCTTATCCGTGAAGCGCGGCGAGGCCACCAACTTCAGGCACTCCATCTGGCCAAAATGCGCCGGGTACCCCAGCATATGGATATAAAGCAGCTTGGAAAGGTTCGTATAGCGCATATACGCATCGTCGTCTTTGAAGGATGTGCGGATTGCTGCCGACTCCTTCTGGAGCAGCGACCGCTCGTCCGCCAGCGTCTTGCACGCACGCACGCCCTTGATCAACGAGCGCAGATTGTACAGACCCGCGCTCGCCATAAGACTACCCAAGCGCGGATCCAAAGCAGCCACTTGCTGCTGCTTCTGAAAGAAGGTCGACATAGCTACTGGTCCAAGCGGGTCAGCGTCGCGGCTCGACCAGGCGGCACCGACGAGCGCTCGGCGCACCTATCACGTGATGCACGACGACGTGACTATCTGCTGTGTCTTGCAGGGCGCCGCGGTCGCGCGCGGAGACCCACTAGGGTCTCCACAGAGCCCAGGCGCACCAAGGACAGGCTGGCAATTACCACAATCTGGAGCATGGCCACCATGTAAAATACAAGCCAGGGAGCAGTTGATACGCTGCGTCTGAAAACCATAGAAAATAGGATCGGGCCCAAGATGGAGCCGGACAAGGTGCTCAGCACGCCCCAAGCACCGAACAGGCGTCCTGCGCCGTGCGTGTGCGGCAGGGCAGCCATACCCAGAGAGCTGATCGCAGAGCCTACACCACCACCCAAAGCCACCAGGAATATACCCAGCAAAAATACCCCGGCTGTATTGGCATGCGCCGATACAATGGAGCCACCACAGGTGATGAGCGACGACCCCACAGCAATACGCATATCCATGTGACTGTCATGAATTAGCCGCAGTCTTTTCTCTCGGTCTTTCCATTGCTGCTCGCATTCGTACTCCCTGGCGGTCCAGGGCTCCGTGTTAGGCACATCATCCCGGGCATATCCCTGCTCGTCCAGAGCGTCATGCACATCAATACCAGGGGTAAAGGCGCCGTCCTGCGGGAGTACCGTCGTGCGCGGCATTCGATGCAGGACCTTAGTCATGAGTGGCACAAATACTGTGAGCGATACCATGCGGCACAGCGCCGTAAAGCTCACAAAATACCCCATCGCACTGGACTCCCACCCAAAGACCAACTGCACATACTGGATCTTGATTGGCACAATGGCCATGCATGCAAGCTCCACGGTGTAAGCCACAGAAAGCAGCAGCAAATTAGCGTCCCACTGGTGGGGTTGGGTATCTAGACGACCATTTTCCATCATCGGCATCTCTTCCTCACTCAGGCGACGAGGCAACAAAAAACTCAGGTTTTGGAAGGGCTCCAGCAGACCCTGCCATATAGAGTATACGATACCACGGCTTGCGTGTCGACGTTGCATCTCATGATTTCTCCGTAAAGCCATTCTTTGAGAGTCAGGATGTAGGCTCTCTGGCAAAAAAAGGAGACACACAGCAATGAATGCATGGATCACGATAGCAGCACACAGGGGGATCGAAAGTGTTCCTGTCCATTTTGTCATCACGCCACCAATCACTGGCCCAATGGCGATACCTGCAAAGAGAATGCCAGACATAAGCGCAAAAAGACGTGACCGAGTACCACTCGGTGTTACATCGGACAGATACGACTGTGACATAGCGGTAACCGTACCAGAAGAGCCAAAAAATCCTTCGATACCGCTGCCGAGCACAAAAAGATTGGATCCAAATAGCACGCGATCAGCTGATACATAGGAAAGAAGCACTGCCATTGCATCATTGACAATGGCCCCAGCTACTGCTGATAACAAGATGAGCCTGCGACCGATACGGTCAGAGAGATGCGACCAGTAGCCAGTCATCAGGGCAGATCCAAGACCAGCAACGACAAGGAGGTTCATTTGCAGCATGGACAAGCTCCTTTGTGCCTCCACGGATCGGCGACATGCAGGGGATGGTACTTGAGGTGGCACACCAGGTACCATACTTTCATCCACCCGCAGTTCCTGGCAGATCATAGACAAGAAAAGTTCCATACGAGGAGCTAGAATCACACCCAAGGCTAGTGAAAACAATAGGACCACGGGTAACAGGAATAGTGGTCGAGGTCGCCGCCACCATGGCAAAGGTCGCAGCCATGCAAGTTCATCTAGGGTGACATTCGGTTCGGCATCGTCGTAGAGTTCTTCTTCCATATCTGCCACCTCCGCCGGTACATAGTCAGGGCCCGGGATCTGCGATAACATATGGGGTACATGTGGCACATCCCCCTTGTCCCCTGCCACAGCGGGGCCCGCTTCGGACGCCATGGTCGCGGGGGCCACCCTGGGGTCTCCACTTTGCTCACGTGGTTCTCGTGGAGGTCCAGGTGGTGACACACTTGTGCCGCAGCCTGCGCGAGCATCTCAACCGAGTCAAGCAGGATGGGGGTCTCTGCGGATGGGCAATTTGAGCATCTAGCAGAGGCGATATCCAAGGCAAACATCACGGATATTGTCTCTGATTATGATGGCCTGTCTGACGATCTAGAGTCTGAGGAACTAGAAACCAAGGCGCTTCCTGAACACGCTTGTGCCTACTGTGGCATAGACGATGTGAATTGCGTTCTTCAATGTCTCACTTGTAAACGATGGTACGTATATCACACTCACATGTAGGTTTTGCAATGGCCGTGGCCAGACTCCTTCCTCCCATATTGTAACTCACTTGGTGCGCGCCCGTCATAAGGCTGTCATGTTGCATCCAGAGTCGCCTCTGGGTGACACTGTACCAGAGTGCTACACTTGCGGTTCAAAAAACCCTTTTATGCTAGGCTTTTTACCAGCTCAGAGCAGTGCCGTGGTGATGCTCTTATGCCGGAATCCCTGCAACTACGCTGCCAACACGAAGGAAGTGGAATGGGATGCATCGCAGTGGGCGCCTCTGATTGAAAATCGATCCTTCCTTCCCTGGTTTGTTCGGATCCCAAGCTCGGCTACGCAGCGAAATGCACAGCCTATTTCTTCTGCGCAGATATGCAAGTTAGAGAACTTGTGGCGCGACAATGAACAAGCTACGCTGGAAGACGTGGAAAATCCCACAAAAGAGCAAGAGCTCCCCAAAACGCTTGTGCGCTACGACAATGCGGAACAGTATTGTAATATTTTCCGGGCTTTACTTTCTGTGGAAGAGCAATACGATAAGAAGTTGAAAGAAAGTCTCGTTCAGCATGATGTTGTGGTACGATGGGAGCCAGGAAAAGGTCGCTCTATGGCGCTATGGCTTCGCTTGCCGCAGCTCGAGAGTGGCGAAATGCGTCTAGGTATCGGGGATGAGATTTGTGTCTCTTATACAGGCTCTCTGGCGAACGAATGGAAGGCGACGTTGAGAGTCTCGCAATTTTCTCCGACCTCCTCCATGGAGGTGGCGTGCGAAGTACCACTCTATCTCCAACCACCTACAGAGTGCACAACGAACTATACTGTGGAATTTGTCTGGGTTGGTGTAACATATTCTCGCATGAAGAAAGCGCTGTCCGTGTTTTTGAACGTACGCGATTGTATGGCACCCTTTTTGCGCAAGAAACTCTTGGGCTTTTCCACCGGTTCCGAACAGGTCCAGTTCCAAGAACCCAAGCGATATGCAGCACCTGGTCTGCCTGATCTGAATCACAGTCAGGTAGCCGCCATCAAATCTGTTTTATCCAAGCCTTTAAGCTTGATTCAGGGACCTCCTGGTACGGGTAAGACCGTTACGAGTGCTACCCTTGTATATCATCTGACGCAAATGACTAAAGGCAAGGTGCTTGTCTGTGCACCATCGAATGTGGCCGTGGATCAGCTTACCGAAAAAATCGATCGGACAGGTCTAAAAGTGGTGCGCGTAGTCTCACGAACTCGCGAAACTATTTCTTCACCCGTGCGTTTTCTTTCTTTGCACGAGCAGGTCGCACTTATGCCCCCCAGTCCCGAGATGATTCGGCTCAAGAATCTCCAAAAGAAGAATGGTGAGTTAAGTGACGAGGATGAGCGCCAATACCGAAACTTGATTTTCCAAACGGAGCGGAAAATTTTGGCAGCAGCCGATGTTATTTGTACGACATGTTCGAGCAGTGCTGATCGCCGACTTGAAAGCTTCGACTTTTCTGCTGTTCTGATTGACGAGGCAACACAAGCCGTGGAGCCCGAAATCTTGCTTCCAATTGTTCGTGGCTGTAAGAAGCTTGTGCTTGTCGGTGACCACCAGCAACTTGGTCCTGTTGTTATGAATAACAAGGTGGCGGATGCTGGCATGAATCTGAGTCTGTTCGAGAGGTTGATCCTCCTTGGCAATCAGCCTCGACGTTTGGAAGTCCAATATCGAATGCATCCATGCTTATCTGAATTTCCGAGCAATATGTTCTACGATGGTATGCTGCAAAACGGTGTGACAGCCCAGGAACGTCTCCGGCGGCAAGATCCGATTCCCTGGCCCATTCCAAACATGCCCATGATGTTTTACCAAAATTTGGGTCAGGAGGAGATTTCAGGCAGCGGTACATCTTTCTTGAATCGTACGGAAGCGAGCAGCGTTGAAAAAATCATCACTTTGTTCTTAAAATCCGGTATTGATCCAGAGCAAATTGGTGTAGTAACACCATACGAAGGACAACGTAACTTTATTATCAATTACATGCAAATGTTCGGCAGTATCAACAAGGACCTATATCGGAGTGTGGAAGTCGCTAGTGTTGATGCATTCCAAGGTCGTGAAAAAGATTATATCATTGTCAGTTGTGTGCGCAGCAATGACAGGGGTGGCATCGGATTCCTTAGCGATCCCCGCCGCCTTAATGTGGCACTCACTCGTGCACGCTATGGCCTCATTGTTATTGGAAATTCCAAGGTACTGTGCAAAAACCCACTCTGGTACCATCTGCTAGTTCATTTCAAGGACCGATTCGCGTTGGTGGAAGGCGCTTTGTCTAACCTTCAGCCATCGATGATCCAGTTTGGACGCCCCCCTGTTAAAAGACACAATGTCACGCCTATGCAGCGCATGGCTGTACAAAAAGCTGAGACGATGGACTCATTGGCTATGGATCCCATACACGCACCATTCCGCTCGCTCGGCGCCACCGCTGCGACACTACGGGAGGACATATGGAGCAGTTTATCACTGGATGCCAAGTCTTTATCCTACACTCAAAGCGACCGACTCGCTAAAAAGATGGAAGGTGGCGATGACGATCTTGATAGCCTCGACGGATTCAAGAGCCAGGCCTCGTTGGATGACGAGCTGGAAGACAACGTTGCGGAAGGCCTCCTCCCCACGTGGAGACAAAACTCCGTTACCATGTTTACATAATCCTGTATCATGTGACATGTACCCCACTCGGTTTCAGCCCCGCACAATCCGTGACCCCCTACCCCATAGCTTGGAGCACAACCATGGCCCAAATCGTTGAGAGTGACTACTCTGTTCCTCCCGTGACTATTCCCCCTACTGGAAAGTGAGTGTGAAGTCGCTGAGAGTAGTCTCTACAGTTGGGTTGTGTCGGACCACGCGGGTATCGATGATCGGGAAGTTGCTTTTTACCGCCTGGACGGCAAGGTCACCAAGTATGTACGCCATTATTAACTTGTCTGTCGTCGTCAAGTTCAGACCATGGCTGGTGAAGTTGCGTACTTTCTCCGTAACATGCTGAAGCTGGATGATGGTGACCGTGTTGGTATCATCTCTCCGAACTCGACGCTTTATTCCTCTGTGGTTCTTGGTATTATTCGAGCTGGCTGTGTTTGCACGACGTTGAACCCTATCTACTCGCCTGAAGAACTTGAACATCCGATTGTTGATTCTGATCTCAAGGTCATCTTCACTCATCCCTCGGTTCTAGGCAATGTTCGCCAGGCCTGGTCAAAGTCGAAGCGCTCCTTCAAGCTGCCCAGCGGCCACAACCCTATTTGGCTAATTGATGACGCTGATTGGACTCTTCCCCAGGAGACAGGTGAGAAGGATTTCCGCTCTGCGCTCATCCCCAACGAGCTTCCTGTTGTTCCTGTGAAACCGGAGGAAGACCTGGCCTTTGTTGTCTACTCCAGTGGTACTAGCGGCAAGCCCAAGGGTGTCATGTTGACCCACAAGAATATGATCTATGGTACCGACACCTTCGCGAAGATGCGCTCTGGCGAGTTTGGTCCCGGTCATACCGCCATGGCCATTCTGCCTTTCTTCCACATTTTCGGCTTGAACTTCTTCACCATGTCGGCCTATATGACTGGCACCCGTGTTGTTGTCATGCCTCGCTTCGAAGTCGAAATTTTCTGCGCTGCGGTGCAGCGCTTTCGTGCCTCCATGGCCATTGTTGTCCCGCCTATTCTACTAGCCCTGGCTCGTCACCCTGCTATCGGCAAGTACGACCTTTCTACCCTCAAAGTGGGTCTCAGCGGTGCTGCGCCTCTGGGTCCCGAACTTTGTGAAGAAGCTCAGAGGGTTCTTCCAGGCTTCTTAGTTTCACAGGGCTACGGTCTTAGTGAGACGGCACCTGTTGCGCTTCGTGCCACTAAGGACCAGCACTGCAAGAACCTTGGTACAGCAGGAAAAGTTGTGCCTCATATCCAAATCCGTTTGGTGAACCACGACGGCGTGGATGTGGCCCACAACCAGGGCTCTGAGGGAATCCCTGGCGAGATATGGATCCGTGGTCCTGCTGTGATGAAGGGTTACTTGAACAATGTAGCGGCCACCAAGGAGTGCATGACTGAGGATGGATGGTTCAAGACAGGCGATATAGCCATTATCAAGAACGGCCTCTTCTTTATCGTGGACCGAATGAAGGAGCTTATTAAGTACAAGGGCTTCCAGGTTTCTCCTGCCGAACTCGAAGATATACTTCTCTCCTATCCGAAGATCCAGGACTGTGCCGTGATTGGTGTCTACGCGAAGGACGAGGCCACCGAACTTCCTCGTGCCTTTGTGGTGCCCAAGGCGGATGCGCTCAACGTGAAATCGAGCTCGCAGCAGGAGCAGGACCAACTCCGTCAAGAAATTCTCGACTGGTTCAACCCCCAGGTGGCGAATCACAAGAAGCTTCGTGGTGGCATTGTATTCGTTACCGAAGTCCCCAAGAGTGCTTCCGGTAAGATTCTCCGCCGCATTCTGCGCGACAAGGCCAATGGAAAGGTGTAAGTAATCCTTTAACAATCAAGTATAAGATGTATCAAGTGCTCGCTATCCTGTTTGTCTAGCAAGCACACTAGGTTAGATACTGTACCTTAAAAGTAGAAACGGTACTTGTCCTGACCCGGTTAATGACCTCCACTGGTGGTGACGTAAACCGAAGCGAACAGCGCACGGGATGGCTGCGGAGCTGCATTTGTACATGATCCACTGGGTGTCAGGGCCAAATTCGTTGCGTTTGTGCGCTCGAGCCTCTACCTTGTTCACACCAGTACCCTCAGTGTATCGCACGCTCTACAGGTCTTCTATCGCTCACATCATGTCTGGCGCAAAGTCAACAGAAATCCTTCCCAAGTTGTTTGAACGCTCACCAGTACCCGATTTGTCCGACCGACCGTTTACACGAACGGCAGCGTACGTATACTGTGGCTTATATTAGATGCTTGGTTATTGGCGATGAAGTACTAAAGTGTGTTTGCTTCACTTATTCAGTGGCAAAACCCAGGACACCAACAGTAACAAAGTACGCCCGACAGTATACTCATTTCAGATGGCCAGGTTGTGCTTCGAAATGGGTGTTGAATTGAAAAGTGAGTTCTTTTTCTATCTAACGGGAGAAATTGAAGTGATTTCTGATGATATTGACGAAATGTACGTGCAAATTCGCTCATCATAGTGTCGAAGCTGCGCGGCGCCTGGTACGTTGGTGCTCCTTATACAGTCCCACAAATACGATTGGGTTGTTACATCGGGCGGGTACGATGGAGAATATGTTAACATACAGCATTGGCCCCACTCCTGACGATATTACCTATTCATCGCTTGCGAAAGCATTTGGAGGTGAACCGCTCGAGTATCACGATGAGACATTGAAGCGAATGGCTACTGGGATTCGAAAGTTCTATGGCACTATTAATGAAACTGAGCATGTCATGTTGGCGCGTAAGCGTATGGCGTTATTTCCCCGTGGAGCCGAAGTCCTCTTTCCCACAGAGGAGTACTGGGTCCCAGTTGTGCGTGTGAATGGGAATGTATGTGTTTTGCCAGGAATTCCTAGCATATTTGAAGGGCTACTCAATGCCCTGCCCCCTTATCTTCGTCTCGATCCAGAAATGCCCAAGCCTATCCGCCGCCTCATTCATACAAATCTTCCCGAGAGTGTGATCAGTCCTGTATGTGTCAAAGCTATCTAACGCAAGCTTCTCGAAAAGTTAACGAAAATGGGAAAGAAAGAGGGCATCCGCGTAGGATCCTACCCTAAAGTACGTTTTTATGCATTAACAAAAGTGGAAAGCGGGTGTTCATATATCCCTAATCGGCTACGACCACATGCTTATTGACAAGTATACACAAATGATCGTCGACGAGACAGGTGGGCAACCCGTAGATGTCTAGAGTGGTTCGGTGTAGTTGGAGGGGAACCTGGCTTAGTGCATCATAAAACTCACTGTCCAACATGGCTGGGGTCGTCGCTGAACTGCGCGACCAGCTCACCCGACCACCAGTCACTAGACTTGCTGGTGCGATGCGTCACACGAATGATATCGCCGCGTTGGAAAGATAAATCAGTCGGTTTTTGTGCCGTGAAATCGTGGATGGCTACGACAAGATCACCATCCAAAACACTCGAGTCAATTATGCCAGCTCCCCGTACAGGGTTCGAGCTGGGCTCTCTTGGCTCTGACGCAGGGAGGTCAAAATCAGCATTGAGGCTTTCATCGCGACCATATGCATTAGACGTTGGTGGCACGCCTTGGTCTGGCTTCAAGAAGCTAGAGGCGGATGAGGGTGCCATTGATCGGCGAGAGCCAAACTTGGATCTCGGCTCGTACGTGAGGAGACTGGGATCATATTGTGCAGAATGAGAATCACTAAAGGGATCCTCATTATCGAACCCTCCTGTACGTCTCGAGCCCTTGCCGACTGAGTTGAGCCGATTCGAAATATTCGGATCATCGGTTCGGCTCTGAAGCGAACTGTAGGGGGAATGAGAAGATGGCCTGTGGTCATCGTCGAACGAGGGATCTAATGGTTTCACCCTGGTCTTCGGCGGCGGTGGGCGTCTCCGTTGCTCTGGTCGACGAGCATATTCCGTAGTAATACCAGAATAATCGCCAGGCCCATCATACATAGAGGCTTCGAACGGCTCGGAACCAGTGATCTCCTCCAGTCGTGCAATGAGGGACAGAGCGCAATCGGGCACATCCACTTGACCTGACAAAATTTCTGCAGCTGTACATCGGCGACCATATGTGCGCTCATTAGTATCAGGGCGATCACCTAATAGTGTCCCCTCAATAGTAATGCCACCGTACAACCCGCGGGACACACAATAGGTGAACATGGCTGCAAACTGCATATCACTGTTGATGGATGCACCCGCTTCGCCTGTTCGACCCAAAGGTCCGACTGCTACGCTGAGATTTCCGCCTAGTTGCAAGGATCCAGATGACATGAATGTTCGCACAGCCGATGTAGTGTTGAGCACAATCAGAAAGTCCACCATTTCAGCACCTGCATTGAAACCTCCGCCAAAACCACCAACACCAATCGCTGTGGGAGCAGACCACTTGCCAGATGGAAGACGTGCCACAACAATCCCCATACCCGCACGAACACTCATTAGAAACCCGGCGCGGAATATGGTAAAACTATATCAGTCAGTCAAACGTACATGGCGAATCCTTTGGCCCCCTTCATGATACTAGGAGGAATAACTCCATCGAGCCCATGGTGTTGGTTCGGTGGGCAGAAATGATCCAGAATCTGTTTAGTCTGAAATACCTACTTTTTTGGCCCGCCGGCAGTCGCCGTCCATGGTGTGAATAGGGAAGTACGGTGATACAGTCCGAGATATGCATGTGGAGACACGTGGTCGATGCAGATGCTGGTGGCAATATGACGCTAGACCCATGAACCACGGCAAGACCATGGTAGTTGGGTGTAGTACTTAATTGTCTATAGATCTACATCTCAAACTCCAGCTATATCGCCATCGCGATTCGAGCAAGCGTTGGCGGCGGGTAGTCGGGGCGCGCACGAACCACCACACGTGACGTATGCCCAAAGCGGAGGTCTCTGACGGCAAGTATCGCGATGTGCGCTGCCATGGACACGGGTGATGAGCTCGAGGAACGGCGGCGCACAGAGCTAAGCGTTATAAGCAGCATCATGGGCCCTGACTTTGCGGAGCTTCCATCAAAGGCATGGCAAAATTCCGCGGTGGCTGCCGTCCAGACTTGTGAGCTCGTACTGCGTCCGGAGCTCGACGCCCACAAAGAGCATGTCTCTGTGGTTGTGCATATATCGCTCACAAAGAAATATCCAAACGTCCAACCAACCTGTCATGTTCGCGTTAATGATGCACGGACTCGGGGGGTACCACCTGAGCAGTTAGGCAAGCTGGAGGAGGAAATGAACTCCAAAGCACGGTCCCTTCGCGGCACTGAGATGATTTGGGAACTTGTCAGTTTTGCTCAAGAGTTTATTAGCTCGCACAACACGGCACCCTCAAGCAGCTCTGGTTCGAAATTGAGCCTGGAGGAACGGATGCGGCGACGAGCTCAAGCTGAAGAGGAGGATGCCGAGCGGCGCTCCAAGTTAGAACAGCAAAAACGTTCGGATGAGGAGAGGCAGCGCCAAAATGAACTGGCTGGTCTAATTGAGGACGAAACAAGAAAGCAGAAGCTGGTCATCAAGAGTGAGTTGAAGCGGCTTCGCGATACACCTTTACCAGTCCGGCCTCCCGCACAAGAGTCGCTACAGGCAGAACAACTGAATGCGATGGACCAAGTGGTGTTTGGAGTGTGCCGCATCACATTGGATTGGCCCATATTTGCATCAGGTGTCCGAATCGATCAGTTACAGCGTGGCCCCATGTTGGACACGGTGCCCCTAGCGCGAAGGTACTTGTCGTTCCCTGTCTCATCCGACATGAACTTTGACACTGTTTGGAATCTTGAGATGGTACCTATATCTTCTCCTTACTATCAAAAGGCGGCGGGAAAACGAAAACTAGAGGATCTCGAGTCCGACCTGACACGCCTGCAAAAGGTGGAATCAAGTCACTTGGCCAAGTTAGTTAGCTGGTCGTTTGTGACTCTCGAGCATATCCAGGAATACGGAGCAATCTCACTGTTGTGTCTTGTGCACGAGCAAAAGCATACGATGACCATGGGTGATCTGCTGCGACAATGCCGTGTCATGTCCTGGCTCAGCGCTCGGCCCCTGCTCCGTTGTCTACTCCAAGGACTTGCAGATCTTCATCGATCGCGCTTGACTCATCGATCCGTTTCTTTAGAATCGATTGTACTGGGTCAGGACTCTGCCTGGCTTCATGGAGCATTGTACCGACAACAGCTTCTGGACATGCACCGATCAAATCCTCTAAATTCGAATAAAAACATGCAAAACGATGTCCCTGAAGGATGGCGTGCACCTGAAAGTCTCATGAACCCTTTGCAATACCGAGAGGCACGCGATGTCTGGGATTTAGGGCGCTGCCTCTGCCAAATACTTTTTGGCGAAGACATCCTCTTCCGCACCGTGACGCCCGAACAGTGCTTGGAGCAATGCGCCGACTTAGTCAAGAACGATGTGGACCGAACAGCTATTTCAATTTTGCATCAAATGCTTAACCGCTCTGAGAAAGGGCGTCTCTCGGCCGCTGCATTGCTGACCTATATGGACACCGCAACGGACACAGATACCTTTCCATCTACGGAGCATGAGGAGCAGTCTACCCCGCGCCGTGAAGGATCCATGTCGGCTATTCTTCCGCCGCGCCAGCGTCTCACACCTAGTGGAATGCCGTACCGAACACCAGCTAGCAAGGTCAACCCGGAGCGAGTAGGCTCTTTTTGGCAGCTTCGCAATACAGCACTGCCTACATTTCAGCCGGTGTCACGCTACCTTAGCGACTTTGAAGAGGTTGAGTTTCTTGGCAAAGGAGCTTTTGGCGTTGTCGTAAAGGCCCGTAATAAGCTGGATGAGCGATTCTATGCCGTCAAAAAGATTCGTCTGAGCAGTTCTGCCGCCGAGGAAGAGAGAACTATGCGTGAAATTATGGCACTTTCTCGGTTGGATCACCCTCATATTGTGCGATATGTCACTTGCTGGATCGAGCGAACAGCCGTACCGAGTTTTCCCGTGGGCTCTGAGATGTCTACTGAGCCTGCGTGGGATGCGAGCCCCATGACGACTAGTCAACAGATGGATGCGAGTGCTCTACAGTCGTTGCATCGTATGGCCCATGGTAACATGGATGACTTCCTTTCGATGGACAAAGACAGTGATTCTGAAGAAACGGACTTCATCGAATTTGGCCACGAAGACGGCATCGAAAACAGCGACGAGGATAATGTGACCGATGGGCCCAGTTCTGAAAAGGGTCAATCGAATCATCGAAACGGGGGTCATGTCCATCGCAACAGTAGCGACGTGTCGAGTGACGACATGCCGCTGTCTTCTGCCGATCACGGTGCGGCCACTTCCTCTACGCGTGTGCTCTACATTCAAATGGAGTATGTCGAGAACCAGACCTTGGGTGATGCGATTGAGCTCGGTCTCTCTATTGACCAGGCATGGCACATCTTTCGTCAAATGCTCGAGGCTCTAGCACATATTGCCTCACTGGGTATCATTCACCGGGACCTCAAGCCCAGCAATGTACTGATGGATGCGCACGGAGATATCAAGGTGGGCGACTTTGGGCTGGCCACAACCAACCTGCATGCAATGGATGGTGGCCTGCGCGAGTCGGTCCTAAGCGGCGGGACAGCAGATCTGAAAGAGCTGACCTCTGGCTTAGGTACTTTTTCGTACATTGCTCCAGAGGTGCTATCGAAACAGGGACTCAGCACCAAGTACAACCAAAAGGTGGATATGTTCTCGTTGGGTATTATTTTCTTCGAGATGATCGCCTCTCAGCGTTACTATACCACGACGATGGAGCGTTTTCAGCTGCTGCGGCAGTTGCGAATGCCACAGATCGAGTTTCCCAAGGGCTGGGACCGCACACGATTTGCTGCACAAACTGAGATTATACTGCAGCTGCTCGATCACGACCCCGCAAAACGACCTACGCCAATGGCGATGCTGCGCTCGCCGCTGCTGCCGCCCAAGATGGAAGACGAATTTGTGCAGGAGCTCTTGCGCTTGGCTGCGAATCCCACCAGTGTTCACCGCCACGAGCTCATCAATGCCTTGTTCTCGCGCACACAGACGGACCGAATTCGCGACTTTACCTTTGATACTGGCGCCCAGGGCGACGAAGACGACGTCCTAGTAGGCGTGGTGTGCCAGCATTTGCGCCAGCTGTTCCAATGCCGCGGCGCCGTGCCTGTACACCCGCCTCTGTTATTCCCTCCTTGCGACGTTTACAATGATGAAAAAAATGTTGTCAAGCTCTTGGACAAGAGCGGCAATGTGGTCTTCCTGCCTTTTGACTTGACCGTCCCTTTTGCACGAATTTGTGCACGTAGTGGACATCTGCGTTTTAAGCGGTTTGATATCGCGGATGTTTATCGCGAGAATCTACTGGCTGGTGGGCAGCCCCGCGCTGTGCTTGCTGCCAGCTACGATATCGTGTCGCAAGTCCGCGAGCCTGCTGCAGAAGCCGAGATCCTTGGTGTGATTGACGAGATTGTCCGTATACCCGGACTAGCTGGTGAGCGCTGGGCCATTGAGCTCAGCCATGAGTCGCTCCTGCAAACGTTTTTAAATCGCTTCCCGAAACGCTTCCATGAAGCGCTGCTGATGTCCTTGCCAAGTATCCTAGCCAAAAGCACCGAAATCCGAGCCCGTCAGCAGCTGGTCCAGGCTGGACTCACCACCGCTATGCTCGATGAGATGGAGGGATGGAACATTCGCAGAGATTTTGACAGCACTGTGGCACAGTGGGTTTCCATCCTGACGCCGATAGAGCGCTCACACGTCTCTGAACCATTGGCGTATTTATCGCAGGTCACACGGCTCAGTCAATTTTTGGGTGTCCAAATACCTATCTACTTCACACCCTTGTTGTGTCACAGTCACGCTCATTATCGTGGCGGCACAATGATCGCTTTGACGCGCATGACCAGCGCCAGTAAGCAGCGGGATATTCTTGCAGTCGGCGGGCGCTACGACGAGCTGCTTCGGCGTTTCGCCTACCCAGGCGACAGTACCGCTGCGCCTGCCCATGCGGTGGGCCTGCAGGTGTCAGTGGGAAAGATCGTTAAGGCACTCGCTAAGTACCAGCAGGTACATCTCCCGCGCTTGCTTGGCCGTCCGGAGGACGAGCGCACACTGGGACCGTGGACACCGCGCCGATGCGAGTGCTATGTCGCATCCAGTCAGCCAGGGCTTTTGGAGGCTAAGCTGCAGCTGTGCCAGTTGCTATGGGCACACGGTATCAGTGCTGACGTACAATATGAAGAGGCCGCTGGCGAGTCGCCTGAGATGACTGTGGCTACCTGTCGCTCAGAAGGCATCCTGTTCTTGGTGTTGGTACGCGCACATTCGCCTGTTCTCAAGGTGAAGGAAGTGCTGACCCGCACGGAGCACGAGGTGAACAAGGAGGAGCTAACGGGTGTGCTGCATGACCGAATCGCGCGCTGGCGCCGCATCGACCAAACAACTTGCGGCCGTGGACTTGCATCTACGGATCTCGCCAAGCCTTCTGTGGTACCGAAAAGCACCAGCACGACGCCTGGCCATGCACAGGAGGTACACGTCATTATGCCGCACCGTGAAGGTCGCTCCCGTCGCCAGGATCGACGCATGAAACCGGCCACGCGGCATGTGTTGGCGGACCGCGCATCTGCAGAGGCAAAGCGTATCGCTGATGCTCTTCATTCAGGATCTCTCCCCATCTTTGCCGTTGACATGACTTCGTCTCTTCTTGAGCGGTTTACCTGCGTGGCGCTGGCGCCAGACGGCGTATTCCGCGCGTTCCTATCGGAAGAGAATGCGAGCGCTGACGAGCGCGAATACATGAAACAAATTCGGGACCAAATCCGACAAGCAATCCAGGAGGACGCATCACTACACTCGTCCTCGATTCCCACTACAGCCACAGAGCTGAGTACTAGCATGAGCACGAGTCTGGGGATCACTGGGACGTTGCACAGCACAGAAAAACCAGTCTCTATGTCCACGGCCCGTGCACTGATCTACTCCCTCCGAGACGGTCGTATGATGTTATGCAATGAGCCTACTCGAGGGTAACAGGCACAGGTCCATGCAGAGTGTACAGTGCTGAGTCTTGACCATCGTACAAGCATAGGTCGTACAGTAGCACACCCAGGCAGGCACCCACAAGAGTGGAACACCAGCCGCCAAAGAACCAATACGCCCCATCGTGTATCCATATATCATTTCCGTAGCCAAGCAGGTATAGCACCAGGCGCGGTCCTGTGTCTCTAGCAGGATTGAGCGCGTATCCCGTGTTGGAGCCCAAGGAGGAGCCAATCGCTAGCACTGTGAGGAAGAGACCTACAGGCATTGAACCCTTAGGAATCGCCCAGTTACCTGTGTCGCCAAAAGCCAGAACAAGGAAGAGCAATGTCGCGGTGGCAATCACCTCTGTCATGTAGGCTGTTGTGAGTGAGATGGACGAAGCAGGGTGTGTGAAGAAGAGCCCAGACGTTGATCGCACACCAGAGACAGAGTGCGGCAGCCCTCCCTCAAACGAAAGAATGCTCTCACGGTACAGCACATATACTACCAGGGAGCCAAAGGCGCAACCAAGGACTTGCGCTACAATATAGCGAAAAGCCCGTTTCCAGGAAAAGCCGCGGAATAAGGCCATTGCAACGGTCACAGCTGAAGGTTAACAATGTCAACAAACCAGGATTGATATGCCCTGTCGTAAGTGAGCCTTGATACGTACCACCAGAGATGCCGCCACTTGCCCACGCACCCAGTGCCACACCGCAGCCCCAAGCAATGCGGCACGAAAGATACGACCCAAAAGCTCCGCTCATGTCATTGTCGTTGTAGTGCAGGCGCACCTGGCATTCGACACCGGCCCCAAACAGGAGGATCATAAACGAACCCCAGAATTCGCTACATAAGTACACAAAAGACGTACGCCATCGATTCGCGCCATTCCTTTCGAATCGCTGGCCATGAGCGACGGAAGGCGGTGCTCATGGGTGCCATTAAGTCACCAAGGTGGGCAGCGCCTGTTGGCACAATTAGGAAATGATCTGGCGGCGCTCGGACCACTGGCACGTGCGTGTCGGATCAATCTAAGACCTGCATTTTTGAGAGGGGAAGGAAGTACTGGTCAAGGGTCCAGTACTTGCGCTTGACGCCTTCCCATACGACTTCTTCGACATTCATAGGCAGCGTTGTCCATTCCGTGTTTAGACCGATATCTCGAAGGTCCAGCTCGGCTACCCGGGTGAAGACATGATAGAAAAATTGATTGGTAGCAGCCAAGCCATGGAAAAAGGAAAAGCGTGCTTCGGGACCTGAGAGCACGTTCGGAAGGCATTCAAAAAAGGTGCGCAGGTCTCGAGTCAGTCATGTTATACACACCGGTATAATCCTGCGAATACGTGTCGAAAAAAATTGCATCAAAGTCGCCCAGCTCCATCGCAATAGCTCCATCTTCGTCGTTCTCTGGCATCAAGTATTCTTCCCAAGTGCCTTCGAAGATTTCCACGCCAGGTCGCTTGTCCCAACCGAGCTGGCGCATGAATTCCAAAGCGTCTGGGTGTGGTTCAATGATCACATGGCGTCCGGGTCTGTATGTCTGGATGGCTTCATCGATTATACCTAGACCAAATCCCACGTTCAGCACAGAGAACCCTTCATGCTGGCCCTCGCACAACGCATTGGCAGAGGCAAGCATGATTTCATTCTCCCATTCGGCCATTACCATGTTGTTATCTTTATCAAGACATCTCCATTGCCCATGGTTATCTTGGGAGAAGGTTAGCCGGCTTCTCAAAAAGTCCTTGTTTGAATAGGTCACCTCGTTCTGAGAACCTGAGACTAGGGTCAAATGGGTAGCGTCAGCGTCGGTAATTCGGACAGAATTGTCCTCTTGTGTATTTTCTTCAGGTTTCATGTCAGCATCAGCGCGACGGACAATCACATTAAGAAGAAATGATTGACGCACACCCTCTTGGAACAAGACATTGTAGCAAGCGGTGTGGTTACGCGACCATGCTATATCCGCGGCCGTATATCCAAGGATATCGACAGCGTTCCACAGTGCTCCGTATTTGATTAAAAGACGAACCACGTCCACATGGCCGCCATCCGCAGCATAATGCAGGGCGTCCCAGCCCAGCATGTCGTCATCCGCATACCAAGCATCGGCTGATCCGTCCCAGTCACCCATGGATTCAGAAGGAGTTAGAAGTTCTCGACACAATTCCAAGTTTCCACAATAGGAGGCTTCATGCAGGGCACGATTGCGCTCGACACGCTGCGCCAGCCACGGCACATCTGAAGCCTGTGTCATGGTTGCGTAGCTTCTGGCCAGCCCCCCCCCTCCACATTGGACCATTCATGACGGCCACGTGGTTGTTCACTGTCGTACGTCGTCGCATTGGCCGAGCCTATCCCTCGCCATGTTTGGTGCCGCGTCCGGGGGACAGGGCGCGTCCAACGCGGCATTTCCGCGTTCATTCTCCTTTTCAGCGACCACTGATACAAAGCCTTCCTTTTCCTTTGGAGGCGCGTCGAATGCGGCCCCTGCGCAGAACCAAACGGGCGGCTTGTTTGGTTCGACGGCCCCTGTCAACAATCCGAGTACGGCCAGCAATGCAGGCCAACCTGCTTCTACGGGGCTGTTTGGTAGTCAGCCTTCCCAGGCAAATATCACCCCAAATGCCTCATCACAGCCGCCGGCGCCAGGCGGTGGTTTGTTTGGTGCACAAAATACGGCCAACAACGCTGCTGGTGGAAAGGGCCTCTTCGGCGCACAGAATATCAATAACACCAACACAGGTGGACTGTTTGGTACTCAAAACAATGCGGCGCAGGGGGGCAACGGTTTGTTCGGTGGGCAGACCGGCACATCCACCAACACGCAGGGCGGGCTCTTTGGTGCACAGAACAACAGCGCCGGATTGTTCGGAAGCGCATCCACCAATGCGGGCACAAGTGGTGGACTGTTTGGCTCGCAGGCACCGAAACCTGCAAATTCCGGGCTTTTTGGTTCTCAAAGCACGACGACCAGTACCGGAAATACTGGTCTTTTTGGGACGCAGAGCAACACGAATACATTTGGCAATACAGGGCTCGCTGGTCAGAACTCTTCGAATACCAATAGTCTTTGGGGCACTAAACCCACAGGTATATCGTTTGGGAATCCGGCAACTCAAAGCGTTTCACCGATGATGCAGCACCCGTACTACCAGAGGGAGCGGTACAATGAATTGCCTGAGGCTCAGCGCTCATTGTTGGATACAATGGACAAATTTATCTCGTCTCAAATGCAAATCAAGTACGAACTCCGTGCACGCGATTCCAGTGAGGAGATGCGCCGCCTCATGGCTGATGTTCATGCACTCATGTCCACGCAACAGTCATTGTCTGCCACACTGGAAGCCGACACTATGCGTTTGCAGTCCGTTACCGCCAAGGTCGAAAAGGACCGACACGATAATGCCATGCTGCATCAGGTGGCAACACATGCCAAAGAGAAACTGAGTGACGGTAGCAGCTTCTTGGATTGGTTGCGCCGCTTTTACGAAAATATCTCGGAAGAAGACCTCGGTCGCATCCAACGCTATCGCCTTACGATGGAACAACTCGAGCGACATCTCATTTCTATTGATCAGCGCGAGCAGTTTGCTCCGCAGGTGATTTCGGATATCATTCGCAACCAAAATGCCTCCTTCATGGCCATGGCAGAGCAGGTTGCCACCTTGCACGCGGAAATTGAAACCCTAAAGAAAGATTATATCAAATGGTACCAAACACGGTTCCAGTCCGTTCGTGACCCATTTGCTCCTGTAGCAGCAGCAGCAGATCGTTCATGATAGTTTAAAGCTGGGCTTCCACCAGCTCAAAGTAGCGACCATGTTGTGCCAACAGCGACTCGTGCGACCCTCGTTCCACAATTTCGCCGTCCTCCACTACGCAAATCATATCTGAACGACGGATGGTCGACAGTCGATGAGCAATGGTAATCGTGGTGCATTGTGAAGCAGCATTATCAAGGGCACGCTGAACTAACACCTCGGATTCGGCATCCAAGGCGGACGTAGCTTCATCGAGAAGGAGGATTCGAGGCTTGCGAATAAGTGCTCGAGCAATGCACACGCGCTGACATTGCCCGCCGCTAAGAGACGAGCCATTTTGTCCGACTTCTGTATCAAGGCCATTCGGGAGAGACATCGCAAAGTCCCATACACAAGCTTGCCGGCAGGCATATTCGATATCAGCTTCCGTCACGAGCTCCGGATTCACCGCACCAAGCAGCAGATTCCACCGAAGAGTACCTTCATACAGAACAGGCTCTTGAGACACGTATGCCATCTCTGAACGCCACAGATGTATGGGTATGGAGCGCAGATCTAGGCCACCGTACGTGATAGACCCACGACACGGTTCATAAAAGCGCTGCAACAAACCAAGAGTGGAGCTCTTGCCACTACCCGACGTACCGCAAAATGCAACCGTTGTTTTTTCCGGAATGACAAGGTTAAGGTTCTTGATCGCCGCATATTGGGGACGTTGAGGGTATCGAAGTTCCACATCATTAAAGACAATGTCTCGAGGTCCTTTCGGAGGCCAAGTGGCTCGTTCACGGGTAGAAGCCAATTCAGGAACACGTTGTAGCCATCCCGAAATAACACGCTGTCCAAAGCGTGCTCGCGCCAGATCCGGCAAAAATGTGGCTAGACGAATCGAAGCAAACACAGCGACAAACACACTCTCAAATACAGAAAGAACAGTGTGCATGTCAGCCTTGCCTTCATTCATAACGACAATGCCCCAGTACATCATTAAACCAGCAATGCCGCAAAGAGCAAACTGGGTATAGCCATAGGCTGCACTGCCAAAGACAAGACTTGGCATGAAAGAACCGCTCAAAGTACACGTTTCATCAAAGTGACCCAAAACCTCGGCCTCACGACCGAGTGAAGATACTGTACCAATTGCACCAATGATTTCGGCAATATACGATGAGCTCCGATCCACCGGCTCTTGCATTTTGACTTCGTATTTTTCCATCGCGTAGACATTCAAAAAGCTTGCAACCATGAGAGTAACTATGCCTGCCAAAGCCGTAATGGAGAGAAGCCAGTTCAAAATGAGGGACATGATCAGAGTACTTAGGAGGTTGACCATCGAGAATATAAACTGACACAGCACCACACCCATTGAAGCGCAGACGTTGGCCGTATGACTGAAGATGGCAGCACCTAAGGCACCACTGGAATGCTCTTTCCGGTCAAAGAAGGCAATTTCTTGTCGCATAATTGCTCTGAGAGCCTCGATTTTTAGTTCGTCGCCGAGTCTCTCGGCAGCTGTTTCCAGACTGTACGACCCACCAAAACCGAGAAAGATGTTGATAATAGAGATGATGAAGAACCACATGGCCCATGTATCTTCTTTACTTCGCATAGTTGGTCGATCTTGATTCCCAAGATCGTCAATAGATGATCCTGATAGCCAGGCAACAATGGGGAAAGAGACACCCAGAGCAGTCGTCAAAAGGACGCCAATAGAAAAGAGCCACCATTGCTTCCAGACGAGTCTGTGTAGCTGACCAGTCGAAGAAATGTCCATAGACTGTATATCCTTGTCCTCCATTTGACCCACCTGTTGCTGAGAAGCAAGCTGAGCACGGTCACTGGCATCCCAAGTACCAGAAAGGATACCGCCACCGCCACGGGGAGCCACTTCACTTTGCCAAGCACTGCTGAGATGCACATAAGAAGGGTGGCCATCTTGCACAGGTTCATTCTTATAGCGTTCTTTCTTATCGCGATCTGGTCTCCAGGAGCTTGCAGTGTCAGGTTGAAGATCCACCGCAGGTTCTCCTTCAAGTCCTGAGGCAGCTCGATTATACATAACCATGTCACGATATACGCCTGGAGATGCCATAAGTTCATTGTGGGTGCCCCGTTCTACCACACGCCCTTGCTTAAGAACGACGATTTGATCCGCATTTTGAATGGTAGAAAGCCGATGAGCCACAATAATAGTAGTCATTCCCCGAGTTTCTTGTTCACGTTGTAGCGTCTTTTTGATCTTGTCTTCTGTAGAGGTATCCAAGGCAGATGTGGCTTCGTCAAGACACAATACTTGAGGCTCTCGAACAAGTGCCCGGGCAATAGCAATTCTTTGCCTCTGGCCACCACTCAGGTGTGTGTTGCGACCGCCAGAAATTAAGGTATCCATGCCTTCGGGTAGCTTACACACAAAGTCCCATGCCTCTGCTTTCATCAGAGCGATTCGGACACTTTCCCGGATTACCGGATCAGATGCAGATATATCCGTCTTCACACCAGCAGAAAGCCCCATCGCAACATTCTCAATGATAGAACCAGAAAACATTTGGGGATTTTGTCTGACCACAGCAATCTGTGAGCGTAGCCACCGCACATTGAGATCGCGCATATCAACACCACCGAAGAGAACACGGCCCTGGCCTTGTACTCGTTCCATCCCCTTCTCTACGTCTGCAGAGGCGTATTCTTGAAGAGCTGGATCATTGGAAGAGTCTGGATCGTATTCTCGACTCAAGAGCGTTGTGATAGTAGATTTTCCACTGCCGGATGGTCCCACAAGCGCCGTAACAGTCCCCGGCTTAAAATTGATGCTTACATCGGTCAAACTGGCTGTGCAAGGTCTGCCAGGATAGGCAAATGTGACATCCTCGAGTTGAAATGAGGGAATATATGTACGCACATCTGTCTCAATCGCTTTCGAGGAAGGAACTCCCAGTATCAGACCACTTGTGTCTCGTATATCGATGTCAGGCTGACGCTCAATCACAATACGCATTTCATGTAGCGACGTTAGACAGTCAAAAATAGCCTGAAAGTGGGCCACAACCATGGTCAAGCTGAAAAGAGTATTGAGGTAGTTGAAAAAGCTAGTCACTATGCCTTGCATAGACTCGCGACCTTTGGCGACTTGAATGGAGCCCCACCAGAATCCGATCGCATATAAAACAGTCACCACGAAATACATGACCGATAGTTCCGACGCGCGCATCATTGATCGCAAGCGAACAACCTTAGAAAGAGGCTTCATAAACAAATCATGCATGCGATCGAGCAAGATCTGAGTGATCTCAAAGCTGTGTACGATGCGCACAGAGCCGATGACCTGCTCCATAAAGGTCGAAAGGCGGCTGTCGACTTGGAGTACAGCCTTTGTAGCCTTATCCGACAGTATGCCAAGCGTAAAAAATACGATCATGGAAAACACAGGCAAACTTAGCAGAACCCCACCGTGCGTAGGTGCCTTGCTTAGAGCCATAGTTATGCTGGCAATGAGTATACCGATAGAGTTCAGAAAAAAGCCCATCTTCTCGCCTAGGGCGGTACGGATAAGCGAAACATCCCGGTTTGAATGCGTGGATATGGCACCGGGACCTTGTCTGTCGTAAAATGTAGGGTCTTGTACTAAAGCAGCAGAGAAATATGCCCGTCTTAAACCTTGCGACAGTTTGTGTGTAGATATCGACATGAGAACAAGAAACAGGAAATTGGTCAGGAAGCTGCAGACGCCGACCAAAACCATTGCCAAGGCAAGCTTGTTGCTGAAGTCCATATGTGGCTCCATGTTATTTTGATGCAGAGAGCCATTCTGGGACCATGTTCCATAGAGCAGATCCACACCTGACATGCAAGATCCGGAAACGAGAGCCGAAAAACTTCCGATAGAATACAGAACATAGGGATGTTGTATGAATTGAAGTGGCTGGCGCCAAGGCGCAGGCAATGGCTCCGCAAACGAAAACAAGTAGAAGAGGTCTGGCCATTTCGATTTGTGTTTATGAATTAAAGGTTTTCGAAATGGCTCTTCATAGGATCGAGTGGCACTTGAATCTTTTTCTTGCTTCTCCAAAGATGGGGCAGCATATGCCACAGGTTGATCAGATGTCTGCCTCATCCACGAGCTGTGGAGAAGATAACCGTAGCTATTGACCGGTAGGGAATTTTTGAGCCGTGCACGTGCCAGCTCTCAATGCCCAGTGACTCAAGCTGGAACTATTGTACATCGCCTTGGAACAAGAAGCGCAGATCCTGCTGATTGAGTGTATTTGTGTCTGGGTGAGATACGAGTGCATACTTTTAGAGTTCCTGTGGTTAGTCGCATTTTGACATACAGTTTGCCATCTAGGGCCGCTCGGGCCAACTCGCGCTTTTTTTCCTGATGTAAATGGTTCTGGATCCAGACACACCTGCAACACGAGAATCCGCTGTTCGACAGTTCCTTCGATCGATAGTTTATAAATGTATACGTGCTTCGACTGGCCCAGTCTGGTGTGAGCTCCATATACGCACCGATGAGCACGATCAAAGGCTTGCTCTTCAATTTGTGGGTTCCACCAAAGATCGCACAAAATGACACGATTGCAACAGGTAAGATTCAAACCTGTGCTTCCAGCCTTGAATGAAATTAAGATGACCTTTGCTCCTTCGTCTGAGCGTATCCGATTCAAGGCCTCTTGGCGTGCATTCGGGCGCATAGAGCCGTCATAACGCACATAGTTGTAACCATGTGAGTGGAGAACTGGTTCAATGAGGTCAAGGAAGGAAGTGAACTGGCTGAATATGATAGTCTTGTCCCCTCGTGACTCTTTCTCGAATGCATGAAGAAGATCCACAATCATACGCAGTTTGGTCGACATGGTACCTGGGGCATTCCAGTTTGTACCGGAACGCACTTCTAGATCTCTTTGAGCGGTGCATCCCGTACAAAGGGTAGACGCTTCTTCCCCATTTTTAGATAAGCTAAGAGGTACTTGGCATCGTTCGCAATGGCGAGCTTTCACTGAAAGTCCGGATAGCAATGCGGCAAGTTCTTCATCATCGTCCTGTGTGTTGGATGAAGAGGATGTGGGCTCATTTTGAGAAGATACAATATTTCGGCCGGTCACTAAGACAGGGTGATTGCACGCTTGCCTAAGACGTAGCAGCATCAACAAAACACCCATATAGCTGATTTGAGAATGTTTGTTATCCTTGAAATGCATTTGTACACGTTCTTCAAGCTCACGATAGAAGTCACGCTCTTGGGATGACTCAAAATCTCGGGTTAAGATTTCCACAGAACGAGGAGGAAGATTAAGTAGTTTTTTCCCTTGGTATTCGGCATCCTTAGTGCGCCGCAGCATGATAGATTGGAGCACTACGCTGAGACGGCGAAGGCCGAGATCAATGCGAGATTGCCGTGGGCTATTCAATGGCTCGTTGATTTTCTCTTGGAAATGTTTTAAATCATCAAAAGGAGAAATCCTTAGAAAGTGAATGAGACTGAAAATTTCTAGTGCATTATTCTGAAGTGGTGTTCCACTGATACACCAACGCGAAGCAGCCTGAAGGGATAGTTGAAAGCATGCAAGGGATGATTTGGTACGGTAGTTTTTGATTGTCTGAGCCTCATCGAGGACAACCCGAAGCCATTTCATCTCGTAAAGAGGAAAAGATCTTGATTTTTTTGATGAAGTCTTGCTGCTTTTTGCATTCGCGACTAAAGGCTCTGGGTCGTCAGAATCGCTGGAACCAAGATCAGAGTCTCGGGCCATGCTTGTTCCGGCACCTTTCTTTTTGCGTGCTGTGGGCTTCGGGGGCAGCGCACCTGTTGCTTCAAGAAAAGAATTGTGCTCCATGGCTGCTGTGGCATATGTGGTTATAACAACATCCACCTTCTTCAAATCTTCAACGCATTTGGCCCGTTGGGGTCCATGGTGAACCAAGACCTTCAATCGGCGACCTGTTTTATCCACACACTCTTGCTTCCACTGCTCAATAACAGCTAGAGGCGCGATGATCAACGTCGTGCTTGTTCCAGAGGTAAATACTTCTTTTCGGCACTTTTGCATGAGATCGTCGTTGGGTATGGATGTGACATTCTCCTCCCGAACATCGTCGGACTCGCCTCGCAGATCGTCAAGATGACAATGGTAGAGCATCAGCGCGATCATTTGAACGGTTTTACCTAATCCCATATCGTCCGCTAAAATTCCACCCTTGGAAATGCCATGCTCCCTTCGACGCATCCAATCCACGCCTTGCACTTGATGCGGCAACAATGTACATTCCATTCCTGGGACGCGGGTCTTTGACAAGTCCACCTCCTTCATGACAGTAACCATACTAGACAGCATGGTCTGGATTTGCCTATCACGTTCAGCGGCAGACACATGGCTGGACTCCAAAGGAGTGGAACTCCCGGCTGCGCCGGTGTAATATGTATTCGAGTTCGTAGGTGTTCGTGGAACCTCGGGGGACATGGGAAATCCGCGCCTAGACAACGCTGCGGATGTGGGAGTACCTGCTTGTGCACCCCAAGGACGCTGAGTTCGGTCAGGCGTCGCAGGCGTAGATGAAAATGGCATGACCTTGACACGAGGTTCAGAGCGCCAGGGCTGTATTTGTGGTAAATTCTGATCTTTCGTCGGAGTGGATGGCTTATTCTCTGATTCCTTTCTCAGATTTGGCTGTGGACTAGAAAGGCCAAGCTGCTGCGCTAGCAAGCGCTGCCGCATGGACTCCATGCTGAGCAGGGTCGTGCTGGAGGCTGTTGAAACGGTGTTGTGTGGAGAAACCCCACGTGCCTAGATCTATATGCGACGCGTAGCCGGCTTGGTGGCAGCGGAACCCGTGTCTGTATCACTGTCATGAGTCGAGCGTGCGCGTTTCCGTGATGTTTGATCTTGGAAATCACTATTCGATAATATATCGCTTTTGATAGAGCCATGGTAATGGTCAAAGGAGGGCAAATCCGCGTAAAAAAGTACCGTGTGTGCCCAACCTGCACGTTCTCCCCAGAGCTCCCTGAGCCGGTCGGCAATCTCTTCATACTTTTTCGAACGGATATGATACCATCGCTCTGCAAATTGAAATACGTGTCGATCCACAGGTATGCTGGAATGCTGGTCCAGTGACATGAGTAGAATGCAGCTATACGTTAGCCGGAAAGAACATACTCGGCCACTTTGGGTCCAATGCCAGGAAGTTGCATCAACGCTTCCCTCGCATCTGCATAGGACTTGGTTCGGAGGCTCAGTAAATAGTCATTCACCGCTTGATCAATATGTTTGGACTTGGTATCATCCGTAGTGAGAAACTCCTGTGCAATTGCACACAGTGTCTGTGCTGTACCTGCCAAGTATTTGGCTCTGTAGCCAAAACCTAGATCACGGAGCTTTTGCTCGACACCCGGTGCAGCCAGCTGCGATGGCGTGGGAAATGGATGGTATGTTACATGAAGTGGTTCCATGCCGACATCTTGACGATCTTGTTTGTCCGGGTTCATGGAAGTGCAAAGATACGAGCCAGGTGGGTACGTGTGATGCAGTAGCGGTTCAGTGAAATGGTCGCAGAGCTTATGTACCATTTGGCTGATTCGTGGGATGTTGTTGTTAGAGCTGCATATGAAACTGCAAGTGAGTGTCGTCCTACATACGCGCACATGCACTCCCAAGGGTCTTGTCGTAGAATGCTCATGCCCGCAAATCGTTTGGCATGTTTGGCGAAGATGGGATCACGCTCGCACCATTCTTGGTACCACGTTGACGTGGGTGCATTTAAATTCAGATAGTCCCATAGCCACGCCGCTGTATCATGTCTCTTCGGAGAGCCATTTGCTGGCATTGTGCGATAATACAAGCAATGTTGATCGACATCATGCACGAGAAAGACGACGCGATCGTGAATGCACAACGACCATTCAAAGTACGATGGACCTTGTGGATCGGGCCGAACATGAACTTGTCTCCAGCGAAATGCTTGTCCGCAATGGTATGCGAGTGCCAATGGAAGCACTACATGCGTTGCCTTGGTTAATCGAAGGCACTCATACCCTGCTAGCATCAAGGCAACATGCAATAGCTTCGTGGCTGCCCGATTCGATCGGGGGTCACACCCCACCACATCGACGGGATAAGCATGCCACCTGGCAATGGCACAGTCCCATCTAGACTAGCGAGGCTTAAGCAGCCAAAACCTAGTGGTCGCTACTATTACGACGTATCTTCCGATGAGAGCGATATTGATGATGGGCATTATATGCACACCGGGCAAGTTTCATTATATACTTTGTGTGCCGATGAGACCAACGAAAATGATGGGGAAGAAGATATCCAACGCTCAGGACAACGCGATGTTGTAGCAATCCGACTTGCAAATGAGCTTGATCCATGGGATAAATGGGAACAGACATGCCGGCGGCGTGCATGGTATGCTGTGCGGCACCGTGGCAAAACGGCGACAACCAACAACCCGTCCACACCTGCCCCGGAATCCAGCATCGATGAGATTGAGGAGATTCTTGCGCGCTTTCAATTACAACAAGTATCTTTTCAGAAGAAGGAACGCGAAGCATTTGAGCAGCGGAATGCTAATCTCTGGGAAGGTATTGACAAGGCTATTCGCGATGCAGAGCAGCGCGCCGCTGACGAAGCTGAGCAGCTTGCTAATGCACGGCGGCGCCAAGAAGAAGCAGAAAAACAAGCCAAAATTGCTCGGGAAACAGAACTTAAGCGTATCGAGGAAGAGAAGAAAGCAACGGAAGCCAGAGTGCGTGAAGAAAATGCCCGGAAGCATGAACTTGAGCAACAGCAACAAAAGGAACTTGCCGATAATGCTTTCCGTGGTGCACAGCATCTATGGCCTGTTGCTAAACGTGAATATATACGCTGGATCTCTTATATGACCCATATTAAAGAAGAAATTCTGCCGAGTATTGCCAAGAATTCAGACTGGAAAAAACAGTGTTTCGCAGCAAAACGTACCATTACACCAAAAGTTGGACAGCTCACTAATTCAAAAACCGAAATTTTCCGTATCACACTCGCTATTTCAGACGTACTTCAGCAAGCTCGGGATGTCCCTGATCAAGATGCTGCCAATCGATTGTACACATGGATGTTAAACCACTTGTCCAAGTGCCTGATTCGACAGGCTGAGCAAGAAGTAGCAGCTCGCCAAGAGACAGCATTCCCTTTAGCTCGGCTTGTTATGGGGATACTACTGCGTGGCCATGCACAGCTGGGTGAAGTATTTATTGCTCGGCTGGTGAAAAAGTGTCCCTGGATTTTGGGCTACGTACCGGAGCGTGGAACGTTAAAGGAGGAAGAGCATCGCAAGCGATTGGGGTTTAAAACGGAAGATGAAACATTCCAGTCCTATGTTTCACGCATGGTCGGCATATCTGCGCTCTATTTCGCTTGCTTGCAATCGCCTTTGGACTCAGTGGCCTCATGCTGTGGCTTGGACCCTGTTACGTCATTAGAACAGGCCGTGCAGTGCGTGCCAGAATTACTTCGACCCTCGCGCATGTGGACATGGCAAGTGCGATCGATGACACCACCGGTCTCTCAGCAAGCCATTGTGGTCTCACTTTGGTGTACATTTTTGGAAGTGGCTGGGCCCTCTGCTTTGTCCCGGTACAAAAGACAAGCAGCCAAGATGTGGTCTTTGTTATTGGAGGAGGGTCCACATTCCAAACTGGGAGCACAAACTGGCGATTATATACAACGTTCAGCAGAAGTGCGTCTTCGTCTAATTCTCGAGGCTTGGTCTTCGACAAAGACGTTAACTGAACATGCTTCACCTGGTCGGGATATGGACCCTTAGATGTAGTATAGAATATGTACATCCTTTAGGGGTGCGGTATTTATAAGGCGGGCGGATGACTTGGATATTGCCGCACTTGCCAATGGTGCATTTTAGCGCGCTAACATGGGTGAAGGATTGACTACTGGTCCTTCAGCCACGAAGAAAGTAGGGGACGACATTAGCCAAACAAATTATCGAACTACAAAAAATAGAGCAATTGTGGAGAACCAACGCTAGAGCTACTTCGCTGTTGGTACAGCAGGCAAGATCGTCAACAGAATCCGTGCTAACAATGGGGGAATTGGATGATCCTCACTGTTTGCTCCTCGAGAGCCTTCCTCGAGAATTTGCTCACTGTTCTCCAGTAGAATATGAATCGGAAGTTGCATTGGAAGGCGGTGTGACTCGGCGAAGTTTGGCGGCACAACGCCAGCTAACTCGTGATTCTCCGAGTCCCAGGCCAACCAATTGAGCCATGAAGGCCACTGCTGGTGAAGGTCTGGTCGTGATGGCGCATAAATTCGTGGCGTATACCTTGCAACCGTGGTTGCATTTTCAATTGCTTCCGCCAAGCGTCGTGGAAGCGATGCATCCGAAGTGATGAGCGGTAATGAAATTGATTGCCCAGGATGGCAACTTGCCAGCTGTAGGCGGGGCGGCTTAGCCTCTGTAAATGTCACAGACCTTGCTTCGGCCATCTGGATCGAGGCAATCGTCCCGGACCTTGGCAAGGCGACCGGCCGTGGACTATGGCCATTGCCTTCCTCCGTGAGATTCATCACAGTGGCTAGTCCTCCTTCCGTTGAGCGGAAATCCCCCCAAGTCTCCGAATCAAACTCATTATCTTCGCCGGTGACAGCATCTTCGGGATGCTGCTGCTGGTACAACACAGTACCGTAAGGGTATTCTTCACCGGCAAATGGGTCGATCACAGGCTCTTCAGCATCCTCAAACATGTCGCGATAGTTCTTCGGCTCCACATGAATGCTGCCTGATTTCTGAAGCGCAGGCACACTCTCTAGCTTGGGTGTATAAGAAGCCACTTTATGTGTGCGCTTCACATCCATAGGCTGAGTGGCTGGGGCGACAAATTCAGGCATGGGAGTCAACAAGCCAGGTTCAACGCGTGTAGAGATAGTAGGAGGATCTCCGATACCTGGTACCAAGGGAGACGCGCCAGCGCTCGCAGGGATGGGATCCAACTGAGGTACGGTGTCCAGGGACGTGCCATTACCTATCCAACTCTTTGGTCCATTTTCCTTCTCACTCGGCTTGGAAATGATCGACGGCATGGTCGTTTGACTTGACCTTCCTTGCGCTGTACTCTGATACTCTCTCAAAGGAGCCGACCACAAAGTGTCGCTTAAGGGAGTCTCTGTGCGCGTGGCCGATTCCTGTGAGTTGGGGCGGGACTCCGATATTCTGGAACTAGCAAACGCTGATAAGAAGGTAGCTCGATCTGTCGGGATGCGCTGCTGCAATGTCGGTTGCTCCGCCAATGGAGCCGGGAAGGGTGCAGATGTGCTACCCTGTGTTGATACGGGCTCATACCACAGATTATCTTCCCAGCTTGCCTTAGAACTCTTGCTGACCGATGCAGGGAGGCCGAAGCCAACACCCGTGTCAATATCCTTCGCCTCAGGACAATTCAGCTCCTCTCCAGAGGGCAAGTATCTTGTAGATGCCGGTTTATTGTCCTTGGGGGGGAAATAGGATGTTCGTGAGCGGTTCACTAAACCATTGAGGAACGACGCAGGCTTGGGATGGTTCGTGTCCCGAGAATGAGAAACCTCATCGGGGCTAACTGGCAGCTCGCCTGCTGTAGGCTTGGGATGGTTCGCGTCCCGAGAATGAGAAACCTCACCGGGGCTAACTGGCAGCTCGCCTGGAGTAGGCTTGCTAGGCGCATCCTTCTTTTCCGGAACCTCTGTGATCTTTTCTTCGCGTTCCGCCTCAGTAACTGTGGCAGGCGGCACAATCGGTGCTGTCTGACGAATAATCGAACGGTGCTGCTTCGTCGACGCTTGATCCTCGGCTTCTGGCGGCTCCCTGGCCTGAATCTCTTTCGGTTGTCCACTTGCCTGGGGTAGGGGCGCCTTGACCAAAACCATATGATTCTTTGATGATGGCATAGGGGGTGCCTCTGCCACGCCGTCGGTCTGTGACATGTCATCCATTTGTTCATGAGCCATGGTGAAATGTGCCTCTTCTGAATGACGGGACGTAGTTGACATTGTCGCAAATGGACTCGCTGCCCCCTGTCGAGCAGGATTCGTACTTCCCTCCATAGGGGAGGTCATTTGCGTCCACAAGGGAGCCTGCCATGTCGATTGCGACAGGAAGGGTGTCAGAACGACTTGGTTATTATCGCGCCTCCATTCTGGCTCGTCCACTGGTAAGGTTTGCGTGACACCGTCTCGGCCCGCCGCTGTGTCATTTGACATAGGTACATCCTTGTTTTCGCTCGGGTATGGCTGGTCACTGGTCGATGCTGCTGCGAAATTATTCCCAGAAGCGACGGGTCTCTTGGGGTTATTCGTAGAAGTCTGTCCTGAAAGACCTGCCGTTGAAGTTGCATCCCCTCCTGTCCCGACGCCTGCCAGACCTGCGCTAGTTGCACCATAGAAAGAAGTCATGTTTGTAGCAGGCTGTGTGCTTCCTGTAGGGTCAAATGGCGGATTCTCCGGAGCTGTGACAACATCGTCCTGATTTTCCATATCGGGCATGGTCTGCGTCTGATTTGAAGACCTGCGACGCTTAAGACAACAAAACAGCAACGAGGCCAAAAGCGCCAAAACGGCGGCACCCAGGATGGAACCAGCAATGGCTCCCTTTTCGCCCCCAGTCAGACCACCCGTGTCTGAGCTTTGCGTGGTGTTGGTCTTTGTAGAATTTTTCACAATGAGTTCAAATGTTCTGGAAAAGTTGGAGGTCAAAGCCTGTGAAACAGGGTTGGGCGCAGTGAGATTCACAGATATTTGCTGGGGATTCGAAGGAGCTGTTCCCACCAGGGAGTGTGATGAGGCGTCATAATGTACCCAGTCGGGCATGGCCCGGCGAAGAACTCGGTAGTGAGATGGGGGATTCATAAAGCGAAGTGAGCGCCGTTGAAGCGAAGTCCCAAATGACACATTGAGGGGTACATTGTCATCCCGAAGATAGCTGTCCATCGAGATTTTAAAATCTTTTCCCGATTGAACCGTCACATTGGGTAGTTCAACTTGCATAAATGGGGAGGGATATACGCTCAGTGTGAGATTCATACTCGCACTTCGTGCATTCGGGTAGGTAACAAGGAGTGGGAAAGTTGAGTTTTGAATGGCCTTGTTTTTAGCATCAAAGGGAGCTGTTCCTGTTAAATTGTGCGAGTCAGAGTCGAAAGAGAGCCACGATGGCGCCCCATCACCGAGCGCAATGGAGAACTGTTTGTGTTTCAGAGAGAATCCATCCAACAAAAACAACTCTGGTGGGATATGGTACTGTAGCTTATCGCCTTCAGTCACATTGACAGCAGGTAGAGCGGCTGCCGTATTATTCAGGGTAATAATACCACCTCCCAGAAACATTTGGAAAGTGGATGTTGGTCCACCGGCGTTGCGACGGTTGGAGGCGATCAGAACGATGTCAAACATCGTTCCATTCGGTCCTGCATCCGTGGGAGCAATACCGGAATAGGTCATTTCCTCTTCATTGAAAACAAGCCAATCTGGTAAAGGCCGAGCGCCTTCGAGATATGTTGAATAATACACGCGGTCGTCCTCTGGTAATACGAAAGTGTCGCCATCAAAACCCACACTGAATGACCACCCTAATGGCATGTGCAAAACGTTATTGGGTAACATATTACCCATGCCCATAGAAGCAGCTTTCGGAAGCTGGTCTTTTAGGGACTTCTTCAGGCTGGGAGCCGGCGCCGAGATCGTCGTGAGCTGGAAAGATGAGCTGGCTTCATCAGAGCCATCTTTCGCAGTTACGCGGACCTCATGACTTTCATCACCATGCATTGACTTGGTGGGGTCTCCTGTTATACGTCGCTGTTCTCCATCAAAGCTTGCCCATTCAGGGAGGCCATGGATCGTGTAGGAAAGGTCTCCTCCGGAGGAAGACTTAAATGTGTCAGTTAGAAATTGCCAATCGTAATGCTGCTTGACATGTGCCAAGGGTGGTAGTTGATCAGCCAGGTCGACATTGACAGTGACCTCCGCCAAGATGGTATGGAGTTGTGTGAATGTATTCCATAGTAAAATTTGTGCTGCCAACAGAGCCCCTGGTGTGGCTCGATGAAGATACATGTGTTGAGACCACTAGAGAAAGCTGTCTCGTGTAAACAAGCGCAGCAAGTATACGAGAGAAGTTATCGCTCAGCGGAGGCTTATGAGGGTCAACCTCGGATAAGATGGTAAGGTCGATACAGGGCGACGATAGCTCGACATCCCACGTAGATGTTTCTTACTCTCGTAGAGTCTGCATAAATTACGCCCGTGCGTGGTCCCCCTCCACAGTATCAACTTGGTAACTTCGCCGGAGGTGTGTACTGGGGTGGGTTTTTAGTGGAGGGTCTATCGGCAGGTCCTCTTCAGGACTAGGACGGCCAGGCCCATGCTATATCCTTTATTCTAGCTACTATACCAAGTAGTATGGCCATCTGTAATACACAATTTCAAGACTGTTGGGGTCGGACCAGTCTTGAAATTTGTGCATTTGCCTTTCGGGAAATCTTGGACGCTTTGAGACATGAATCGACGAGCCTTTGTAGACGGTTACCTGTCTAATACAAAGTATCAAGGGCCATATACACTATTCGGCACAAACAGCTCTTTGTTATAGCTCTCTCTAGTCTTCCTCCAGCTCATCCTGAAATCATCGGTACTTGCTTACGTATTCATCGCGTGGCCCATCCACACTAGGTTATTATCTCTCATCCAACACGTCTTGCCATGTCTATTACGCGGCAATATAAAGCCTTAGGCGATGATATATGGCGTCAAAATACACTCAAAGTGGTAAGTCAGTATTGTAGCTAGCATCCAGAACAGTGAAATTTTTACTCTTACCTATGGCGCATTGGTCGTCCAGCTTATCAAGGACTACGAGGATTTCGAGCAGGTCAACCACCAGCTTGATAAAATGTATGTTTGGAGACTTTCTCACAATTAGGGGGTACAATATCGGAACTAGATTAATCGAAGATTTTCTGGCGAGAAGCAACCTTTCTCGGTGTACCGACATCCGCGAGGCTGCTGAAGTGGTAAGCAAGGTTGGCTTCAAAATGTTTTTGAACATCACACCGAATGTGATTTTTCCGGATTCCAATACGAGTACGGTCTCTGGTTCCTCAAACTCTCTAGATTCGGCCACGAATGGAAATACTCCCCAATCTGCCAAGGGTGGACCGAGCATGGCACCAGGGGCAGCTGCTGGAGCACGAGACTCCCCGAAAGAATTTATCTTGCAATTAACTGAGAATCCACTGTCTGAATTTGTAGAGCTTCCTGAGGAGGCTCTTCATGGAGGCCTTTGGTACTCCAATGTTCTTGCCGGGGTACTTCGAGGCGCTTTTGAAATGCTTCAAATTCAAACAGAATGTACATTTATATCTGACTCCCTCCGGGGGGACGAAACAACCGAAATTCGCATCCGGCTTCAACGGTTTTTGCAAGAAGAGGCTCCTCCCTCCGATGATTGACTACGTACATAGAAAATCCTACTCATTCGAAGGGTACAGATGGGTCGGAGGGTCAAGCATGGACTCCTTGATCGTGCGCGGAGAAACAAAGCGGAAGAAAATGTTCATGCTACCCGCCTTGTCATTGGTACCAGAGGCGCGAGAACCTCCGAAGGGCTGCTGACCGACCACAGCACCCGTGCATTTGTCATTGTAGTACATCATGCCAGATGCATCACGAAGGAGGTTACTAATGTGAATCAGAGCATGACGGTCTGAGGCAAAGATAGAGCCAGTGAGGGCATACTCTGTGGTTGAATCCACGAGAGCACAAGTCTCATCGATCTTATCATCAGGATAAGCAAACACAGTTATCACGGGTCCGAAGATCTCTTTTACCATGGTTACAGACCTCGGGTCTTTGGTCTCAATAATCGTTGGCTGCACGTAGTAACCAACTGAATCATCACCTGTACCACCAAAAAGAACGTCTCCGCCCTCCTTCTTCGCCTCATCGATGAGGCCCATGATCTTGTCAAAGGAATGTTTCGCGATGACTGGGCCAACAAAGTGCTTGAATTCATTGACAGGGCCCATTGACAACGACTTGGTCCGTTCAATGAGCTTGTCCTTCAGGCCATTTTCCCACATAGACTTGGGCACATACAGGCGTGACAATGCACTGCACTTCTGACCTTGGTATTCAAAAGCAGCACGGACACACTGCGTGACAACAACGTCCATGTCGGCCGATTTGTGGACAAAGTGAAAGTTTTTACCTCCTGTCTCACCAACAATGCGGGGGTAGCCACGGTAGATATCCAAATTAGAAGAGATCTGCTTCCAGAGGGACCTGAACACAAATGTGGACCCGGTGAAGTGCAGGCTTGCAAATTCACGGTGGCTCAATGCAGCGCCCACAATCGGCTCAGCGGGGCCTGGTACGAATTGAATCACACCCGCAGGCACACCTGCTTCTTCAAGGATCTTGTATACAAGATAGTTAGAGTAGATGGCCATGGGAGAGGGCTTCCAGACAACGACATTGCCAACAAGAGCAGGGGTCATGACAAGGTTGCCAGCAATGGCTGTAAAGTTGAAAGGAGACACAGCCAACACAAAGCCCTCAAGAGGGCGATACTCAGTACGGTTCCAGACAGCAAGGGAATTGCGAGGCGGTTGAATAGCATACATTTCGTCAATGTATTTGACGCCGAAACGCAGGAAGTCGCAGATCTCTGCACCAGCATCGATCTCCGCCTGCCATGCATTCTTGCCCTGTCCAATCATAGTAGCAGCAAGAAGCTTGTAGCGATACTTGTTGGAAATAAGGTCCGCTGCCTTCATGCCGATAGCTGCGCGCTCACTCCAAGGAAGATTGGTCCAATGCTTCTTGGCTTTAAGGGCTCCTTCAATAGCAAGTTGCACCATCTTCTCATCTGCCTCATGATAGTGACACAAAGCATTGGCATGGTTCCCGGGGTTAACCTGCTTGCTAACCTTACCAGTCTTGAATTCCTGGCCATCAATGATGATGGGAACCTCGTAGGGTCCATGAGCAAGCATTTCGTCCACAGCCTTCTGCAATTCGATACGGTCCTTTGACCTAGGTTCATAATTGCGCTTTGGATTAGAACAGATACGCTTTGTAACTTACCATGGGTTCATTGCTTATCTCTGGCAACTTGAATTCGCCAAGTGTTGGAACCTGAGTCATGGTGAGGATTTGAGGACAAGAATGGGGTGGCACGTGGAAGTGGCAGGGGCCTGGTCTGACTCCATGCGTGCGTGCATTTATGCCATATTGACAGGTGCCTGGGCTTCAAGGATGCGGCTTAGAAAATCATTACCTAACCAAAACTAAGGACTGTGCCACGACATTAGACTTGCTACAACTGACGATAAGAAACCACACGGGCAATCATAGCATGTTGGGAGAATAAAGCAACGATAAAAACAATGAAGATAAAAAGATGTCATGTCATTGTATATGATATTAAGATCCCTCAAGAGCGGTTCGATCCTCAGAAAAGGCGTGAGATGGTCTCCTGCAACATGTCGAACATAACGCCCACTGATGCGAAGATCTTGTAAAATAATAATAATAATAATAATAATAATAATAATAAAAGACTTGACCTGCTAAAAATGCTTGCCATTTGATGCAGAAGATGGGCCCTTGAAAGAAGAGGACGGCGTAAGGGTGGGACTCCCCGATGATAGCGAATATTTAGAAAGAGAATGAGAACTGTCAGAACGAGGCAACTCAAGTGACAATAAGGATGGCATGCTTCCACTCTTGCGGAGCTGAAAGTTTGCCGGACGAGTGACTTGACTGTCTCCATTGGTATTAAAGCTTATACGAGGCCCATGTGAAAGACGCCTTTCTCGAGCAAGCAGTAACTCTGGTGAGATTATTGGCCCATGAGGAATACCTGAAAAAAATGCGGACGAAGTATTATTTGATGAATTCAATGTGTACGATGGCGAATCCGACACTTGTTGTTGGATAGTTGTGTTTGGCGCTTTCTTGGAATTCAGATGTGTAGTCGTCAAATTATCCAAAGCAGTCACAGTAGGCGCGTACTCGTCGAGAAGCACATTGTTGCCTTGCGGTACCGAATTTCCATGTTCTGGGAATGGAGACCGTGAAAGCGACTGCATATTTGCATGCGCTCGCAGTGATGATGAATGTTGTGGTTTGACCCAAGTTTGGTGAGCAGAACCAGGGGCCAACGAAGGTTGGACAGAGGGTCTCTCATTGCTTGGCTTATCACCGAATTCCTCTGCAAGACTGTTGGCGGATATAGGCTGAAACCCCACAGAATTGCCTAGCTGCCCAACCTTAGCCAACTTTACTTGGGTCGCATACTGATCCACATCGGAAAAGGATGATATGGATGCAGCACGTCGCTTCAAGGGCCTTACAGGCTCCTGAGCCGTACTGGATTTCGTCACCTCTGGCTTCATGGGTAAAGAATGTGTACCTTCTTGGGCCCCATTGTCCTTTGACTTACGGCCTTTTCTTTGGCCCTTTGTCGTTACCATATGAGTGCGATAATGCTGGACACTGTTGTCATATCGGGAAAACTGTGCATTGCAATTGGGATATGTACAACGATAGGGCTTTTCTCCGGTATGGATACGGCTGTGTCGAGAGGTATGTCCACTTGTAGAGAACGTCTTGTTACAACCAGGAAAGGGGCATATATACCGTTTTTTTTCCATCGACATTGATACATTGCTTAGGCTCTCTGCCATTGTTTTTCTTCCCTTTTGCTTTGTGTACTGAATCAGTTGATTCAATAACAGCAATTCCTGTTCCTAAAACTGTTGTTACAAGGTTTCTAGAACTCTCAGTATTCTGTTTTGCTTCAAGAGCATCATCTGCAAAGCCTGTCGTCCCAAATTCTGAAGCGCCACCATTTGAGGTGGGTATAGCCGTACGATCAGAAAAAAGCTTGAATAAAGCATCATCGTGATTTTCCATTCGTGTCCTCAAGCTAATAGGATGGTGAATTTCAAAGCTTCTGTTCACGTTTGTCAAATCTTGAGCATGCATGTCAAGAGTGAGGGAACCCCACCCACCAAAGTATTTATATGAGAATTGGGAGATGAACCTGTAAACCGTCAGACAGGGCTATGCGACCCTCCCTGAAATAGTATGATGGGAAGAATATAGGCAATCCTTGAACTTGTTGTCTTACCCAGGCTTTTAAGCTGCCTTGGAAGAGGGAGGGGATCAAAGCGAATCTAAAGTGACTGAGCTTTCCCTGCGTCGGTGTCTCTCCACATTCGATGTTCAGGACCATGCCACCCTATTGCTGAAATGATAACGTCATCGTACCTCATATGACTGGGGGACTCGGCAAAATTCACAGTACAACGTGAAGCAGCAAATTAGATTCAAACCTATTTGTAATTAATATGATAATGCGCAGCTGGCTTGTCCCCACGAGCCTATGCTATCGGGTGTGTTCCAAACGCGAGCTCGTGATCCTAGATCTTGTAGTTATGTTGACGGCACCTGGATAGGTTAAGGTTTCTGAACCGAAAAATGGTTGATTCTGTTTCCGCATTATGGAACAGTGTGTATACTTTGATGTCATATTTCGCTTCGCAGGGGACAATGTAGGGATGTATAACTAGATTGACCATCTTACATGTTGGAAAATGTGATACAAAAGCCAGGATGGAAAACGACGGAGAGAAAATATATACCCAGCAGAACACTACGAAAACATCTACAGTTTTTCATGCGATGGATAGCTAGATACCGAGCCAGACTGCTGCTGTTTCACAGCTTCACGTCGAGCAAGCCTTTCTCGTTTTTCCCGCTTTGTTACTTTGCGGCCACGTGATTCCAGGTTTGGCGATGCATCAGATAGTACTATTCTGTCCAGGCCCGCCAGCGGGCTCGTCGATGTGTCAGCCCCTGGACTTAACGCATTATGGCCCCGATGCTTAACAGGTCGGAGAACAGGAGATACCAAGAAATTGCCTCCGACCACTGCATGCTCCCCCACTCTTGCCGACTTTTTCGACGTCGGGTTCGAACCATAATGGGCAGCACTAGATTTGGTGGTTCCAGTGGAAATGGCAGGGTCTGCTAATGTGAGGTGAAGAGGCGAGGCTGGATCCTGGAAATCGTTCATAGCAGTAATGGTCCTCTTAAACGGTGTTGTTTGCTGCTTTTTCGGCATCGTGGATGGCGACAGTGATCGTGTGGGATCCGACCTCCGGCGACCAGGAAACGATTGTGTGAGTAAAAATGTACTGCTAGGTCGTTGGTGAGTTATATAGGGATCTGACACAGGTGAAACATCAGAAGAAATACCCTTCTCCTGGGCAGTACGGAAGGCACCCATTGGAATACGATTCCACCGTGCAAATGCACGGTCATGTGGTCCTGAGGAAGACGACCGCATGCGCCTTTGAGAAACATTTTTATTCATGGATGTGCCTTCATCATTCGAGCCACTGCTTGACTCCTGCCATATGAGACCCTCGTCCAAAACATCACTCAAATCCATCATATCCCCGTTATTCGTATCCGGAGGTTCAGGCGAAGATTCTAACATTTTGGACTGCTTGGCATTGGCCAGTTCGATGCCATGAGGTTGCATAGAAAGTGGATGCATACGTTTACGCTTTGGCCATGGCGAAGGCTGACTTGTGGCTTGATCGAATGAGCCTTCTGCCGCATTCTGCGAACGTTTTCGTCGCAAATCCCTTTGCATGTTATGTAGTGTGTTGAATGGTGACGGCGCGCGGTGCGATCCATCAATGACGGCACGATGGACTGATTTAGAAAAGGCAGGCATGAATTGACCCATCATAGGCTTCGATTCCTCCAAGTTTGCGTCCTTAGGTGTGGTAGGCTCCTTTCTCTCTTGAGATGCCGCTGAGAAACCCTCATTAGGCTCAGTCGAAGATTGAATGGATAGACTGTCTTGTTCATTATCATCATCATCGATGGTGATCACATTGGAAAGGGAGCTAGGTTTCTTAGGGATCATCCCCACTGGCATACTTGCTGTATTCGGAGCAGGGGAGTTCAAACGAGTAGTACAACGTGTTCGAGCTGCAATTTCACGGGCCCGACGTGCATTGCGACCACCTCTGGGGGCAATAGAGCCAATTAGCAAGCGAGGGTATGGCATGTCTTCGTCAGGGAGCTCATCGGTCGTATCGCCATCATCCATACCAGAGTTATCAGCATCAGAAACACCGCACTCCCTAGGCGCATATATGCGCGATGAGATGGCAGGATTGGTATTCTCATAAAAGGTATCGTTTTCTGAGCATTCTTCATCGCTCTCACCAGCAAATTCGAATTCTCCATCCGAGCCGAAAACGGCCTCGCCGTCTCCTGCCCTAGCATAAATGAGACGACCATCAAGATCTTCAATAACAAGCAAAGGTATGGCATTTTTCAATGCCGCTTCATCACTTGGTATATCATTTGACTTGGAATCAAGATTGTTACTCTCAAGATCATGAGCAGAGCCCATATGAGCAATCAGAGGAACAGACAAAGGTCCCACATCGCTGACAGTTGAGCTAGTATCGTCGTAATCCTCTGACGCTTCATCGGTTGTGAGAATATCGTCATCATTAGCAGTACTCTGCTGGCCATCCATTTCATCGGAAGAGTCAAAGAAGTCGGAAAATGAAGGTTCGGGACTAGATGCAAAACCCCTCTGTGGTTTGAATAGCTCGTCTGCAACAACATCCTGATGTTCTTGAGAAAGCGCAACAGGTGTCAAGCTATCCCAGAAATCCTCGTCACCGAATACTTCGTCATCCTGTCGATGGCGACTGGCGTCTCGGATCATGTATTGCTCCTCTTGAGCGAGCTGGGATTCATTGCTAGAATCGTCTGATCCAATAAGTGATTCGCCTTCACCAGCTGCTTCAATCTGCTTTGCCATGTCGGAATCATCGGTTCCGGATACATCAGAGGTATCACCTTGACTTAATGATGGGCGACTGTTGGTTTCGACAACCTCACCCAAGTCACTAACATCATCATTTTCATCCTCGTGAGTTGAAGAATAGTCCATAGGATGCATGGAATTTGGAATCTCCTCGGTCTCCTCGACCGACGTTGACGGAAATGCTCTCAGCGTAGAAACCGCTGAAGCAACTTGCATCGTATACTAATACTCCCAGATATATCAAACTGTGTGAGAAAATACAGTGTGAATATAGAAAGGCACTCTCTAGTACTTCAAATCAAAGTTGCTGATAAATGTGCTCCAGCTCAGAGACTTGAATGTTGTGAGAAATAGTACGGCTCAGATTCAGGGTTGATGAGACGGCAATTTGTGCTGTCCAATATTGAATGTACGTCTTCGAAAAGTGTTGGTGCCCAGAGATCCTAGATGGCATGATATGTGCGCTAATTGGCAATGCAAGAGTTCAGCGCTGTGGGCGTTCTCGCAATGATGAACTCCAACTGTACAAGAGATTTCAAGAAGCGTTTCTTAAGGTGACTGAGCGTATCAATCAATAGAATAAACCCGCGTATACGAGATCAATTCTTATTGTGCAAATGCAATTCAGCCTGAAGTCTTACGACGCCAAGTACGGAATGGCGCGCTAGACTGTGCTCATGTCACCCGGCTCCCAGTTTTTTTGCAAGCCCCTGGCGAATCCGCCCAACCGCCGCTTGGAGTCCGAGCGCAGGCCAATCGCAGCGCTTCGGCCAGAAAAATTTCTTTCCTAGTAATCAAATGACCTCTACCGCAAGAAGAGCGAGGATTAGTAAAATGCACTAACAAAATTTTTGTTGCAGTGTAGGCTCATCTTGCCACTATCGGTGCAGGCAACATGTCGGCGACATTGAAGGCATCGATCGCGCCGGTACCTACCGCGAATGACTTCTTGGACATAGTATTGTCCAAGACTCAACGTAAGACTCCGACGGTTATCCACCCCGGCTTTAAAATTACAAGGATCCGAACATTTTATATGCGCAAAGTCATGTTCACCAAGGATGCGTTCACAGAAAAGCTTCAAGCGATCCTCAGCGAATTTCCTGTTCTGGAGGTATGTTATTAATGAATGCTTACAGTTAGAACCTTCACCCTTTCACTTCATCGCTCATGAAGTAAGTGACAACTGTCAGGCTAACCATTCAGTGTTTTGTACGACAAAAACCATTACAAGCTTGCTCTTGGTCAAATTAACACAGCTCGCCATCTTATTGAGCAAGTGGCCAAAGACTATGTGCGCCTGATCAAGTTCGGCGATAGTCTGTACCGCTGCAAGCAACTCAAGCGCGCAGCTCTCGGTCGCATGGCCACCATCATGCGTCGAAACAAAGACCCACTTGCTTATCTTGAGCAGGTTCGCCAGCACATCTCCCGTCTTCCAGCAATTGACCCTAACACGAGGACCTTGGTCGTTTGTGGCTATCCTAACGTCGGCAAATCGAGCTTTCTGAACAAGGTGACTCGTGCTGATGTGGATGTTCAGCCTTACGCATTCACGACAAAGTCTCTCTTTGTTGGTCATATGGACTACAAGTACCTTCGCTGGCAAGTCATTGATACACCGGGTATATTGGACCATCCTCTGGAGGAAATGAATACGATTGAAATGCAGGCCATCACGGCACTTGCGCATTTGCGAGCGGCTGTCCTTTATTTCATGGATCTTTCAGAGCAATGTGGCTATTCCATCGAAGCCCAGGTTCAGCTGTTCAATAGCATCAAACCTCTTTTTGTTAACAAGCCTACATTCCTCGTAATCAACAAGATTGATGTGACCAAACTGGAGGATTTGGATGATGCAAAAGCAAGTTTGGTCCGAAGCGTCGTCGAGGAGTCTGATGGCAAGGTTCAGATGATGGAGATAAGTACATTCACCGATCAAGGTATCATGGATCTTAAGCACCAGGCTTGTGAGACTTTGCTGTTGACGCGTGTCGAGCGCAAGATCAAAGGACCTAAGGCTGACAACATTCTCAATCGTTTGCATGTGGCGACGCCACAGCGCCGCGATGATGTTGATCGCTTGCCATTTATCCCTGACTCAATTCGTGATGGAACTCGCAAAAAGTTCGATCTAGAGGACCCCTCTCGTCGTAAGACAGAGCGCGATATCCAAGAAGAACAGGGTGGTGCTGGTGTTCACAACATCGATATGAAGAAGAACTACCTCCTTGCCAATGATGAATGGAAGTACGATGTGATTCCTGAGATTTACGAGGGCAAGAACGTGGCAGACTTTATCGATCCTGACATTATTGAGTCCTTGGAGAAACTCGAGCGCGAAGAAGAAAAGCTGGAGGCTGAAGGGTTTTACGACGAGAGCGACGAAGAAGAAGACGAGGAGGACAAGGAGCTCCGCGAAGTTGCCGAAGCCATTAAGCAACGTCAGACCAAGGCCAAGGCGCAAGCACAGGACAAGAAGACCCTCCACGGCCGGGCACAGATTCCCCGTAAGCTTCAACATCGCACATTATCGCAAATGGCCGAGAATATGCGCGCCGCGGGCATTGACCCAAGCAACGTGGAGATGCGCGCCGAGCTACTCGCCAAAGCGAAGGGTCTTGTGGGTAAGCGCAAGAGCCGTCTCGATGATGAAATGGAGATGGAGGACGAGGATCTCGATGATGTGAATACAGATGAAAGCATGGCTGTCGACGAGGATGTGACAGAATCATTGCCGTCACGCAAGAAAGTTCGCGCAGTTGCGAACAAACAGATCCCGACTCTCACCCGTGGTAAGAGTTCGACTACAGCTTCTACAAACCGTGAAGGTGGACTCATCACTTCTCGTGCTGGTGCTGCCCGTATTCCTGCACGTAACAGACAATCTGAAGGTCTCCGTGGTAAGGATCAAGAGCTGAAGGCCCGGAGCTTGCATGAAATGAGTCTTCGCGATCGGAATCGCGAAGCTCGTGCTGGTGAATCTGATCGTCGGATTCAGGAATCCAAGCCAAAATGGCTGTTTGCGGGTAAGCGCAGCAATGGTACAACACGTAGCCGTTGATCGTCCTGAGAATTGTATGTGCAGCATAAAAATCAAACCGTAGACGCCTAATTGTGGTTTTTTTTCGTGTTCTATCCGCGTCGAGTTTGCTTCAGCTTTTCATAAAAGATGACTGACAGAGCATATGACTGGAATACGGTAGAATGTCATCATATTGCGCAGGGTTTCAAATTATATCATTTTCCGGAATTCTTGTGACGATCGGGTTTCCGTCAGTAAAAAGTTGTACGGAGGAATACATCACGCCCCACCAATCAGCCATCGTCATTACCGCGATCAGACATGAACACACTTTCAAGAGCTCCAAACTTTTTAATCATTTAAGGATGCCAACAATCATAACTTTCTTCACACGTTTATAATGTTGAACAGGCAGGTCCTAGCGTGATCACAGGAGAAATGGAACCTACTACGGCACAAGTTGGAAATTATAAAGAACATAATCTCACGACTTAGTCCTCGACGTATGCTAACAACACGCATCGTCGTTGCTTTCTTGTCTACATTAGGGTTTTCTATCGCCACGGAACTTCACATTCTCCATCCAAGGCAATATGGAATAAATGAACAAGAGAAAATCGAGAAGCATGCGGTGGATGATCCGATTGGTGCGACCAATAGGGTGAAAACGATGCCTCACCTGGGAGAGCCGGGCTACAAGTCATTCGCAAAGAATAAGTACGGTGTTTTACACCCTGGTGAGAGCTCTGCGCATCACCAAGTTCCTTGGTTCGATAATGGAAACTTCCCTTTTACACAGCCAGATGGTTCGGCACGCGACTCGCGTGGTGCGCTCAAGCATGTCCCTAAGGCTTCGAACGGCTTTGTGCTGAAGGACGACCTTAAGCTCAGTGGTGACGCTGTGCAGCCGTACTACATCACGGAGGACTACAATGCTGACGATGTTAAGCGTGCTATTGTTGTTATCCCAGGCATGCCTCGCGACGCGTGGAAGTGGACCACTCTGATGCACAACGCGTTCCGCTACGTGTACACCAACAAGAAGTATGGCATGAAGAAGAAGGACACCATTATCATCTCTCCTCTAGGTTTGATCAAAGAAGACAAGGAAGCCGGCGCTGTTTCCAACGGGAACTGGGCAGTGTACAAGAACTCGTTCTGGTCGGCGGGTGGTCATACAATGTCGCCGAAACTGAAGAACCCGGTTTCGTATTTCACAATGTTGGACAAGATGGTGGATATGCTGCTGGACAAGAGCAGATTCCCTAACATTGACAAGGTGGTGATTGCAGGACATTCGCTGGGTGCACAGGCTGTCCAGCGCTATGCAGTTATCCGCAAGTACAACGGAAACCAGGAAGACTCACTGCTGTGGTGGATCGGTAACCCAGGCTCTTGGACGTGGCTAACCGACAAGCGCCCAACATACTGGCCCAAATGCCCGGAATTGATGAACTCGTGGCCCTATGGTTTGAACGAATCGAGCCTTCCAGACTACCATGAGAACGCGAATGCGGGCGATCTTGTTAACCGCTTCCGTGGACGGACTGTGCAGATTGCCCTTGCTCTGGATGACAATGGTGCCGGTAATACGCACTGCCAAGCCTACTACCAGGGTGCAAACCACCTGGACCGCGGTTCTCATTTCGTCAAGAGCCTATCTAACATGGACGGCGGTCTGCCGTCCGGTTTTGAAGTGAACTACGTGGCGCACGTTGCGCACCAGGACTACCCCATGTTTGCGACATCCCGCTCGCTCGACTTTATTTTTGGTAAAGACTTCTAGTAGCACTTTTTTATATGTCGATGTATTCTTGCTTCCATCAATGTTGTGTATTCTGCGCTGAATGAGTATTTCTATAAAATAATTTGGCTACTCAGGATAGTGAATCTGGTGCAGTATGTAATGAAGCAAAATAACGTAAACACCGTGGCTTAAATGGCTGCTTTTGCAAGCCGTTACACATTGTTAATTCTCTTGTCTAACGTGTGAAGCTGCTCCTTCCGCACACGCTGCCTGAAAATGTAACGCTTGATGAAGTAAGGGATTTGGTGAATCTGGTAGGAGGCATGCTTTGTGGTGGGCACATTAAATACAATATCAAGCTCCTCCAGCGTAAGAGCCTTGGTTTCAGGTAGGAACAAAAACACGAGGACCCAGAGGATCGCGCACCATGCAGCATACCAGCCAAAGGCACCCTGCGGCTTGAATGCTTGCTTCATACGAAACCATGTGATACCAAGTACAACATTGAAAAACCAAAGCACAGCAGTAGAGAATGACATACCGATTTCACGCACACGAATAGGGAAGATTTCGGCGCCATATGCCAGAGGCACAGGACCAAATCCGGATGAATAGAACATGCTGTAGACGTAGATACCCAACAGCACAACTCCCAGACGCGCATCAGACTTAGAAGAATCAATCCAGAAAGCAAAACCAGTAATGAGAAGGAAGGTGGCCATGAATGGAAGGGTGAATAGAAGGAGATTGCGACGTCCGAACGTATCAATGGTATACCAGGCGGGAATAGCAAAGAGGAAGTTGAGCATGCCGAATCCCCAACTGCCAAGAAGCGAGTCGAGATCAGATGCCCCTCCAACCTCTTTGATAATAGAACTGGAGTAGTACGCAATGACATTAATACCACAAAATTGTTGTCCGAACATAACAATGCACGAAGCCCAGGTCGCACGAAGATTGCGGGGAACTGAGAAAAGTTGGATAAAACCGACATTATTCTTAACAGTTTCAACACGTCGCTCTTCTTCAATAAGGCAGTGTGCCAAGTACATGTCGCGAGCAGCCAAGAGAGGGTGAGATCGAATAGAAGTGAACGACTTCATTGCTTGGGCATACTTGCCTTTCTTCATAAGCCAACGGGGTGATTCAGGGCAGAAGTAAACTTGCGCCATGACAAAGAGAGCAGGGATTGCTGCACTTCCCATCATCAGACGCCAGTTCAGTCCAGTAACGGCTGAGGTGTCCTTCACACGAAATAAGGCGAGACTAGCGGCATTGCCAAGCATGATGCCAAACGCAGTCCAAGTCTGCCACTGCATAACCAGTGCACCTCGGATCAAGGGAGGAGAGCATTCAGCAGCATACATTGGCACTGTTGCAGACTTGGGACCAATACCTAATCCCAGAAAGAATCGAGCAATAAACATGTGCCACCAGTTGTTTGTCACACCTTGCCATATACAAGTAGCAAAGCTTAGAAAAGAGGCAACGAAAATAGTGCCACGGCGACCAAGGAGCGCATTCATCGGCTGAGTGAGCCAGCAACCAAGAAAAGCACAACAGATATACGGGGCTGATGACACAAGACCAATGAGCCAGTTGTTTTTGCTGATTTCCTGCGTCACATCATTATACGACCATCCCTTGTGCGCAAATTCGGGCACAAGCGCCCCATTGCACACTCCATCAGGTCCAGCCTGAAAGTAGTTGCAGTAGTCCGTGTAGAGCCCAAACTGATTAGGAAAGAACAGAAGAGCACCATTGATAACGGATTCATCTGCACCCTGGATGGCAGCGGCGACACTGCAGCAAACTGCAAGCCAGTACAGCATAAATGGTTGGCGCCACCTATGCTCCTTCTCAGAGGCCAAAATGTGGCGATCGTCCTCCGTGAGAATAGAGATCGAGTCGTAGTCGCCAGTGGCTTGAGCCTGTGCACAAAAGGCACCCTTGCGGAAAACATCGTGGTACTTTTCGAGTCCCTTTGACGTCACGAATTCTTGAACGTCGTGCTCAATCTGTTCGGCGGTCAAGCCGAGCAAAGGGTTGTTAAGTCGCACCTCGACTTCGGCATCGGCGCCGTCCTCGCCAGCTTCTGTCAATACTGCGTCTCGTGTCTGAAAAAGAACTTCATTTTGGCTGCGTTTATAAGACCCCTGTTGGTCGAGGGATTTCTCTGGTGAGGGTTCCACAGCTGACATGGCTAGGAACGTGAAGTGAGAAGAAACCTGTGGAGTATATATTGCTGTTCGAGTGCGGCAAAAGGACACAGGTATATTGGCTTCCCCGCAGGGAAAGGCCTGTACGAGTTTGCGGGGTAAATGTGATTGGAACGAATTGCTCGCATGCGCTACGACGCTTGTAACTGCCAGAGTGCTTGGTTAATCTGCATTACCAAATATATTTGCGAATTTCTCAGCAACCGCGTATGCATTTTCGTTAACCTGCATGAAACTCGACCCCGCAATGCGCTTCGTGCGTGCATGACGCAACGCACCGTATGACATCGCATCGTCTCGGCAGGTTAAGCTGGCTACCAAGGACCTGTGCTCCCCATTGCATCGCTAGCCCCCAATTGATACGTTATGCGTCTAGTCGGGGATCCTCGTCGAAATGCAAGTATGCTAACCGACTGACATTTGCAGACGTAGTTAGACAAAAGCGCGACGAGGTACACGTTGCATATGTTAACGCCAGTTTGTACGGAGAAGAAAGAGTGATGGATTAGGATTTGTGTCGCGATCGGCGTATAAGCTTGAACAGCTTACCAAAAAATATCCGTTCGTGCAACCTAGGAGAGTAATTGTCGATTTGGGAGCTGCACCAGGTGGATGGAGCCAAGTCGTTCTGCATCAATGTCCGGACGTGTGGCTCTTTTCTTTAGATTTATTGCCTATGAGATTCTCTTCTCCTCGAGTTAGGTTCATTCAAGGCGACTTTTCTACACAAAAGGTGCGCGAGCATTTATCTCAGCGAATCTTTGAGGATACAGGCAGTTCAGATACGAAGGTGGATGTCGTTTTAAGTGATATGATGGGTATGTTGCCACACTCTGATATTGAACAAGCGAACACGTCAGGACAACGTACTCGCGATGCACAGGCCTCTCTTGATCTCTGTACAAGTGCTTTTGTACGTTTACCACCACTAATAGTTAGGATTTTTGTCGACAAATGCTTCGACAATCTCCGACGCTGCGCAACCCTCTTGAAGACGCTAGAACGACATCTGTCTTTATCTGCAAGTATTATATGAGTGCTGAAGCGGATGAATTCAGGCGTACGGTACTTGAGTCGTCCTTCGAATACGTACGCGCTGAGAAAATGGCTGCAAGTCGTACAGAGAGTCGCGAACAGTACTGGGTATGTATAGGCTATAGAGCGAATGGTGTAGCCTGAATCTTCAAAATTTCGACACGACCATCCATTTCCTTATCGTGAACAGAGGGGAATACCGGTAGACCCCACGTCTCCGTGCCAGAATACGATTCAGGTGGTATGATCGAATAATGTAAACCTTGCTCTTGAAGGTATCTTAAAAACAGGTCATATGTGTCTGGATTCCTAATTGTACTTGATACCAGCGCATATGGATATGAATCTCTTCCCGTTCGTACCAGAAGAGCTTGGAGCGCGTTAACAAGATGGGGAACCAAAGATGGGTCGTACACGACGTCAGCCGCTACAACACAATCGGGATTCACGCCATTTAAAAACGAAATGGTAAATGCTTCTTGGGAGGTCACATATGTCCAGTTTAATGGATGCACATGAACCCCAGAGGCATCATCTGAGTGAGTATAAAATACGTACTTAGGCGGACGTTGTCGTTCAAGCGTTCAAGTACTTGCCCATCCAAATCAGTTAGGTATATATTGGACATCTGCCCTCCATTTGCACACGCAAGCCGGGCACAAACTAAACCCAAAAATCCTGTTCCACTGCCCAGCTCAATTATCCGCCTCGTTTTCGCACAATGATACGGATGCTGGACAAGGTATGCAGCTAGTCGCAAGCTAGCTTCCCAAGTTTTTAAACCTGTGGTACCATGCGATATCGCTTTACCCTCTTCCACAGAAAGAACAAAATCACACGACCCCAGCAACGAATGTTCAGCAGGCGAATGCTCGACTGGGAAGTATCGTTTAGATATCATAGTGGGCGGTGCAGAAGAGCCACATATAGCGCCGGTGGCTGTAGGCTGGGAAATTAATGAGATATACCGCGCTAAAAGAGCATCGTCCACAGCCCAATCATTTTGAGATACTTCCATCCATATCGCATCCTCTTCATCACATGTATCGATAGCATTTTCAATGCGCTTCACCAAATGCTTTAGAAAGGACCTGTCATATTCGCTGTCTTCAGTATTATCAGCCTGATGAAAAATAATATCGTGAAGACCTGTCTGTGCAATTAAGAGATGAGCAGGTGTAGGCCAACGGAAGTGATCCGAATACGGTGGCAGTCGCGCTTCATACTGTACTAGTAGTTGCGCTTGAGCCAACCTAGCTGCCTGTTGGGCCATGTTTGCGAAAGTGGAGAGGGTAATGACATCATCTCGCACCATCGCCAAATGACAGGGAAATGCACGCACAACTTATATATAGGATGGACATCTCAATCTTTCCCTTATAGCTTTGAGATTTCTAAAGAAGCGGCTACCAAACAAGAATCTAATGATTGAAATCACACATAGGGAGCATCCGGAATACTTACAGACCCGAGAGCAAGGTCCTGTTACAACGCATGAGCCACTTTGGCATAAAATGCGTCTTCCTAAAATCTGTGAGATTCTTCCCCACCTGCGCGATCTCCCATCGTATGCAGAGCGTCCACCCGGCTCTTTCGATATCTTTGGCTACGGCTCCATCATCTTCAAACCACCTCCCCATGTGATTAGCTATACCCCCGGCTACATCCAAGGGTTTGTTCGCCGCTTTGCATTACACTCGGAAGATCACCGCGGCACTCCCGAGCGTCCTGGTCGTGTGGTGACACTTGTGTCCGCTGATCACTGGCGCAGCTTGCCGGGGGCCGATGAAGCGCCAGAAGGCGACATTGTATGGGGCATCAGCTATACCATTGACCCGGCTTATGCGGACGAGGTGCGCGCCTACTTAGACAACCGCGAGAAAAATGGGTATGCTCCTGAATGGGCTCCGATTTTGGGATATTATGGAACGTCAAAAAAACCTCAGGTGCTTATACCTGAAGCGCTTGTGTATGTGGGGCTGCCTGATAATGAGGCGTTTGTGGGTCCGCAGCCGCTGGAAGAGCTCGCGGAACGCATTCACACATGCCACGGGCCGAGTGGACCGAATGATGAATACCTGCTACGACTGGCACAGGCAGTGCGGGCACTGACGCCCGAAATTAAAGATATCCACTTATTTTCCTTGGAAGAAAAAGTCCTAGCACTCATAGCGCAGGACGAGCGCCTAAGACAGAGAAGACCGACTCGTAAACTTAAGTCTCATCGACCCGTTTGTCATGATCTATCCGATAAGCTGCTACGTTCAATTTTTCACTTATCGAAGAAAGATTCCATTACCGTTGATCTGACCGAACCATTTGTAGTATAATCCTGTTGAATCCATACAGCTAATGATACCATTTACATAGTCAAGTAATTCCCACAACCAAACAACCTCTTTGAAATACCCAGAGTTTCGGATGATGTGTAATGTAACACCTAGATTCATAGTTTGAACCCATGCATCTTCCGAAGATCATTTGGATAAAGCCAATCTAGGGTTCGTTTTTGAGTTACTAAACACGCAGCCGAATTTTGTTCGAGCACCCAATTCGAAATCAAACTAGATGAACCAATCGTGCACCTTCAGACTCATCGGAGCAACGTATCTTTTCTTTGCCTTACCGCTCTTGGAAAAGCTTGGCGGGTCTTCGGTCATGATGCCGGATTTATATATGACCGTATTAAATCGAAGGTAGAACTCTAAACTGACATCGGCATGCAAGTTCGCTTGTTGCTCAGCTTCATTGCACTTCCTCTCGTCTGCGCTGCTATATCGGATCCAAGTGGACTTCGTCCCAGGCAGTACAGCAACAGCACGCAAGAGGAGATTGCGAAGCAGGCGGTGGATGATCCGATTGGTGCGACCAATAGGGTGAAAACGATGCCTCACCTGGGAGAGCCGGGCTACAAGTCATTCGCAAAGAATAAGTACGGTGTTTTACACCCTGGTGAGAGCTCTGCGCATCACCAAGTTCCTTGGTTCGATAATGGAAACTTCCCTTTTACACAGCCAGATGGTTCGGCACGCGACTCGCGTGGTGCGCTCAAGCATGTCCCTAAGGCTTCGAACGGCTTTGTGCTGAAGGACGACCTTAAGCTCAGTGGTGACGCTGTGCAGCCGTACTACATCACGGAGGACTACAATGCTGACGATGTTAAGCGTGCTATTGTTGTTATCCCAGGCATGCCTCGCGACGCGTGGAAGTGGACCACTCTGATGCACAACGCGTTCCGCTACGTGTACACCAACAAGAAGTATGGCATGAAGAAGAAGGACACCATTATCATCTCTCCTCTAGGTTTGATCAAAGAAGACAAGGAAGCCGGCGCTGTTTCCAACGGGAACTGGGCAGTGTACAAGAACTCGTTCTGGTCGGCGGGTGGTCATACAATGTCGCCGAAACTGAAGAACCCGGTTTCGTATTTCACAATGTTGGACAAGATGGTGGATATGCTGCTGGACAAGAGCAGATTCCCTAACATTGACAAGGTGGTGATTGCAGGACATTCGCTGGGTGCACAGGCTGTCCAGCGCTATGCAGTTATCCGCAAGTACAACGGAAACCAGGAAGACTCACTGCTGTGGTGGATCGGTAACCCAGGCTCTTGGACGTGGCTAACCGACAAGCGCCCAACATACTGGCCCAAATGCCCGGAATTGATGAACTCGTGGCCCTATGGTTTGAACGAATCGAGCCTTCCAGACTACCATGAGAACGCGAATGCGGGCGATCTTGTTAACCGCTTCCGTGGACGGACTGTGCAGATTGCCCTTGCTCTGGATGACAATGGTGCCGGTAATACGCACTGCCAAGCCTACTACCAGGGTGCAAACCACCTGGACCGCGGTTCTCATTTCGTCAAGAGCCTATCTAACATGGACGGCGGTCTGCCGTCCGGTTTTGAAGTGAACTACGTGGCGCACGTTGCGCACCAGGACTACCCCATGTTTGCGACATCCCGCTCGCTCGACTTTATTTTTGGCAAGGACTTTTAAGCTCACCCTTCGCAATTAACCAAAATATATCCTACGATGCAATTTCATGAATCATACGTGGACTTTGTTACTTCAAAGATTGTCGATATGGAGCCAGGGTCATGATCTGGTTCCGTTACTAAGACGTACAATCCAAAATCTATGAGCTTGGCATGGAGTGTTCCCTAGGGCTGTGCACCCATGGGGCCCGGTGTTCATGTATGCTTATAAATTTAGAAAGGGCTCGTCAGGAATTTATGCATGTTGTAGGAACACAAAAACCAAATGCCTTGGATAGGCATGCCTTCTGGCCAATCAGTTCGAGCATACTTATTGGTTATGTGCTGCGCATATCTGCAAGCAGCTGAACCCCGTGGGTGGGATTGTGCTTCGGCAACTGAGGAAAATGCAACAGGCATATTTCCTCTCGTGAAGGTTGGCGCGACGGCTTCAGGCAGTACATCCCGATCTTCACGTTACTCACGTAGGAACACAGTGGGTGTTGGCAGCCCAAATGTTCACAGCAAAGGTTTTCATATGGGTTGCTATCGTACTGGCATGCTGCTGGTCAGTCAGTGCCACCACAGGATCCGAGCCGATCGGACTAAAGGTGTCGCGTCCCATGACGCCAAGGCGTCAATATCGACGACAGTATCAGGATGCCAATACCATGGGTCAAATTCAAAGTGCTTCGAATACAACTGATACACAGTCTCTCATTAATGTGATCAATCAAGTCATTGGAACGCCAGGCCTAACGAATCCAGACCCCCATGCTGCCACTTGGGCCACTCAACAAAACGGCCTGGCTGTGTGGTGGGATGACGGGGCAGGTGGTGATAACTCACAAGTCCCATGGTTCAAGACTTCGGAAAATCAAGACTTTCCCTTTAATCCGACTGCATCAGTACAGCAAGATCCTTCTACGGGGGGGTGGGTAAAACTCCCCGGTGAATTGAACTGCTCCGTGGACGGATTTGTCTGGCCGAATGGCCAAAGGCTCTTTATCATGAACACATCACTACCTGTTACTAATGAGACGTACCAAGGACAACCGGTAGTCCAACCTTTTTATGTGTCAGACCCAAGCACCTATTATAACAATCCGGAACTTGTCAAACGTGTTGTTATCGCGCTTCCTGGTAAGCCTCGTGACACCTGGAAGTACGTTAATCTCATGAACAATGTCTTGATGTATATATACGCGAATAAGGACCAGTATAATGTCAACCCAGGAGAGGTTGTCATTATGGCGCCGATCGTTCTTAACCAAGATGATCAAGCAGCAGGTGGTGTTGAGCCCAACTGGCTAGCCTACCGGCAATCCAATTGGCAAATGGGTGGTTCAAGCCATTTCCCATCTTTGCAAAAGGGGTCAGTGACGTTTTTCTCGGCGCTGGACAAAATGATCGACGCGGTAATGGATAGGCGCTGGTTCCCCAACGTGAAACAAGTCGTGGTAGCCGGTCATTCCCTCGGAGGGCAGGCTGCTATGCGTTATGCATTGACGCGGAAACAGCGGCGATATGAGTCCAATATCAAATTCTGGGTCGGTAACCCAGGTTCATGGACGTGGCTAACTAACAACACGGAGGCAACACCTGCCCCCAACTGGGATCCTAAAAATTTGAATGGCCAAAACTGTACCGCCGACGTTGACACATGGCCATATGGTTTGGGAGGTAACACGTCAAAAATTGCAAAGTATGGAAGGAAGCGCGTGTTGGCAAATGTATCTGACGCCGTGGCATTGTATCGCTGGCGTAATATTCAATATGCCCTGGCTCTCCTTGATAATGGTTCCGGTGATACTCATTGCCCAGCTCAATATCAGGGTTACAATCACTTGCACCGTGGTTCCAATTTTGCCCTAGCACTAGCTCAAATGCCTGGCGGCTGGCCAGTCAACCATTCTCTCAACTATGTGGCTGGTGTGTCGCATCAGGATTATGCGATGTACGCGGACACCAGGTCGATGCAGTATATCTTTATGAAGGACTATGATACATCCTTCCCCGATCTTTATACGCCCCACTCCCACAAAAGTTCGAAGAATTCGACGACAACGGCGGCGTATTCTGGTGACCATACTTGGGAAACACCTATTTACCGCACAATTGCTTGGATTGTCCTTGTCGTGTGCATTGTCGCTGTCATTGCAGGTCTCTTTATTTGTCAACACTGCTTCAAGGCGAATGCCAATGATTGGGACCGAGACTATTGGGAGTATGACAGCAAACGACGACTCCTATAAACCTACCATACCAATCTTGGTTCTCAGACGGTTGCCGATAGGCCGCTCTGCTGAACAACTGTTCCTAGAATTGTACATATAGGACAAATTATGATAGACCCTTGGACAACTCAAGCCAAGGTGAGACGCATTGCCAATGCATTTTCACCATCCGCATAGTACTTGGGTTCAATGCCGTGAACCTCAAAGCCTAGAGTTTTCGTATAGAGAGAGATGGCAGCGCGGTTCGATTCGCGCACATGTAGAGACACGTATCTAGCACCAAATACATCTCGCATGGCTGTTTCTGGTCATGTCAGAATTGCTGCACGTACGGCTCAAGCTCATAAGTTTATTCGCAAGACCAAGACGGCGGTGAGATCTCAGAACTGAAATGCTCGTAACGTGGCCGTTGGGGATGCCGTTTTCTGGCTCTTCATCCCTACCAAATCAATAAAATAAGCTTACATTTTCCCAAGAATATACCCCACGATATTGCCTTTCTCGTCCTCCGCCACGTAAGACAGTTGCGGCCACGTCAGTTCGTGGTAAAAGTCTGGCAGTCAATGTGACCTGTACCCACAATAACGCATCGTATAGTTTTCCGGGAGGTTATGCAGGTTGCACTTCTGCATTCCCAGTAAGTCGTCGACCTGCGCATGTTAGACAATCGACAAAGCACATACCGTGGCCTGGCGAATATTCATGATACTGACCGTGTTCACGGTGAGCCAGAAGCGTGCGTTACAGGCAATCTGTGTCACATGATCGAACGTGTGGATGTGCGCGTGCGCAAAAATATTTGGATGCGAAACCGGCCGACGGAGAACCGTGCTCCCGTCCAATTACGACTTTGGGCTCGTCTGCATAGAAGTGTTCTCTTGTGCCAAAGACGAATCTCTAGTCGGACATAACATTATATCAAGGTACTCAAGGGTATGTGCTTCTTTGTGCGATAGAAACTGACTCAAACTCTGTAAAGCACAGATACTGTTTGAAGGACTAGCCATTTTTTTAAAAATCATGGTCTCTGCAAGTGCTGAAAGCGGACGGCCCGGCCACCTCAATCCCGGTCAACAGCATATGGTTCATAAACTGCGCGAAGATGTGAGTGTGGTCGCTACTGACTTGGCAGCTCAAGGCCGTGGGTTACTATGCGCCAGAGCGTCATGATGACGCTTGCAGTACGTACCTCTTCGCTTACATGTCTAGTGTGCCGATTCCTGCGTGCCCGCAAGTGGGATTACAATGCAGCCAAGGATATGATGATGGAAGCGGAAAAGTGGCGTCGTGAGTACAAGGTGGACGAGCTCTATGAAACGTTCACATTCCCTGAGAAGGAAGCCGTCAGCAAACTGTACCCCAAGTTCTACCATAAGACTGACAAGGATGGGCGTCCTGTCTACGTGGAACAGCTGACCCATTTGGATCTGAACAAGCTCTTCAAAGTTACGACGCCTGAACGCCTGATTCAAGAACTTGTATATGAATATGAGAAGTGCCAGCGTGAACGTCTCCCTGTGTGTTCTGAGATGAGCAACAAGCTGATTGAAACGAGTTGCACAATTATGGATCTTAAGAATGTCGGTGTGGCTCAGTTCTGGAGGGTTTCATCCTATGTCCAGCAGGCCAGCAAGATTGGGCAATTCTACTACCCTGAAACAATGGGCCGCTTCTACATCATCAATGCCCCCTACATTTTCACTACTGTGTGGTCTGTCGTTAAAGGCTGGCTAGACCCCGTCACTCGTGAAAAGATCCAGATTCTTGGGTCTAACTTCTTGTCGGAGTTGTCCAAGCAGATTCCTACTGAGAACATTCCATCGATCGTCGGAGGTTCTTGCCAGTGCCCTGGCGGTTGTCTCATGTCGGATGCAGGACCCTGGAATACCCCTGAGGGTGAAGAGATTATCCGTAATGTGCGCAACAAGAAGCAGAGTCTCAAACTTGAGAACTCGGACGAGCCGCACGACACCAGTGCACCGGCACACGAGCAAGGTGCCGGCTCGGCGGCAACTGCGAAAGACAACTCCGCCCAGCAGCAGGTGTCCAATCAAACTTCTGCTACGTCACAGCAAACAGAGGATGCGCCTGCTCCGCCGGCTAAGGACGGCACCGTCGTGGTACCGCCTAGCGCGAACGATGCCCCTACGGACAAGCCTTTGGCTATTCCCATGACGAGTGATTCGCCCGATGTACCAGCGCCGCCGGTGCAGGTTCAGCCATCTATTTCTTCACTTGCACCTCCGCAGTGACGTTTCATATAAACACACGCGTCAATCTTCGCCCGTAGCCCAAGATAATGTTAAGTCTGCTTATATTAACCCAGCGCGTGGCCCGAGCCCCGATCTAAATTAGATCGGGCTTGACGCAAAACGGTCTTGTGCCAATTCGTGTCATGCGGTGGCGCAGCGCCAAAGCATGGACGCCACTCCTTGCAGCACTTGCGTATTGGCCTGTGGTAGCTGGCTCTCAGATACAAATGAGTTCTCGGACGATTTTATCTACTTCAGAAGGAGGTAAATCATCAAGTCAGGCGCCCACGACCTCGGCTCTCAATGACCAAGTGCAGCGGCGTACTCGATGGCCCGGCAACAAGGTGGTGGTCCCTGATGCGGACCAATCCTTTCTAACTCGCCCGGCTGCCTTTGGACCTGGGGAGGTCGATGAAGATGGCCTCTGGGGTACCATGATACCCATTCAAAAGTTCCTGTGCAATGACTCGCAATCCCATTGCCGTAATACGGGGTGCCCAAGGGAGGCACAAGCTCTATGGATAGAAAACACCGAGACATCCTCTTCCTTTTTGAAGAAAGTGTGGCCCTATCGCCGCGAATCCAATCGCCCACCAGCAGATTGGATTGCACTGGTCGAGCGTGGTGATTGCTCGTTTGAGGAGAAAGTGCGCACAGCCCAACGAATGGGTGCACAAGCAGTTATCGTGGGCGATGAAGCCCATTCGTATGACCCATTCACACCCTCCGTGAATCTCCGCGAATGGGAAGATGACGAAATGGAGCCAAACACACGACCCATCACAATGTACCCCGATGGGGATGCCAAAGATATTGTCATTCCGTCGTGTTTCGTTATTCGAAGCAGCTATCTGGACTTGATGGAGTATATGCGGCAATCCGAACAGGGCCAGCTGCCCAGTCGTCACCAGGGCGTGCGTGTTGGTCTCTTCCTCGACGCGAGCGTCTCAGATACGCCGTGGCTCGACCTAGGTCTGGCCTTTTTCCTGCTCCCCTCCCTTTTTGCATTGTTTGCTGTGGTATCGCACCATGTTCGTGCGTTCATAAAGCGCTATCGCGATCGAGCCTCTCTGCATGCTGTTCGCTCTTTGCCGTGCTTTGAGTGGCATCCTAACTGTGCATGGGTCCCCATCAAACCAGAGGACGTTCCCGGAGCACCCACCCCGGATATGGTTTTGAGAGGTATGCAGGCGGTTGATACATTGTATGCATGGGTGGTCGGACTATTTTCACGCCGCCATGACGAGCGTGACGCCCTGATGACTCATATGGAACAAGCTGAATATGATACGTTCTCGTTAGAGCATCAGTCTATGGAACCTACGGCCCAACTTTCGCGCTGGTACCTCCAGGATGCATGCCCTATTTGCCTTATTGACTTTACCGAAGGGTTCGTTGTCAGCGTAGTGCTTACACACAGGGACACGGTGCGTGTACTACCGTGTGGCCACATATATCATCAACAAGAAATGTATGTATATGCTACTGACTGTAGCGACAACTGGCTTACGGGAACACGTCGGTTGTGCCCCACTTGCAAGCACGACATGACCGAGCCGAGTCATTAGGCCTAACGGAGTTTAGATAATTCACATTGGACCGTGCCATAAAAATATAGGCTTTGTCGGACTAGCTGTGTCGGTTCCCGCTTCCACCATGATTTGTACGACCAAGCTTCGCCTTGGCCATTCGATGCGGCTCTTTTCCACTACTTCAAAGGCCCTGCGTACGTTTCAGAACATGCCGCAGGGCCTAACGAAGAGCGGTCGCGGCACGATCGAGGTTCGTCGAAGTGCTAACCGAAACAGTTGAAGAATGACCAGTTGCTGCGATCGCAGTCCTATATCAACGGCGAATGGGTCTCCGCCCGGAATGGACAAACTCTCCCTGTGTACAGTACGTATGAGCGCCTAACACTATCTAGACAAGGCTACGACGGAGATCCTCGCGGACGTAGTCGACCAAGGTGCCGAAGATACGCAAGTGGCCATCGATGCAGCTAGTGCTGCATTCCCATCCTGGTCGAAGAGCACGGCGCATGCGCGCCACGATATGCTTATGGCTCTCTATCATAAGATCCTTGACAATGCCGAGGACCTTGCGCGGATTATTGTGGCTGAGAACGGCAAGTGCTTGTCGGACGCTATGGGCGAGGTGAATTACGCCAACTCGTACATCCAATGGTTTGCGGAGGAAACGCTTCGTATACAGGGTTACACGACGCCCTCTCCCCAAACCAGTGTTCGCACGGTGGTTTTCCGCCAGCCGATCGGTGTAGCGGGCCTCATCGCACCATGGAACTTCCCGCTTGCGATGATCACCCGCAAGGTGGCCCCCGCCATAGGCGCCGGATGCACGACCGTCGTCAAGGCCCCGCATGAAGCACCCCTGAGTGCGCTAGCTATGGCCCACTTGGCCGAGGAAGTGGGTATCCCCAAGGGTGTCGTGAATGTACTTGTCGCTTCGAAAGGCAAGAACGAGCAGGCGATGGGGAAGGCCTTGTGTGAGAGTACCCAGGTTGACAAGATCTCCTTCACGGGAAGCACGCGTGTCGGAAAGCTACTTATGGCTCAGTCGGCCGCTACACTGAAGAAGGTGTCCATGGAGCTGGGTGGCAATGCGCCCTTTATTGTGTTTGACGATGCCAACGTGGACGCCGCTGTGGAAAATGCCATGGCTTGCAAATTCCGTTGTGCAGGCCAGACGTGCATCTCCCTCAACCGCCTCTTTGTGCACGAGCGCGTGTACGATGAATTTGTGGACAAATTTGCCGCCAAGGTCCGCAAACTGCGTGTGGGCTACGGTCTGGAGCCAGGCGTGAACATTGGGCCGCTGGTGAACGAGGCTGGACAGCACAAGGCATTTGAGCATGTGACCGCGATGGAGAAGGCCGGTTCCCAGGTGCTCGTAGGCGGCCATAAGGGCGAGGGTCTATTCTTTGAGCCTACGGTGGTGCTTGCAGCGCCCAACTCACAGCCTCCGACGGACGAGGAGGAAACGTTTGGGCCGGTGGCAGTGGTGTACAAGTTTAGCAGCGAGGAGGAAGTGATCCGCGCCGCCAACAACGTCCGTGTGGGCCTTGCTGGTTACTTCTTCAGCCGTGATGTGCAGCGGTGCTTCCGCGTCGCCGAGGCACTCCATGTTGGCATGTTGGGCGTAAACACAGGCCTCATCTCATCTAGCACGATGCCGTTTGGCGGTGTGCTTGAGAGTGGCTTTGGTCGCGAGGGCGGCCCTACGGGTATCAACGAGTACCTCTTTGAAAAGGCCGTATCGTTTGGCGGCCTTTAAATAGCCATACACTCGCACGCGCCAGCTTCGTTGGCGAAGCCTGCCCCAAACTTTTTTGCTATCACGTGCGAAAAGATCTTCTGGTCCAAGGTCAACGGTCAGTAGCCTGCGGCCATGGCGGCCTATGAGCAGGGTCGTTCGCCCAGGCAATGGAGCCCTTCTTTGTCAAGAAAAGAAAAGATTGCCAACTGGGTCCATGAAACAGAACGCGATGGGGGTTCGTCGCAGCGCCGCGAGGCCGGCCCTCGCGTTCCCCACACGGTCCAACCCCGCGTGCGACCAGACACGCTGCGACGATGGGACCAAGATACCCAGGCTCGGACGCACATGCAGCAGCCAGCGTATGATTTGGGTGAGTCGTATGTGGTTTCTGCATCTGAGTCCGACACAGACTCCATGTTACCACCAATGATACCGTCTGATACAGAACAAGACTATGCAGAGAGAGACGACATGCAGTCGAACGTGTTCCAGCAATTTTCGACGCCCTATATGTCGGATCATGACTGTGCAGGGCCTGTCCAGGCCCTCTTTGTTGCCTCCGCAACAGATCCAAGCGGCTCCAGTTTTGCCTACGGAATCTATGGCGGGCCTTTTAGCATGCTGAATGCAGCGCACATTCTCAGTGGTGAGGACCGCGCACCAGCCCATATGGCACGTCGGACACCCCTTTCTACTACAGCGCTTGTGCGCCGCGCCGATCTCCGCGGCGTAATCGTGGCGCTTCGACAACTCGCCCAGGCCCGACAGGGTCGCTTGTGCGCCCATGTGTGTGTGAGTTCAGCCTATGTGGCCAAAGCATGGGGCACATGGATTCCGCAATGGGAGACGCATGGCTGGCCTGGTGAAGAGGCAGAGGGCCGGCCCCGCACGCACCACCTGCGCACGCCGCCTCGTCAGAACAGTTTTCCTGAAACGCCTCGCCGGACGCGGGCTCATCGCATGATGGAGTCGCCAAGCCAGCAATCCTCGGACAGCTTTACAAGCACTGATTCGTCGACGAGTACGCGGCGCTCAACGCGCCGCTTAGTGGACGAGGATCTCTTACGCGAGCTTGCAGCTCTGCGGGTAGAGTTGGCGCAACTCGATGCACAAGGCAAGGCGCGTGTGTATCTGTACCAGATCGAGTCCTACCATAACCCGGCAGTAGCCGAGGCCATCCAATGTGTCGAAGGGGATGCACCGCCGCTCGAGCCGGAGATGCCACCCCAAGACACCTCCCCGAGCAAGATGCCTAGGGACCCGGGCACCAGGACCCGGCGGCTCGAGCCTATGCGTGTATTTGGCCCTGTTGTACCACTTACAAGCGACAGTCCTGCGGTGTCTTCGCCATTGCCAGAGGATGCGTATCTACGCTCGCCGCTTCTAGCGCGGACCAAGTCGCCACTGGCGCCTCCGTCCATGCGGCCGACCAACAGCCGTGCGGGAACACCCCGCTCTCGCACAGCCTCGCCCATGACAGATGCGTCTCGGTCATTTTCGCCCGGTGCCAACTCCCATGTGAGGGCATCTCCCCTTGTGGTGGCACCGTCCAAGCCGTCCCCCATGCTGTCTTCTACTGCGCTGAGTCAGGGACCCTTTGATGGTGTCACCCCAACCATGCCTGCGGCTCATCTCCCCACAGGGTCACCCACACACGCACCCTTGACGATCGAGGCCCTCGAAGAGCACAACCGACAATTCGGTAATGAGAGGCCCGATTCACATGCACAGCGCCGTCGTGCAAGGAGCACTCGCTCCAGTGTCAAGTCGGACAATGCGCAGTCATTAGTTCAGCGTTTGACGCCACGCTTCCTTCGCCGCGAGCCCAAGTATGCAGCGCACCCCAAATCCCCACAAGTGGGGGAAGATGCCTTGCCAGCTCCCGCACCCGTCCCACACAGACCGCGTCTGCGCACGGTCGCATCTCAGCCAGCCCTCCGTACACGCACGCAAGAGGCAAGTGTGCCAATATCGGACACGACGCCTACGGCGTCTCCAAACCTAACAAAATCGCCTCTTCCGCCCAAGCGTGTCGGGTTTTCAGAGGCGCCAGCCCCCCCGATCCAGGGACTGCGTACTACTGAGTTGGAGCAGCGCCATGAGGAACTGGCACGCCGCGAGCAAGAGCTGGCGCGCCGCGAGGTGGACATGACCCGTATTCGTTTCGAGATGGAGAGACAGAAGAAGCAGTTTGATCCGCCCCGTTCGGCACCCTGGGATGCTCCTCGGGCGATGCCTGAGGAGCGGAGCGACTGGCTCTGGGATGCAACACTGCGGCGCACGCCACATCTTCCTTCTGCGACTCTTCCACAGGTCCATCCCAACGAGCCCAAGCCGAACTTGGGCGCGGCTCCCATCACGAATATGCAGGCCCTGGGAGCAACCAAGTCTGCTGGACCGCCCCTGTCCCGCGGTTCTCAATGGGTGATGTATGAAGAACGGCTACCTACAAGTGCGGCTAGTGATACCACGTCGGCGCGGTCAGAGACCACGTCGTCCTTGGGTCTGTTTGTCGACAAGGGCTTTGGACAAACGGCTACGCTGCCGCCGTCGTCGCCATATTCTCGACGGACTGCCTCGAATGCAAGCTCTTTGTTGTACACACGAGGTAATCGCGGTGCCCGTGGTGATGAAAGTATCAGCGGCTACACGCCCTCCGATGCGTCCGCGTCGGAATCCGATAGTTTTTACCAATAATGCCACAGGCTCTGCCTCCACCTGTCGGACGGACATCGACGGCCGAGGTGCATTGGCCAGATGACTACGATGGTGCGTGAATGTGTAGCTGTACTTACGCAAAGAGGGAAGATGAAATTTCTCTGTTCGTCAAGTTTAGCAAGACCACAGTCTGTGTGCAGATTGTGCCGGCGGCCACGAGTGTGGCTGCCTTGGCCCAACAAATACGGGAGGTACTGATAGCCTCGAACCAGCCTGTGGACGAGGTACTTGCACGGCCATTTTCCGAAACGGATCCTAGTGACTTTGAGCTGTATGAAAAAGACGGGGAAGCCTTTGTGCAACTGGCCAGCCGCGCAGAGGCGTCGAGTCGTGCCAAGGACGGCACGCCCCTATGCTCCGCATGCGGTCTGCAAGACGGGTCTGTGCTCTATGTGGGGTTCCGCGCAGATTCGCAAGGTTCGTAGCCCATGCTTACCCAGATGCGCCGGGGCTACCTGTGGTACAGGAGCCATCGCTAGAGGACGAGCTGGACATGGTGGAAGAGGGCCCACCTGCGTAGTGTATGATAGGGAAAGGGTGCCTATAGATAGGGCAACCTACTTCTGCAGCCGTGAAATCACGGGGTTCTCCTTCTCATGGATTTGGGGCTTGCCCTCGGGCGAGCCAGGAATGCGCTTGGCAAGGTTCTGCGTCAGTGGTCTTACACGTACCAGCTGCTCCAGCACACACTTGTTGAGCGGGCGCTCGAATTTCCGGCAGGGCATGTATTCCTGGGTGGTCAGTCGCTCGTCGTCTACGCACCTGGTTGTTCATCTCCAGGCATTCCCAGTGGGCGTCCCATTCCTTGCCGCACTTTTCGCCAATCTTCTGGATCCTGAGGTAAGTAAACTCCACGTACAGATCCTGCGCACAGCGCGTGACTCTTCGTCCTTCCAGAAGACAGTGCTCAGGGTCGCGGTTCTCGTTCTTGCACAGCATAAAGTCATCGTTGTACACCTTGCAGAACTGCCCGAAGAAGAAGGCGATCGACTTGAGCGGCGCCGACGTTGTACCGACCTCATCCACCTTAGGCACATCCTTGGGCCAAGGCAGGGGTTCGACATACGAGAAGGTCGGGTTCTTCGCTTCACGGTGCGTCGCCATACCGCAGATCACAGGGGAAGTAGAAAGTCGGTTGCCGCGGCGAGACGGGGCCGCTCGCTTGAGGTATTAGTCAGCACAATCCCTGCTCCACCCAGGGTGATTGGTTCTCATCATGAGCGCACGCCCTGGGTGGCGGCTCGCGCTGCCGCGCCTCTTTGCGAGGCATGCGAGCTCGAAATCTGAGCCGCCGAAGAGCGTAGTCAATTTTCGTAATATGCAACGTCGTCGAGGTGGCATTTTTCGCACAGACGTCCGTGTCGAACGGAAACCCAAGGCGGCGGCGCTGCACCCCGACTCGCTGCGGCAGCACATGTTTGCGACATCAAAGCGCATCTCGGACATTGTGAAGCAAGAATCGGATGCTTATTCACGCTTCAAAAAGTCCGAGGCACTATTACTAGAGCGTATGGTCGAGTGGCGCACACTCGCACGCCGTATCCGCTTCCACCACAAGAGCCGGACGCCTCTTTCACCTCAGCACGGCGCAGCAGCATGGAACCATGTAATATTGCTTGCCGTTCGCGCTGCTAGCCCCACCGCAGCATGGCACCTATTCTGCGACATGAAGCGCCAGGGTATCCGACCCACAGCACGAACGTATGCTGGGTTCTTCCGAGCCTTAGGCGAGCAGGCGCACACAAGTCTGCACGATACGCTTGGCCTTGCTTCGTGGAGAGAGCGCTTGTCCAAATTGTATGAAGGACTCGAGCAGCTGCACCAGGAGGCAGCTGTTCAAACATCCCTACACGATGCCCTCTCGTCCCATCAGGTGGCACAGCAGCGTGTGCTCCATGAACTGGAAAAGGACCCAGCATCTATCGTCACAGCGTTCCGTCACTATATATCCTTGCTATGCGCCCTTGGTCGCTATGAAGAGGCCTTGCAGGTGTTTAACCACCTCTGCCCAGATGGATACCCCGCCGCCCAGCATGGCTTTCCACGCCTACCCCGCAATCACTTCGCCACTGTGTCTATGTACACATCGTTCCTTCGTGACCTCGGTTTGTGCCGCATGCCCATGCCCAAAAAGCAACAGCTCATTCGTGAGATATGGAGGCGCTGGCAGGATGATGTGGCCATGGCCCTTCGCCGCGGTGCACCGCTTCCATTGGACGAAACGGCTGTAAAAACCCTTGTGTGGACCCTCCGAATGGGTCAACCACGCAACTGTGTGCAGGATATTTGCCACCTGCTCGGTACATACATGGGTGTGCCGTTCCGATCCCTCGCGGACTTGGAGATGCACCCGGTGCCCAAGCCGAATGTACACTGGAATGATGCCGCTCTGCTCGTCGACGTTCTTGCCTTCTTTGATCAACAAGGGGCTTACAGCCAGCTCGTCGATTGTTATACCCATGCGCAGAACGAGGCAAACCATGGTCTGGATCCCTCCACGGTACCCAAAGCGGCGGCCTTGTACAAAAAAGCGATATCGCATGTATCTACATAGCGACCTCTACTTTTTTCCCCGTTTTCCGTAGCTACTCGCCAGGGCATGCCCTTTTTCGTGCACATGCTGAAAGAGCTTGGACCGTGAGGGGAATGATGCATGGCACTCATTGCATACTTCCGATCCTGGCGGTGGCTTGGCCTTGGGTTTCCGGCGGGGCTTTCGCGATGCCAAGCGTTCATTCTGCATTTTGAGCGCTAGGACTTTTTCTTCGAGGGAGAATAAGTGGTTGTCTTTGCTCTCAGGCGTAAGAATCCGCACCGCCTGTGCCAGTCGTAGCAGGTATTCATCGTTCGGGCCACTTGGCCCGTGGCACGTGTGAATGCGCTCCGCGAGCTCGTCCAGCGGCTGCGGACCCACAAACGCCTCATTATTGGGCAGCCCCACATACACAAGCGCTTCGGGTACAAGTACCTGGGGCTCCTCTGACGTGCCATAGTACCCAAGAATTGGGGCCCACATAGGAGTGTACCCGTTCTTCTCGCGGTCGTCCAAGTAGGCGCGCACTTCATCTGCATAAACCGGGTCAATGGTATAGCTGAGGCCCCATACAATGTCGCCTTCGGGCGCTTCGTCGGCTCCGGGTAAACTGTGCCAATGCTCAGCGGACACAAGTGTCACCACACGACCAGGACGCTCGGGAGTGCCGCGGTGATCTTCCGAGTGTAATGCAAAGCGGCGAACAAACCCTTGGATGTAGCCGGGGGTATAGCTAATCACATGGGGAGGTGGTTTGAAGATGATGGAGCCGTAGCCAAAGATATCGAAAGAGCCGGGTGGACGCTCTGCATACGATGGGAGATCGCGCAGGTGGGGAAGAATCTCACAGATTTTAGGAAGACGCATTTTATGCCAAAGTGGCTCATGCGTTGTAACAGGACCTTGCTCTCGGGTCTGTAAGTATTCCGGATGCTCCCTATGTGTGATTTCAATCATTAGATTCTTGTTTGGTAGCCGCTTCTTTAGAAATCTCAAAGCTATAAGG
>BCKX01000001.1:1448483-1477453 GCA_001600775.1 Malassezia dermatis
TCAGCGGACACAAGTGTCACCACACGACCAGGACGCTCGGGAGTGCCGCGGTGATCTTCCGAGTGTAATGCAAAGCGGCGAACAAACCCTTGGATGTAGCCGGGGGTATAGCTAATCACATGGGGAGGTGGTTTGAAGATGATGGAGCCGTAGCCAAAGATATCGAAAGAGCCGGGTGGACGCTCTGCATACGATGGGAGATTGCGTAGGTGGGGGAGAATTTCGTATATCTTTTGCATACGTATCTCGTGTTGCGAGTTGGATTCGTGTGGGAACGTTTCGGGGCTGCTCGGAGTCCACGCATCGGATCGAAGGGTATCCTCTTCCATAGCAGCCTGCATTTTCTTCGCCTGTTTCTTGCGTTTCTTGTCCTTTTTTCTTGTGTTTTCTTCGTCAACCTGTGTAGATTCTGTATAACCCGTATGCACAGGGATGGGTCCTTGGTCGTCCACGGCCAAGGTCGCCGTGTTTTGTATAATGTCGTCGAGGGCCAAATCGTCCTCGAGCATTTCGCGCTTGAGCCGCTGCACCTCCTTCTTGTGCTTTTTACTCCGCTCATGATTCGACCAAGCAGCCTCGGATTGGAAGTGCTTATTGCATGCAACACAGTCCCAAAGCGGTTCGCCCTCTGCAAAGGAGTCGTCTCTCATGTCGTCACCATCGTCCTCCTGTGCCTGGGCGTCCAGCTCCTCTCCGCTGCTAAAGTCGTCCCACTCGTTCGTCGGCTCCTCAGCCAACTGCCAGCTTTGCGCATGGAATGAAGCTGCCTGCACACGTTTCTCTTCCTGGCGCTTGGCTGCTTCTGCACGGCGCCATTCTTCGCGTTCTGCCTGCGCCGCGGCGCTAACGCTTGCGTTCTGCTGCGCCTGGAATGCCTTGTAGCGGGGATCGCGGCGGCGGATGAACGACGCGAGGCCACGAATCGCGTCGTTGTATTCTTTCCGTGCGGCGTCGCGTGCGCGCCTGTTGTCTTTTTCCATTAAGCGCTTCACACGACGGTCAGGTGCATCTCGCAGGTCATGTTGGTCCTTCCACGCAAAGCTCTTCCGACTGGAGAACTGGGTCCAAAACTGATAGAATAGGCGCACCGGCTCCGTGCCCAAGGTATAATCGGTAGTGGGATATCCAAAAGAGGGATACATTCTCTGGTCGTCCCGCCAAGCAGCGGCGAGATCACCCGTATGCGCCTCGCCTGGGTAGGGGGCAGCGACCATATCCTCCTCGGCCAGGCGCTCAAAGAGTCGACGGTACGTGCCGAAGAAGGACGTGGAAGAGTCGCTGAAATCTTTCGCTAGTGATGGCGCGTAGAAACGCAGCAGGTGCGACACGCCAATACCTGCTGCCATTGTCGCAGCTTTGGGCGCCACGCCACCAGAACGGAAGAACTGGAATTTGGCGTCCACATCGTCGCTGTCTTCCTCTTCTTTGATACCATGGATTAAAAGCTCGCGATTTTTATCATACCACGCGCGCTCTTGTTCGTCACTCAGCACCTCGTACGCCTCCTGCAGCTTGACAAAGCGTTTCTTCGCTTCTTCTTCCTGGCCAGGATTTTTGTCAGGATGCAGTCGAAGAGCTAGCCGCCGATAGGACTTGCGGATAGCATCAGCCGAATCAGTCTGCTCGACCTCTAAGAGTTCATAATAGTCCACAAAGGTATCTTCAGAAGCAACTTCTGCCGATGGTTTTGCGCCCATCGTAGGGGACGGTGATGCTGCGCCGATGAATTTGTCCCATTTCTCCACATTGCCACCAACTCGCACAGACGGTCGCTGCTCCATGTGTGGTCGCTTCGCGAATGGACTCGCACGGCAGGCGTTCTACGACACGGTGGACGATCTTCTAGTAGAGGATCAGCTATCGGCACATGAAAATGCATTCGAATATAGTCCCACGTACAACGTGGCACCCGGCACAAAGTATCCGGTCGTGCGTGCGACAGATTCGAAGGACGGCTTCTCAGTGGCGATGGAGACCATGAAATGGGGCCTTCAATACGACACCGTGCATTCATCTGCATCGTCAGAGATGCTTGGGCCTCTCATAATCAATTCGCGCGATGACACGATTGTGCGGCCCGCCTCGACATGGCATCGCCTCGCGGCGCGCCAGCGTTGCATCGTCTTTTGCCAAGGCTTTTTCGAGTGGGAAAAGGGGCCAACGTCCCGATCGAGGCGCGTCGCTCATTTTGTGGGCATGGAAATGCCGGGGAGCGGCCGCCCGACCGTCGAGGGCTCGACGCGCCAGCTCATGCCCATGGCCGGTCTGTGGACCGAGGACCACGGTCAGCGTGCCTTTACGATCGTTACGACGAAGTCGAGCAAGCAGCTGAATTTCTTGCATGACCGTATGCCTGTAATTCTTCCCACAACCGATTCGATGCATCAGTGGCTCCACGCGCGTGAGTTTGCGCACATGGCCTCCCTGCTGCAGCCATACGAGGACAGACTCGATTGCTACGCTGTGCCGCCTGAGGTCGGCACCGTGGGCCACTCGTCAGAGGGCCTGATCTATCCTGTGGCGTCGCGGAAAGACGGGATTGAAGCGTTCTTTGTGAAGCAAGCATCCCCCTCTCCTGCCAAGGTGGAAAAGGCCCTACCACCGCAGGTTCGCCACCCGTCATACAGACCCAAGCGGTCATCCGCGCCGCCTTCGCGTACGCCCAAGAAGGCACGAGGCACGCCGCATCTTGAGGACTTTTGGACCTAATGCATATGTCTTGAGCTACATACAATATATACGACATACGCAATTAAAAGAGAGGCGCAGGTACTTTCAGGGCGTATTCCTTCGCGCGGCCAGATCCCTGCTTTTTCTCCACGCGCAAGTGGAACAAGATCTCGTTGGTCGATTCATCAAAGTCGGCGGCGCACCAGTTGCGGGCCCCCATAATGTACCTCTGCTTGTTGGGCTTGTCGTTCAGGTCGGCCTCGAAGAGAGGGAGCATTGTTTCGCGCGTGCTGATGTAGTGCAATGAGCGGTGCTGCTTCGCTGCCAGCTTATTCGTGACTTTAATCACCGTGGGCGGCGGCGGTGCATTCACAATCGCGCTCGTGATCAGGGCCAGCGAGTACTTGTAGTCCTGCTCGGGCCGGATTTCTGTTTCGGAACTAAAGACACCGCAGCTCGCTGCGTGTACATCACCACTCAAGAACGTAATGCGCATCTTCTTCTCCTGGGCCAGCGCTTGCGTCTGCTCAATAAACTGGTTGCGTTCCTTTTTGTGAAGTTGAGAACACCAGTGGTCCTGCAGGTCGTCGAGGATTTCCACATTGCCGTCAAAGTCTGGATGAGTCAGTCGTACGTACTGTTGGTAAATCCGGGCGTGGTGGTCTTGGCCACCTTCACGAACGGATTAAACCTGTTGGCGAGCATCCTTTCCAGGAACACCATGCGGGGGTAGGCGATGGGCACGCCCAGCTGGATGATCAGGTGGCGCACTGACTCGGGCAGGTTCATGCACGCTTCAAATACCCGCTCGTACGTGTCTTCCGAACACACCTGGTCCAGCTTGCGCTGTGCACGACAGTCGAGTAGCAGCATGTGTTGCTTCGGGCCCATCCAAATGAGGAACGAGTGTGTGGGGAAGGCAATGTATGAACCGGGTCCACCGATGATGAGCGACCTGAACTGCGTCGGGTTCGGATTCGTCGTGTTCTCATTGAGTACGCCGTCCACCTCATCCACCATAAAGTGCTGAAACAGCAGGTAGAAGAAGTAGCCGCGCGAGCCAATCAGGTTGAACACCGGCGATTGCATCAGGTCCTCAGCGTACGTGCCAAAGCCATCGATCAGATCGTGGTCGTCTAGCATGTTGACCATAGGAATGCGCGAAAAGGCGCGCGCCATGGCACCCGATCCAAACCACTTGACATAGTTGGTGAAGAGGAAGCGGTCAATGACCTGCTGGAACCGGGGCTCCAGGGGGATTTCCTCTCCCTCGGCAGTCACTTTCTTCGGCGAGAAGATGTTCTGATGGATGCCTTCCTGCTTGGCAACCTGGTCATTGTAGACTGATGTGAGCAAAGAGGCACGCACTTTGGTCGCCACCGCCCACCAACACGTGGAAGGGGTTCTTGGCGTGCTCAATGAGCAGGTCGTTCCACATGGGATCAGCACCGTTAAAGTCGTCCGGCTTAACACTCGCGCTGAATCCAGCGCACGAGTATGTGGCCCAGCGGAAGTTTTGATGGTACGCAGGCAAGTGGAAGTCGACGAGGTCCGTCGCACCTACGACCGTGTAGGCAACAGATTGGGGCACCCTGAGCATCTGGATCTCGATCTTGAAGCGCCAGAAGATGTGTGCCCTGTTTGCTTCGTCCGCATAGACCCACAGTTGCAGCCCGCGCGTTTGCATCGGCGGTCCAGCCGGTTTCTGGTCGGCCAACGGCACATACTGCAGCACTGGTGGGGCGCGCGGCATGGTAGCGGCCGTATGCTGCGTCACAAGAAGCACGAATGCATGGTAGATACCACGCGGATCAACTGTATCATAGCGGAGTAGCGGACCCACGTCGACTTGCCAATTCGACATGGAGGGTGATGGAAGGAGGACGAGCCAGCTCGGCTGGCACGCGGGGAATAACAAGCCAATAACCACAGCTATCTACCTCCACATTGACCATGCCAGCCTGGCTCGAGCGCTGCCGCGGCGAGGGCCAGGTACGTACACTCGGCTGATACAAGGCGCCTTTCCGAGGGAGCGATTATACGGTGTTCCGCAATGTGAAGGAGTTTGGTGCGGTCGGAGATGGTGGCACAGACGACACAGATGCGATCCAGACAGCCATCTCGTCGGGCGAGCGATGTGGCGACAATGCCGACAGCTGCACCCAGGCGCCTGCGCTTGTGTACTTTCCTGGTAGGCCGCTTTACTGACATGAGCCGGAACGTATCGCGTGTCAAAACCGATCCTTGCGCTCTACCACACGCATCTCTGCGGCGACCCCGTGGAGCGGCCTGTCCTGTGTCCACTGCCTCACTTCGAGGGCATGTACGTGGCCCGTTCTGACGCAGTGCGGTGATCGATGAAAATCCCTATCGGCCAGATGGTACAAACTGGTACACACCGCAGAACAACTTTTTTCGCTCCGTGGCTCATTTTGTCATTGACCTGACGGACATGCCGTTTGATCGTGGCACAGGCATGTACGTCACATCCACTCACCCTAGCCACCACCAAGTGAGCCAGGCGACGGGCCTGCATCATGTAAGTTTTCTCATGCATGTTGGCTCGCCCGCACAGAAAGGAGTACGTGCGCATGTCTCACCAGATTTTCATGGAGAACGCGAGTGGCGGCTTCATGTCGGACTTGTCTTTCCATGGCGGCCACTTCGGGGCGTGGCTCGGCAACCAGCAATTTACGGTACGGAATGTGCGATTTTCGCAGTGTCACACGGCTATATGCCAGCATTGGAATTGGGCATGGACCTACATGGATGTGCAGATCACCGACTGCGAGATTGGCTTGGAGATGCTCGCGACACAGCCGAACAAGCAGGGCGCTGGCTCGCTTGTCTTGTCTGACTGGGATGTGACCCACACAAAGACGGTCGTGCAGCTAGAGAAGGATGCACCAGGGCGCCTTGTACTAGACAATATCTACGCGCATGATGTACAGGCCGTCGTCGTGGGCCCTTGTCGGACCTGGCTTGCGCCCGCCTCGGACGACGATCATGTGGCGTTTTGGGTCAAGACACCCGCTGTGGTACCTGAATCCACAAACATGCTGGCGCGCATATCTACTCCCGACGGACCTGTCTATGCAGGCGCATGTCCACCGCCACCACGGCCTGCCTGCCTAGTAGACGACAACGGGTTCTGGTTTGGACAGGAAAAACCATGGTTCACACGCCTGTGTGGTGAGAACATTGTGAGTCTGCGCAGCTTGGGTGCCAAGGGCGACGGAATGACGGATGATACACTGGCTATACAGGCGGTGTTAGATCAGCACCGGGGAAGCCTGATTTATGTACCCTATGGACACTATGTCGTCACAGATACGCTGCGTATCCCGGTCGGTACTCGCATGGTCGGCGAGGCACAACCCGCGTTCCTTGGCACTGGCTCTGCCTTTCAGGATGCGAGTCAGCCCCGGCCTGTCGTGCAGGTTGGTGTACCTGGCGATGTGGGAGACGTAACGCTGTGTGACCTGATCCTCAGCACGCGCGGGCCGGTGGCAGGGGCTATTGTACTGGAATGGAACGTGCATGAGCGCACCCAAGGCTCGGCGGCCATGTTTGACGTGCATATCCGCCTCGGGGGCTTCGCTGGATCCGAGCTGGAGCTTGCGCAGTGTCCGCGAGACGCGCCATGCGAGGCGCTCCCTCATGCTTGCTTCCTGAGCATGCACATCACGCCCAAGGCGAGTGGCTATTTCCAGAATGTGTGGGTGTGGACTGCTGATCATGAGCTGGACGACGGTGCACCCGCCCAGCTGAACATTCTGAGCGACCGAGGGATTCTCATCGAGTCACAAGGCCCTGTGTGGATGTACGGTACGGCAAGTGAGCATGCCCTATTGTACCAATATTCTTTGCGGGGCGCCTCGAATATCCTTCTCGCCATGATCCAGACCGAGTCGCCCTACTTTCAGGGTCGGCACTTTGCGCGCGCCTCGGTCAGTGTACCGTCTCATGTACAGTACCCAGACGTCGACTGCGCCAGGCAGTATAAAGATGGGATGAATGTGCCCTATGAACCGGATCCAGCAATGGACGACCGTGCGGTGGGCTTGCACATCCGTGCATGCAAGGACATTCTCGTGTTGGGTGCCGGCCTTTATTCTTTTTTCGATTCGTACGATCAGGCGGCACTCCCTGCCCATGCCTGCCAGCGGCGGCTATGTGTGGTGGAAGTCGCTGCGCAGTGTGAGCGCATCTACCTGGTGAATACAGCGACGGTGGGGTCGCAGTGCATTTTGAGCATCGACGGTCACGATTGCATCACTGAGACGGCCTTCCGCGAAGGCTTCTGCAGCACCATGGCACTCTTCACGCTCGGTCGATACGGCAGAGCCAGTTGGCTGTAAGGTGGCTATGGCTCTGGCACATACATGCCGACCATGGCTGTATCCATGATGGCATCGATGTTGACCCAGGCGTGCGTGAGGTCTGGATTAGCTGCGTGCACGTACAGAACAAGCGGGTACCATCGCGGCCGGCTACGCGCATGAGCGTATCCTGACCGCCAGGATGGAAGCGGATATACGGCGTAATATTATACACTTTGCCTTGAATAGCGGTCCAAGCATCCTCCTTGGTATTGTGCTTTTGTAGCTCGCTGGGCGTCACACGGATCAGCGTCGACACGCCACCCCGAAGGTCCGTCGACTGCTTCAAGCGCGCCCAGTCAAGCGGGCTGCACCCGGGCTCGAGCACTACCTTCTTGCGTGCGACTGGCACATCAAGATGACGTGTAGGTGCCTGCTGGGGCGGTGTACGTAGGCTGCTGATCCCTGAGGGTATCTGTCGTGGCGGGGCCATCGCCTGCGTCCGGCGCTCCGGCTGTCGCTGTGCACTATCGAGTGCAGGAAATGCAGGCGGCGTCTCGTCGTCCACTACAATCGGGGGCGGCGTAGTCGTATCGTTGGCATCCGCGGCTGGCGTGTTGGACGACTTGGCTGTGTCGCTGACGCTCGAGCCGCCCCACCACCAAACCATGATGCGCGTGTGTCAAGTTGAAGCACGTGCGCGGCTGGATTCGGGTGGTCGGTGAAAAAGGGTCTGGTGCACATTTTCTCGTGCACATTTTCTGTGCCTGACGTCCGACATGGAAGTTGTTCCTAAGCATCTCAAGAGCCAATCTACTGTACTGATTCGCTTCCCGTTCAGTGGTGGACAGCCACGCAAGGGTGTGGAACATGGCCCCGAGGCCCTGGTCAAGGCCGGCCTGAAGGAGCAGCTCCAGGCCCTGGGCTGGGACATCGAGGAGGACGCGTCGATCTCGTGGGACTCGGTCCATGCCATGCTGGGCAGCGACCCTGACATGGGCAAAATGCGTAATCCGCGCTCGGTGTCGAAGGCCAGTGAACTGCTGGCCGACGTGATTGAGAAGCACTGCAAGGCCGGCAAACTCGCCCTCACAGTCGGCGGCGACCACAGTCTCGGCACCGGCTCGATGATCGGCACCGCACGTGCGTACCCTGACGTGGCGTGCATTTGGGTCGATGCGCACGCCGACATCAACACACCGCTGACGACGCCCTCGGGCAACCTGCACGGCTGCCCCGTGTCGTTTGCCCTGGCTCTTGAGGGCTGCGTCGTGGAGCCATACAAGAGCTGGATCCCGAACCCGTCCCGTAACAGCCCCAACCGCCTTGTGTACATTGGTCTCCGCGACATTGACGTGGGCGAGCGCAAAATTCTCAAGGACCTAAACATCAAGGCCTTCAGCATGCACCATGTGGACAAGTACGGCATCGGGAAGGTCGTTGAGATGGCGCTCGACCACATCAACGGCCACACATCGCGCCGTGATCGCCCGATCCACTTGTCGTTCGATGTGGATGCAATGGATCCGTCGGTCGCCCCCAGCACCGGCACGCCGGTGCGTGGTGGTCTCACGTTCCGCGAGGGACACTACATTTGCGAGGCCATTGCGGAGACGGGTGCGCTCGTTGCGATGGATATGGTCGAAGTGAATCCCACTCTCGAGGACCACAATGCCGCCGAGAACACCGTGGCTGTAGGCTGCTCGTTGGTCCGTGCGGCTCTGGGTGAGACGCTGCTATAAATCGTCCGATAGTTCGTCTCCGTAGCCATGCATGGAGACACCAGGCGCTGAGGTGAGCTTGACCGTGCTTACGATAAATTTCCGTCTTGAGAACACGCCGCGCTTTCGTCTTGGGTTTGGGCGCTGGGTTAGCACAACGACGCACCCTTCGTATTTTCGGTCATGTAGAATTGACGCAGGATCATGATGGCTTCCTCGCGCAGGTAGCCGCCCTGCGACTCGTATGGCGGGTTGTAGGTTAAGGCATCACTGGCATTAGTGAGGCGACACACCTAGCATGGATCGGAAGGACTGTCCCATTTCCGCCAAACCTCTCATTTCCAGCGCCAAATACGACACGCTTGATGCCGATTTGACGCAGCGCCGAGGCACACATGAGGCACGGCTCGATCGTCACATAGAGTGTCGTCCCAAGCAGGACGTTGTCGTCTTCTGGACCACCATGCGGAGCTTGACCAAACTTTGGATCTTGTGGCGGTCTTTCCCGTAGTATATCATCGATCGCCTCAAGCTCGGCATGCCTCGTCGCCTGCATTAGTGGCCGCCACGTACATTCATAAGCTCATTGGTCCGGTTGCGCGCCTGTGCTAGGATGCGACCATCTCGCACAAAAACACACCCCACAGGTACCTCTCCATGGTCAAAAGCCTCTTGGGCCATTGTCAGGGCTATGCGCATCCACCGCAGGTCGTCAGGCGATTGTGCCTCTTTTGGCACATAGGTCGCGCAGCCGATCATACTAGGTGGAGGTGGTTGCCGCCAGGCAAAAAAAGCATTGTTCTCTCCGTCTCCACTTGTGCTCGGATCGGATGAACGCGGCCATCACCGGTGCCTGGAACAAGCAGCGCACGCGCATCTCTCTGAATGCGCCACCGCCTCCAGGATCAGCGGCCGCAGCTGCCCTGTCGAAAGCGGAAAGCAAGAAGGACAATGACACACCAACGGAAAGTTCAGACAAAAAGGACAAGCTCGGCAAGCGCAAGGCGCGGGTCTCTCGTGGCCACGAGCTTGCCCCCAAACGTGGGAAAAAGAGCCGAACTGACCAAGACAAGTATGCTCCACCGCAGGCTCGCCTACGCGATATTGGAGGCGCCGCTGTGGCCATCGAAAAGGCGCTCGAGCTTGTTGCGATGCCCCTGTGTCACCCTGAGATTTACTTGCACACGGGCGTGACGCCTCCCCGAGGCGTGCTTTTCCACGGCCCCCCAGGCTGTGGTAAGACTATGATTGCAGGGGCTCTCGCTGGCGAACTGGGTGTTCCGTTCCTTTCGATTAGTGCACCGTCGATTGTGTCGGGCACGTCAGGCGAGTCGGAAAAGGCCCTGCGGGATACTTTTGAAGAGGCCAAAGCGATGGCGCCCTGCATCCTATTCGTTGATGAGATTGATGCGATCACGCCGAAGCGCGAAACGGCACAGCGCGAGATGGAGCGCCGCATCGTCGCACAGCTGCTCACCTGTCTCGATGAGCTCGCGTGGGAAAAAGGTGATGGACGCCCTGTCATGGTGCTGGGTGCGACAAATCGTCCCGACGCCATAGATCCAGCGCTTCGTCGAGCTGGCCGCTTTGACCACGAAATTGCCATGGGCGTCCCAGACGAGGACGGCCGCGAACAGTGCGTACAGGCTGCTCACATTCAGAATCTTGCAGGTGCTGTGTAGCCGGTTGAAGCTCGCGGGCGACTTTGACTTTCGGTACCTGGCAAAACGCACCCCAGGCTATGTCGGTGCGGATCTCACGTCTTTGACGGCTGCCGCCGGTATCATTGCTGTGAAGCGCATTTTCCAGCACTTACAGGATCCCGATTCACAGGATATGCAGTGCGACGAGCCAAGCAGTACACCTGTGCTAGAATCTGTGTCTCAACCTGATGATCCTGAGGCAACGACACGAACCACGGTCGAACCGGCGCCCGAGCCGGAGGGCGAAGCAGAGGCTGAGGCTGAGGCGGAACCCGAGACGCACGCAACAATGACGGCCGAGTTCCTTGAAGACTTACCTGCTGCCGTGCGTTCTTCGTCCATTGCCACTTTCCTGCAGCGTTTCCCCCATCCTCTGCCTGATACACAGCTTGAAAAGCTGGCTATTACCAACCAAGACTTTCTTGAAGCTCTTAAGGTGGTACAGCCGTCTTCCAAGCGTGAAGGTTTTGCGACGGTCCCCGATGTTACGTGGGACGACATTGGTGCGCTCCATCAGATCCGCGAAGAGCTCAGTATGGCTGTGGTGCAGCCGATTCGCCGCCCCGACTTGTTCCGCGCCCTGGGTGTGAGTGCGAGCTCAGGTGTCCTACTGTGGGGCCCGCCTGGTTGTGGTAAGACATTACTCGCCAAAGCTGTGGCCAACGAGAGCCGCGCGAACTTTATTAGCGTCAAGGGCCCTGAGCTCCTGAACAAGTATGTGGGCGAGAGCGAGAAGGCCGTGCGCCAAGTCTTTGCACGCGCGCGCGCTTCGTCGCCGTGCGTCATCTTCTTTGACGAGCTAGATGCTCTTGTGCCCCGCCGTGACGATACGCTTGTACGTACGCCCTGCTAACCTCAGTCGGAATCCTCCGCACGCGTCGTCAATACGCTACTTACTGAGTTGGACGGCCTCGAGTCACGCGTGCAGACCTATGTGATCGCCGCGACGAACCGGCCTGATATGATTGACCCCGCCATGTGCCGCCCTGGGCGCTTGGACCGCCTTCTCTATGTGGACCTTCCCACGCCCGATGAGCGCCTGGATATTCTGACCACGCTAACAAAGGAGTCGCCGTTGGCTACTACTGCAGATGCCGATGCGGAACGCCGTGCTGTGCAGCTAGACCAAATCGCACGCGATCACCGTGCGGACGGCTACAGTGGTGCGGATCTCGCGGCACTTGTACGTGAAGCTGCCGTCACGGCATTGCGCGAAAAGATTGTCTCGCCGCTCCATATCAACGACGAGCACATACCACTGGGACGTGTGTGCATTTACCAGCACCATTTCCTGCATGCGTTCGACCGCGTCCAGCCTAGCGTCACGACAGAGCAGCGTCTCAAGTACGAGGCCCTGCGGGGCCGTCTGGCCGCCGGTGCCCCACGCGCTCGGTAGATAGGTGGTAGCTGACGTAATGCATGTCTTGGACCTGGCCCCGCGGCCGCGGTCGGCGAACGCAGGGACCATCACGATGCCGGCGTATCACTCCTCGTACAATGATGAGCCAAATGTACAGCAGATAGCAGGTGTCGCCTTGCTCCCTATTCAGTCACGGACGCGAGGACCTGCCCCTCTGCCGAGTGTGTAGAGCCCCACTGACGCAGTCGATCCATCACGCCCCGATATTGTGGAAGAGGCGATTGATCTGTTCCGAGCCAATTCGCTCTTCCGCAACTTTGAGATCCAGGGCGCTGCGGACCGCGTATGTATATCCAGCTAACGCCAGACACTCATCTACCTAATCCTCTTTATCTCCGACTGTCTCACACGCATCGCTTCCGCACCCACCCCCTGGTCCAAGCACGAGGCGCTGAAGCAGCTCTCATCTTATGCTGTGGATAACTTTGCGCTTCCTGGAGACGCAAGTTTCCCCTTGATCTCTCTCTACGGCGTGCCGAGTAGCCGTACCGAGTCGGACACCCTGCGTCAGTACCTCGTGCAGGCTCGCCAGGAGACTGTCGTTCGTCTCCTGGACAAAATCTACGTGGACAACGTCCCGAGCCGCTGGTGGCTCGCATTTACGAAGCGGAAATTGTATGTGCCTTCGACTAACCCCAGTATGGGCAAGAGTCTCTCCTAGCTTTATCACGTACAGGACCTACGCTTTTGGGGCCTAGGCAGCGGTGGGCGCCTCGACCGAGGCCTCCTTGGCCGAGTCGGGCTTCAGCGCCTGGGGCACGGGCGCACGCGCCTGCTCCATAGTCTGAAGCAGCGTCTGGATGCTCGACTGCCACTGCGTCAAGCGCTGCTCGAGCGTAGCCCACTGCGCCTGGTCAAAGGTGCGGTATGTAGAGCGGTACACTCGGAACGACTGCGATACCTGCGACAGCTTGCCAGAGACCAGTCCTGCGCGGATGACATCGATCACCCACGACTCGACCTCGTCGACGTTCACGTCGAGAACCTGCGCAATATCCCGGTAGGACACCTCCGCCGACACACTCTGTGCACACAGCGAGGCCAGATCGAGCAAGCGCATCTTGTGTCGCAGGTCGTTTTCGTCCAGGGTAAGGCGCTGCAGCGTCGAGGCGCCCTCGGTGGACGAAAGCCACTGCTCCAGATCTGCGCGGGTGCCGTTAATAAACACCTTGAGCAGCGACAGCACAGGTGCCGGACCAAGCTCCAGCGTGACGGGCACTTGGAGCAGCTCTTCCATCTCAAAGAGCTTGGGGAGCCGCAGTACATTGGCAATCGCCTTTTCTGCTGAGGCATGACGCAATTCCTGGGCCAGCGAAGGCTCTGTCGACAAGAAGCCAAGGCGCAGCAGCTCAAACTCGTATGCCTTGTCGACATGATCGAGCCGACAGTCAGTAGCCTGGAGCGCCTCAGCGACGCGGTCGAGGCACGCGCTCTTCTGCTCGATACTCACATTCCACTGGGCCAGCCACGTAGGCAGTGACTTGAGCGCCATTTCCAAAAAGTCCATGTCGCCATTGACCGACGCAAGCGCCAGCAGCGTCTCAAACACAGTCAGGCGCAGAGCGCTAGTGGGTGACAGCATGTTGAAGATGTTGGCCAGTACACGATACTTGATCAAGCTGCGCTCCATGGCTGTCGACGACTGCGCATCGCCGACTACCTGCACAAGGTGGCCGACCAATTCCTGGAATTGCGCATCGCTCTCCTCAAAGTACTGCAGAAGCAGCGCCATAAGCAAGTTGTACACGCCCTCAACCTCACGTTCCGTACCGTCTTGAACACCAGTCGCCGACTGTACGAGCTTGGCGACCACTTCGCGTGCCTTGGGCTTGGCAGATTCCAGGTCGGTCGCCTCGTCGACCCGGGCAGCCTCCTTGCTAAGCCCCTCGGCCCAGTCCGCACGCTGCTCCTCAGGGAAAGCGCGCGAGAGCAAGAGCATGCACTCATCTGCGTATTCACGCAGTGTGCCCTCACTCAGCACCGCTACCAAATCTGACCGCATCGTAGCAGAGTCTCCTTCACGATCACCGCAAAGATCGCAGTGCTCTGAAAATCACGTGATCCCACGTGCTGCGAAGCCAGGCTTGGGAGCCCCGCGGCTAGCTAGGCGCGTTGCAGGCACTGGCGACATGTCGTCGCTGTGGATCATCAACAAAGCTGGTGGCCTCATCTACCAAGCCGAGTATTTTCCGTACCCCAAAGACGGGGACCTCTCATCAAACGACTACCTTGTTTTGGCCGGTACGCTGCATGGGATCCACGCGATTGCCTCGCGCATCACACCGGCTCCTGGCAAGGAAAGCCAGGGGCTCGAGGTCCTCGAGGCGGACAATTTGCTAATCCGTGTGAAGATGACGGCTACAGGCACGAAATTGGTGCTTCTCGCTAATGCGGCGCACCCGAACTCATCAGAGGTGCTTCAACGCGCTTACGAGCTTTATGCAGAGCATGTCATGAAGAATCCCTTCTACATTGCCGAAATGCCCATTCGCATCGATGCATTTGACCGAGAGATCCAGCGCCTCCTTCAGTAGATACCCGCTTACCATTAGGCTCGCAGCAATGTACATTTTTTCAGAATGCCTGTAAGGCACTAGCGTTAGCCTACAAGCGCACCTCTGGCTTGCGGTTCGGCGCTACCGCTAGGCATGTCGGAACATTCTCTGGCTGCTCAAGCCATAGGTAGTGCGGTGGCATCGCCTCGTGCGTCTCGGCTGCGAGCTGCGCTGCAAGATCAGAGAGGCTCACATTCTTCGGTGTCTGCAGCACAATCTTGTGCATATGCGGTAGATTGTCTGCTGACACATACGCCTGCGTATCTGTGCGTTCCATGCTCTGCACCAGGACCTGGTCGTCAGCGTAATGCGCGTACCGCAGACGCAGCATGGGCGGCTTGCGCCATCATCGGCCCCATCGTCCAGCCAGACTATGTGAGTAGGTACAGCGCACCTTGATTAGCTCCCGATCTACGATCAGTTGCATCACAAGGGGGAGGGACGTGGGTGAGCTCATCGTGAGGCGTCTGCAGCCCAGGACTGAATGTGGAGTCAAGTGCTACGGGCAGCGCTCCGCGCGCGCTGTGCACGTGTCTGGACCCCGGAGCGGCTGGGCTCCGAGGAGTGCAGCATCTCGCGATGCTCACGTTTTGGGCGCGGAAGTAACGATGTCTGAGAGGCTATGCGCCGGCCTGGCGCTCGTCTTGCCGATGTCGGTGCACGGCGTCGCACCTTGGTAGCTGGCTGGCCCTGCGCCTGGATTCGTGCCTCCATATGAGCCAGAACTAGGCTCTCTTCCTCCGATGCACGCTTTCGCTTGCCTGTTGGTGAACCAGAGGAGACAGGAGTAGGTAGCGGCATGTTTTGGGTATCTTGCTTCATGGGAGAAGCCTTTTTCTGTCCAGCGGAGCGGGGCGTCCGCCTCGAAACATGCGTGGTGGGTGTGATCATTTTGAGCGTTTGGAGCTGTGGCGCAGGTAACGCCGGTGTGTCATGGGGTACAAACTCTGAAGACTGAGAAGTAGGCGGTGTGGGGGAATGCGTGGATGAACCAGATTCGACGTTCTGTCCCGGCGTTGAGGACGTCGCATATGGCACGACCATCGCTCCAGGCAAGACCAAAGGCTTGTTGTCCAAAGGTAGACTGAACTCGACCTCCATTTCCTCCGTTTGTGATTCTGCGCCGCGCCGCATCCATGTACTTGTACAATATTGGGACACCTGCTTAGCCATGTGCTGGGCCACCAGGTAGACGCCTTGTGCCCATAGACAAGCCTCGTCGATCCATGGCTCGTTGCGGCGGAGCCAGGGGCGCACCAACGAAAACATAACTCTTGATGCCTGTGTGAGAAAGTCATACATACCATAGAAGGGTTTAGCAGCATCCACACGAGCCACGCGGATTGGACCGTGCGGCAGAACGGCACAATCCACACTAGGACGCGTTCAATCAGCGGCCGCAAGGCTAGATAGGTGCTCTGTCATTATTTTAGAGACACATACCCATACACCAACGATACGGAGCGCATCAGCGATGGCGGCGCGTCGGCGCTGCGAGCCAACGCGCCGCACACGTCCTTTGGGCCCCGACGCATGGGACTGGCCCCACACGGCTGGTGATGCACCGCGGGGGGTGGGTAGGGCTACCATGGCGCGGTGGACATGAAGAAGGATAACAACCGTACTGTGTGAGCGCTCTCCTTTACGTACTTGATCAGCTCCAGCACAACATGGAGCATGGCACGGCCACCGCGCGGAACGCGTCGTGAGTCGGTAGGTGGAGGTCTGCGGTTGTACCCCGACAACCATGTTCGGACAAGCTTGGCGGCGCTCGTGCGTGCAAATTACGTCGCACGCTCGCGCTTATTCTTCGCGCCCGCAGGTGCTGTTGATGGATGAGATTCAGCTGGCTAAGACAGATCTTGAGCGTCTGTCGGCGCATGCGGACATTTTGGTACGCGTGGTCGCTCACAGCAGCATAACGAGACGCGCACACGTGGAGAGCTGATGACGGCCTTCCAGCCCGGGGGACGCTACAGCGGTGTGAGTGGCATTTACCGTCACTTTGGTGGAACGCGCTCGATCAAAGTGTCTGGTCGGTTTGACGAGGAACTTGTACAGTCCCTGCCGCTGAGTCTGCGATTCGTGGTGCACAATGGGGCCGGCTATGACCAACTGGATATTCCGTCGCTGTCGAAGCGCAAGATCCAGGTGGCGAATGTGCCGACAGTTGTGAACGAGGCGACCGCTGATACGGCGCTGTTCCTCCTTATTGGCGCATTGCGCCAGTTCCCCCGTGCGATGGGGGACTTGCAGAAGGGCGTCTTTCACAAGCAGTTTTCGTTTGCTCAAGCGAGTGATCCCGAAGGCCTTACGCTGGGTATTTTGGGCGCGGGTGGCATTGGCCGCACGCTCGCTCGCAAAGCCGCGCATGCTCTGGGTATGCACATTGTGTACCACAATCGTCATCGACTGAGCGAGGAGCTGGAGACGCAGGGTATGCCAGAGGGCAAGAAGATGCAGTATGCGCTTTCACTTGACTCCTTGCTGGGGCAGAGTGACGTTGTGAGCATCCACTGCCCCCTCACGCCGGAGACCAAAGGTCTGATCAGTGGTCCGCAATTTGCGCGTATGCAGTCGCATGCCATCCTCATCAACACTGCGCGTGGCCCGATTGTGGATGAAGAGGCACTTGTGCATGCGCTGGACCAAGGTGTGATTGCCAGTGCGGGTCTCGATGTGTATGCCAACGAGGTACGTGTAGCTACTTATGTCCAGCCCCACATCCATCCAGGCCTCATGCGCCTATCGACGAGCAAGGCCTTGCTGCTCCCGCATGTCGGCACGCTCAGTCTGCAGACGCAGACAGACATGGAGGCAGTGTGCCTGCGGAACCTGGAGCATGGGCTCAGCACGGGGCGTCTGCTTTTCACTGTGAAAGAGCAAGAAGGGCTCAATCTGCATGCCTAGGTAGATCTTATACGCGCATACCAAAGAAGCGCCGCACGCGCTGGGTCATGGTCGGGGCGACTGACTGACCGCGGGCGACGCGGCTCATGGCGTCGACCAGATCGGTGTAGTGCGTCGGTGCCGACTCAGGTTGCAGGATTTGGCGTGGTGTCGGGTACTTCGTTAGCGATACAACGTACTTCGCGCAGGCTTTCGCTGCTGCGGATGCGCTCGAGCGCAGCGAGCGATTTACGTGCCTCGGCGAGATGTTGCCGAGCCTGCGGGCCTGAGAGCTCTGCCTCAGTTGCACGACGTATCGCCTCACCAAAGTTCATAGATGGACGCAGCGGGTCCCTAGGCCATGTCTGCGCCAGCTTCAGCAGGCTCTTGCGCACTTCTTGCACGGCACTCGACATGAGGGAGCGACGGACTGGACTGGTGGAGGCTTGCGGGTTGTCGAACGAACGTCGCATTAGGTCAGCAGACGGCTATGGACGTCTATGCAGTCGACGGGGTGGCAGGCGCCTCGCCGGGCGGCGGCTCATGCGCAGGCGGCGGCGGCGGTGCACCGGTGAAAATACGCGAGACGCCCTCCCAAGCATTCATCTTCATCTCGCGCAGCTGCTTCTCCTGCTCCTCCTTCATCTGCTGGCGGAGGGCCTCGCCATTCTCGCGCCAGAACTTTTGGTCCTCGAGGTAGCCCTGTTGGAAGCGGACACGCTCCTGTTCGACAAACATGGGAGGAGGGCCGCCCTTCATGGACTGGCCGGACGTTACACCGCCAAACACGCTCGAGAGGCCGCCGAGTCGCTCCTTCTTTGCGCGCCATTCTTCCTCGTGGCGGGCCTTGAGTTGCGCCTCGCTCTCGGCGTACGCGGTGGGAATGTGTAGGCCCTGGTATGCTTGGAGTGTCGTGCGCACATCGTCCACGCCATAAATACCGATCGCATCCAGGAACGGCACCAGACCCAGCAGGTCGCGGTCGTGCTTGTCGCCCTTCCACGGCGGAAGCACAATGGAGTTCTCGGGCTGCATCGACACATGCTCGGGATTGATATCCAGGACCACCACCTTTCGCGGGTCACGATTTAGGTGGCGAATATCCTTAACGAGCTTGCCGTCGTGCATACGGCAGCTCTCGCGGAACAGCTGGTAGGCAAAGTAGCGGCGGTCGGGGTCGAGCTTCTCAATAGCCTTCTCGACGACATAGAACGGCTGCGTAGTGAACAGCACAATCTCGTACCACTGGGACAGGTAGCCCAGGAAGTAGTCGAGGCCGGGACGCTTAGCCGTGCGCCAGCCGTGCGAAGTACTCCAGGACGAGGCCACAAGGAGCTGGTCCAAGTCGACCACAAGCGTGTACGGTCGCGAGTAGGGGTACGGTAGTGGGTCAGGAAGCAGGCTGTCCCACACAGGTTTGTTGAGGCCCTCACGCATCGACTGGAAGCGCAGCCACAGGCGTCCCAGGAACGAGTTGACACCCTCCTTGTCGTGGAAGACCTCGTGCTCATGTTCATCCAGGTCACGACCCAGCATCCACACCGTGTATCCACCCAAGAGCATGCCACCGATAAGCGTACCACGCACAAGTATCGAGCGCTGACGCGTAGCAGAGGAGCTCTGCGCGCGGTCGGTGCGCGCCTTGGCATTGGTACGCTTGCCTTCCCCGCCCTCTTCCGCAGGCGCTTCAAGAGCTTGAGCATCTACGAGCGAGGAGGCATCAATGTCAAGCTGTCGGCTCTTCTTCAGCGGAAGCGGCTCCGGTGTGGCTTCTTGGCTCGAGGCGTCCTCACCCTCCTTGCGCGGCGGGCGCGGAGGTGCGGGTGACGACAGGAACCGGCGGCCTAAATCTACCCGGGATGCCAACATACGCATGCTCCGTGGTGCGGCGGCTGCACGCATCGAGACGGCCAGCGCTGCGACGACCATCGCACAATCGAAAGAACGGCGCCACCGACACCGGGGCTGCTGTGTGCTTGGATTATATAAGCGAGACGACCAATGCCAGCCTCCCCCGCGATCCCACCGCATGGGCACCGACGTGTCGCCGTCGTTTGGGCGGCCTGGTACTGTGCTACGCTACCACCTAAAACAACCCGCTGAACCTACGGCGACCAATGAGTCGCCTGTCATTCCTATCATGATACCCGAGACGACCATCTATATGCTATTTGCCCACCGCCAATGGCGCGCAGGAATGCTTCTTGCCGACGCTATTTTTGCAGACTTGATACCTGTGGACGACCAGTGGGTGCTAGAACTAGGTGCAGGCACTGGACTTCCGGCGCTTGCTGCGGCGCTGACGAGGCATCCGCGCAAAGTGGTTGTGACCGACTATGACGATGCAGCGATCGTCCAGGCCTTGCGCACAAATGCTGCTGCATGTGCGGCAGCAAATCCCCAGAGAAAAATGGCGCCAATCACGGTCGCAGGGCATACGTGGGGCCAAAGGATCGACGATGTGCTTGACTTGCTGCCTTGCACATCAAAGGAGCCCTCGCCGCACTTTGGTGTGCTTCTGCTGGCCGATTGTGTGTGGGAACGATTTTCGCACGACATTTTGCTCAAGTCTATTACGTACCTGCTTGCACGTACGCCGGAGGCGCGAGTATACATGGTCGCAGGCCTGCATACCGGGCGATCGACCCTCGTGCAATTCTTCCGGCGTGCACTTGAGGTTGGTTTACAGCTGGTACCACTCCCACACTTGGACCTATGGCCGACGCTAAACGCGGAAGAGGCCATGGGCGATCCAGTGCTGCGTGGTAGTGAGCATGTGCTCGAGGTGGAAGTCGGCGGAGACTGGGACGATACAGGCGCATCACCCCAAGGAGGGCCATGTCTCACTGGCGCGCGACGAGCGTTTCGCACAGCGCGGCCTACGGCCACAGCGGATGACGAGACGATCCAGCAGAGGAACCACTGGCTGACAGTGTCGAGCATGGCATGGGCTACAACTACGTGAGCTACAACCACTCTTTCGGGAAGTCAGCGATGTTTGGTCGCGGCGTTCGGCCGCCGCGGGCATTTGACTTGATGTACGGACGCACATCCAACGGCACATCTGTGAACGATGGCTCAGCCTGCGGTCAATGATCAACACGTACGTTGGCTTCATGGATCATGCTATCGAGCACGTCGCTGCACCACTTCATGTTTTGCGCCTCGTGAGGAAGCTCACTCGACGCGATCTTGACGGAGCCCAGAGCATCTTCCTGGGCAAGTGTAGTAAGCGCCGGCTCGCCACACTCCAAGGCGTCGTTCCAGCGCTGGATAAATGCCGGCGAAGGCGGCTGCCACCGCGGCCCGGCGAGAAGGAGGAACTTGTGCTTTGCCTGCGGCGTATTGAGCACGTTCGCACGAAATAGGTCCTTCACATCGAAGGTGAGCACTACTTTGCATGTGTCAGGGTGCTCCTCGCCCTGATAGTGCACGAAGCGGAACGTCAAAAAGTGCGTTGCAGGCGGCGGCGTGAACGGCTCATGCATGTCTGCGTATGGTGAGCAGAACAACATACCTTTGAGCGCGGGCAGCTGATTAGCCAACAGCCGGTAGTACGCGAGCATTTGTCGCTGCTTTTGGAGGCGCATGTGGCCAAATGTAGGGATATCGTCAAATTGGAAGTACCCCATCTTGTTCAGTTCGAGTGGGTTCTCATTCGGGCGGGGGGACCCCCGATCACGGCCCTGCTTCTGCAGAATGCATGGTCCCGAGTGCAAAGCCCTCGAGGGTACACGAGCCGACGCACGCACAAGTGAAGAGCGCGCCCACATGGTCGTCGATCGCGGCGTCGAAGGACCGCAACGAAGCACACCGTGGATAAATGGAGGTGTGTTTCTTACCGCAGCGCTGAACCAAAAATCGCCTTTGCCTCGCTACCTCAACGACCATGGCACCTAGCGAGGCGCCCCTGGCCGGTTTCCAACCGCTGCCTGTGTTGTATGGCGCCGATGCAGATGAAAAGGAAATTCTTCATTATATGTATATTCGTCCCCATGCGAGCACGAGCAAAGACAGCGAACTCCCCGCCGGTCGCACGCTTTTTGTGGTGAATGTGCCCGTTGATGCATCGCGTGATACGCTGCGCGAGCTGTTCCGCAAGGCCGGTGCCGTCGAATTGGTGCATATCCATAATGTAGGCGACTGGCAGGCGCAGGACGCGGACGACGACGAGGAAGAGACTGTTACCAACATGGACACCGCTGACCCCCATGCTGACCAGAAAAATGCGCCGCCCAAGGTTGAACCACTGCCGCAGCTCGAGCCCCAGGTCCTTTTGAGGTCATGCTCTAGTGCGCATGTTGTGTTCGTCGATGAGTCGTCGTTGGATCGTGCGATGAAGCTTCCCAAGCGTCTTGCCGCTAAACCCCCGACGTGGCCCCAGCCCGAGGCGCGAAAGACAAAGTCGGGCCTTGTTGGTCTGCCATTCTTCCTGGATCGTTTCCGCCTACACCACCCGCCGCATGAAGTCGTCAAGCGCCATGTTGACTCGGCCATTGCTCGATACACGTGGATTCGGAGCCACCCGCAGTGGCTACTGGACCAGCGCATGCAGGGCAATACCAAGTCTAGCATGGGTGTTGGTATTCAGGCGGCTAGCGTAGGTCCGAATGGAGAACTGCTGGACGACGATGGCTTTGTGATTGTGCAAAAAGGTAACCGATATGGTCGTTCTGGCGCGGAGGAGAATACGTTCGCTGCGATCACGCCCGAGTTTGAAGAGGAAATGCGGCAGAATCCTGACAAGAAGAAGCCCAAGGAACTGGTCGACTTTTACCGCTTCCAGTTCCGCGAGAAGAAGCGGCAGCGTACGTGCTCGACACTGACAGGCAGAATTCGCCAATTTGCGCGCGCAGTTCGAAGCGGACAAGAAAAAGGTTGCCCAACGCAAGGCTCTTCTTCGCTATAAGCCGTATGTACAAATCCGTTGACCCCAGCTACTGATCGCCTGCGATTGCATCGTAATGTGGCGGCGCCTCGTCCTCGATACCCCTTGGCGGTTCGTATAGAGCTGCTGTCAATGTGTTGCACATACGTAGACATGCCTCCTGTCGCCGATCCACATCCCACTGCGCCTGCGCCCGTGTGCACGCCTGCTGAAATGCAACGCCTCCGCCTTGTAGAAAGCGGATCGTGAGCGTACCGAGATGATATGTGTCGTCCAGCGAATACACCGCTTGTGCCTGCCAGGACGGTGCGCGCCACAGAGGGATGTCATACTTTCCTGCACCTAGCCGGTGCAATGGGACCTGTAGCGTACCTAGCGCAGACAATGCGTCTCGATGCAGAAACACCAGCTGTGCGTTAGCACTACAACATACGCGTCGGTCCGTTAGCAGGATGGTGCCATCACCCGTAAGACTGCGCGTGGCCGTAGGAGCTTCCACGTGGACATGGCAGCCGGAGCAGGACATATGTATGTGCTCTTGAGGCCATGTACGTAGCGTCGCCGCGCGCGCGCCGCGCACGGGCTCGTTGATCGTGGCCATCGTCGCACGGCCGCGCCGTTCCGTTTCGCCAGGCACGAATGGATGACTAAAAGGACTACTGGAGGCTGTCGACATCCACCTGTGGATGAACCATGAGGACTCGGCGCTCCTCGGGCGCGTCACGATCTGCATCGTCGACGGGAAGGAGTACGAGGTAGCCATCTCGAATCATCTTGCCGATCACGCGTCCGATCAAGTCCTGCTCTTCATGCAACTGCTGCACTGTATCGATTTCGTGTTCATGTGACTCCAAGTACCATTGGATCAACTCGGCACGAGAGAGACCGTGTGAGGTGTCCCGCTCCACAGCATTGACCTTTAAGACGAGCTGATGAACAAGCTCCATATATCGGTCATATGTGATGCTGCGGCGATGGTCTGTCTCCGGAGCAGCGGCAGACGGCGGCGGAGGTTCATCGTCGCCCATATCGTCGTCGTCGTCGATGAGAATGTCATCCTTCTCCACGTAGATGATGGATTGGCGCAGGAGGGAATAGGCTTCGCGCACGAATGCCGGCGTGACGTCCGACCGGCAATTTGCCCGCGCAATCGCTTCCGACAGTCGAATGATACTTTCCAACTGACGCACGGTGATGCGGTACGAGTTGCGGCCGACCGAGCCGCCCGAGTCGTCTTGTCGCAGCTGCAGATACTTTTCGACGAGCACATCGCTGGCCTCTGGCGTCAACTTCGGCTGGAAAGTGCGAGCATAGCGAATATAGCGCTGCAGTGCTTCAGTCGAAAACTCAGGCGCAATCGCAGCATCACGGAAGCGATGGATGTTCACAATGTGCTGCGCAATGTTCCAGTCGACAGCCTCATTGCACTCATCGAGTACCACGAAGAAGAGGTCGAAACGCGACATGATGGGTGCACTCATCGCCACATTCGCACGCAAAGTCTGCTTGCGGTTGTAGCGCCCACCAATCGGGTTGGCAGCAGCGAGAATGGACGTGCGGGCGTTGAGCGTCGCCTGGATACCAGCCTTGGCGATTGAGATGGTTTGTTGCTCCATGGCCTCGTGAATGGCCACCTGATCGGCCAGGTCCATCTTGTCAAACTCGTCAATCGCACAAATACCATTGTCGGCCAACATGAGTGCACCAGCCTCGATGGTGAATTCACCCGTTTCCTCGTCGCGCACGACTGCAGCTGTAAGACCGGCCGCAGAAGAGGCTTTGCCCGATGTGTATACGGCACGCGGCATAAAGCCACACACGTACTTGAGAAACTGTGACTTGCTCGTGCTGGGATCGCCCACAATACAAATGTTGATATCGCCACGCAGATGGATGCCATCGTTGGTCTGCTTGTGTACGCCGCCCATAAGCTGGAGAAGAATGCCTTTCTTGATGATCTCATGACCGTACATGGTCGGGGCTATGCTCCGTACGAGGCGAGGATAAATGTCGGCGCTTACCACCATTGCCTCCAGCTCCTCGCGCTCCTCTTCGGTGAGTCCATCTAGAACAGTTGCTGCATCTGGTTCTTCGTCTGAAGAACCTGTCAGGCCTTCGGTCGTGTCCGTACTGCTCTGCACCATACAAGCCAGAAAGGCCGTGCGGTAGGTCAGATCCCGCACACCCAGGCTCTTTAGACCTGTTACGCCCTGATTAGTGATTCCTTCGACCGCTGCGCCCGTCTGGGTCTGCCGCTGGATCTGCGCATTGACACCGGGGACGCCCATCTGCGATACATCTGGCAACACAATCAAGGTACCCGTAAAGGTACACTTATCACCTGCCTTGGCTCGCTCAACAATCTCCGAACGCAAAATTACATCCATGCTGCGGGGCATACTGCCAGTAGGAATCTCGTTGGGGTTCTCCTGGATCCGCACCTTTTGCCAGTCACAGAAGCGGCTCTTTTCCACGTCCAGCTCCCATTGCGTGCGGTTCTGGCACAATGGATTCCGACACATGATCGGCTCCGTGTAGCGGAACTGCTGCTCAACATCAGGTACACTCGTTTTGCACTCAACACACGTAAATGTGCCGAGCAGCAGCTCCGGACGTACTTCCGATGTGCGCGTCACGGTGCCGCTGATCGCAAGCAGGCGACCAATCTTGTCGGTATGCAAAGAGCGGATTCCAGAAACAATAGGGAGACGGTGGAATGCTAGGTGAAAGTCGCGGGTGACCAGACCCGAGGAGGCCGTCGAGGCCATATGGGAGTTGAGGTACAGGTAGCCAGGGATGTACACTGTGACACAGTCGATCAGTGCACGCCGAAGATAGGGTAGGAAGCGATAGTACTGTTCGCTGATTGCACGCGCTAGTACCTCGTCATGTTGGAGCACATGGCGATAGTCCACATAGAGCGTCGTGCGACTGTAGTCGCGCATAATGTAGAGCTGCTCGACATACTCGGGCTGGCGGCCAGCCATATCATCAAGCGTGAATCTGAAACATGAGTGGCAGATACATACCGTTCCAGGAAAGAGGCAAAGCTTTCGCGCACACGCTCACCGGTCTCGTCCGTCACCACGGGGATTTCGTCCATCTTGGGCACGGCCTGTGGACGCGCGCGGGATGTGGTCGTCGGCTCGGACGCCGAGTCGGGAGCCATGGGTACCATACTAGTGGCATCGTTTGCAAAGCTCCCAGACTCAGTGTCCATATGCGGAGTCCCAATATCGGACCCCGCACCGACACTTGATTGCGAATCCATGAAAGGTGGAGTGGCCGTGGAGACGAGACGCGGCGCCGCGTTTGGCCCACGTAAGTCACGTGCCGGCGAAAACCCTGCATGTCATCACAACCTCTGTACAGTCTATTCAACTACGACCATTGTATGCGGCCTGGTCGCTCATCACATCCGTGTTAATCCAGTCACTGCCCTGCTGAATCAACATATTAAAGTCGTCAATGCGGGCCGGTGAAAAGGGCACGACACCATAGAAGCGCGTCGTGGAGTTGTGGTGGTGGGTCTCCACAATGTCACGATGGAATTGCGCCGGCGCCTTGCGCGGCGGAGGAAGCAAGCCCAGGTTCGAGTCGGACACTTTTACATAGGACTTCGACGACATCGGACAGAGCGTCGAGTTGTAGGGGAAGCTCGAGCCACTGGACGTCTGGACCTTGCCGTTCAGCGAGCCTGCGGGGCAGTCGAAGAAGTAGTCGCGCGAGCTCTTGGGCGCAATTTTGTCCGCAGGTGTACCACCCGTACCCACCACAATGACGGGGCCATAATGGATTTTGCCATTCTCCCACTTGGTGAGCCAGCCACGCTCGCGCAAGGGCTTCAGCTGCTCCATAAGATGAGGCCAGGAAGTTTCGCCATCATTGGACTTGATCTCCAGCAGAAGCTGGATAGGGCGCACGCCACCAAAGCCCTCCGCGTAATACTTGTACCAGTTCGGCTCGCATGTCGGCTTGTTGTTAGGATCGTTGAGGAACTTGCTGGGCGCGTTCTTCGCGTAGTCAGACGAGTACTTGCCCTCCATGATCTTCAGGACACGGTCAAGCGTCTGAGTCTGGAAGGTCTTGGAGTGGTCAATTTCGACAATAGTGTGTGCCACATGGAACTTGTCGGCATCTTTGTCCCACCAGAGGTCCGACTCAAAGCTGCGGAAACCATGGTCAAAGGCATCGTACACGGGACGAGATTGCCGGTAGTCATTGTGAGAGTGAAACAGAATCGTCCTGTTCGGCTTGATGGGGCTTGTGGCCAATGCAGACGGGACAATCAGTGTTAAGGCAGCACAAAAGACCGGAACAATCATGATGAGCAGATGCAAAGGACGGGTTGGACCACCAGTGTGTCGCCGCCTTAGTATTGTGCGCACGTGTCGCTGCACTTACCCTGGTCCCCTCCATTGTTAAGTATTCTTTCTTTAATGGGAAGGACCAATCTTCGACCATATTCTGCAACTTGTCTTGGCGACCCTTGTGATTGGATAATAAGGAAAGTCCCTTGTGAAGTACCCCACATTCACCTGGCCTTCGCTATGGTCCACAAACTCTCGAGACAGGATAACGTCTATAAAAGGAAACTTGAAACAATATGTATCTTCCACCATCGGCCTACACCTCATTCTTTTTGGAATTGCTAGAAGCTACACAGCACATGTAGGGACATACCAAAGTGTATACCGCGCGGCAGCTTTCGTATCGGTGATACGTCTGATGTGACCAAGACGACGAATATCGCCACTGTCCTTATGTTCTTGTAGGAGGTATATGTGTTAACGGTGTCAGACAGGCAAGGTAAGTGCAATGATTTTTGCTACCCGATATGTTGACGGTTGTAAAATACTGGATAGTATCCGATCTACGCTTGTGTTCAAGCTGCTGGCCTCTCAAATGATACGCGGATGGCCGGGTGGGGTATTCGGGCGGTAACATTCCAGTCTAGAAGGGCTGCGTCACTCAAGAAGTACGCACCCGAACTCAACATTAACATTGTCTCCCTTCTGTAACTTCCTGTTGGGCATCAAGTCAGCAGCCCAGGCTGGTAGGCTCAATGCTCGTGCAACCAACCTACAATAGTAGTAACTCCACCGACAGCAGTACATGTACAGTACCTGGTCCAGATCAGTCTTACCGCGTCCAAATGAACATAAGGCATCCCGGGATCCCTTCCATTTGTACCCCTGGCCGCTACGGTCCAGTGGCCTGTACGTTTAGGGGGAATGGTAATTGTACGCCTCACATCGCCTCACATATCTTCTTCCAAACCTGAAGCCGGAGCAGGGATCTGTGCGTATCTCCTCCGATAGCCAAGTCCGTCGTTGCAGTTATCGCATAAAAACGTGTGACGCAGCTGTTAATCACTGTTGGTTATAGCACCGAAGCGTAGGGTGGGTGAGGGAGCTGAGCGCATTGTGACACATTGACAAGGCCGGACAAGCGCTCCATCAAAATGACCCGGACTCCATTATTGCATGCTGACTTCTAAGCGCATAGGATTTTTGGTCCCTTGTTTCGCCTATATATGATTTCGACTCTCGTTCAATACATGCACAACGCGTAGTACCGTGAACTCCACCATGAGAGGGTTGGCTTAAGCGACCCTTGGCTCTCCCCGGTTCCTGACCGGCGGAATTCCGTTGTCAATGCACGTGCACCACCTGTCATAGTGGAATCTTCCCTGCTAGGTAGTTTGATATTACTTATGATCGGGAGGCTTTCCAATTATGACCCTTGGCCCTTCGTGAAAGTCCGACGCTCGAGCCATAATAGCCTGAATAAGACGGATGCTTAAACCACCCTTCACGGTCGTTTGCGAACTCCATCATGCTCTCCCAGCTCGTCCCTCTTGCATTGCTTCCCCTTGCCGTGTTGGCTGCCCCCGCACCTGAGGGGTCAGATCACGACCTCTTCTGCTTCCGCCGTGAGCCCGACCTGTCCAAGTTCAGGGTCGATGGAACAGTGACGAACCAGGTCTGCGACACACTCAGCAGTGGTCGTAAGGTTTACAATAGCAACCATTCTTCCTGCAAGATCAAGGACTATGATGTGAAGTGGTTCCAGGAGCGCTGCGAAAGCCATGTGGACAAGAATGCCCCGAAGGGCACCTCGTTTTCTGCTGGCACGACCCTTCAGACCCCGCTTGAGTTTGACCTGTACTGCTTTGGCCATCCTAGCAGCAAGGGAGATGGTCCTCACGCGTCGGCACTGGATAGGCTTAATGTCCAGGCGACGAAGGATGTCTGCGGCACTCTCTCGAGCGGCAAGTACCAAGACAAGTCGCAGAACTCGTGCAGGGTTGCCAGCTATGACGTGCAGTGGTTCACGGAGCGCTGCGCGGCATACAGCAAGGACTATCATTTGACTGCTGGCACAGACCTTGTGCCTGTGGTGGATCTTTCTTTTGGCAGTGCGACYCACCCTTAGAAGCCGTCAAACTTTAGGTGGATATCTCGGTTCCGCAATAAGCAGGTGCTTGTATGAGCATGCTACTGTTTCTCTATAATTCACGTTTGTTCAAAGATGCTGAGCTGGACGTAGCGATTAATTCAACATCACTCGGATGAACTGGTTGTGACGTAGCGGGCGCGATGCACCGACAGAAGAGTTACGTGGTTGACTCTGGTTGCCTTGAGACACCTGGATGGACGCGCATCAGGCCTCACCACTATTGGATCTCCTGCTCAGAGGCTCGGCATGTCCCTTCGGACTTTTGGCTCCATGCCCGCAACCGTCGAAAGAATCCAACTCGCTTGAAGTAATTGACACCTACAGGGGTCCAAGTTTATTT
>BCKX01000002.1:0-19950 GCA_001600775.1 Malassezia dermatis
AGCGTTGGGTGTTGCCTCCGGTCAGCCCGAGGGGCCTCTATCGATTGACCTGTCGCGTCCAGAGTCTGACAATACCCCCGTTCATCCTATTAGCAAGATCTTCAGTGACGTGAAGAACTTGGCGCGCAACTAAGCTTCTATTTTGCTGCRTACGAAATCAAGGACGGMAAACACGACCCTCTTCAGAACAGACACACTGGAGCAAGGACGACGGGCAAGGTGTCAATGGCATTATTGCACAGCTTGTCATACAAGTGAATGCATGGTTATTGGGAGACGCATTCTTCCAAGTAGCCTCCATCGTATTTGATCAAGAGAATGAGCATCTCGGTTTTGCCTGGCAAGGATAGTTTTTGTCACGGTTACGCCATGACGTCTCTAAAAGTGCGAATATTCATTTGTTGAGCAAATATATAGACACAAGATATTGCAAATATAACTACCAGTTGACGGCGTGAATCAGAATGTAACAATGTAGAAAGTGCATCAAATAGGCACGACCGTAACCTCTGCTGGTTCCGCGTCAAGAGGGCAGGAGCACCAGTCCGGGGCGGGACCACATCGCCGGGCTGGGCATGCGAATTAGTCCCAATAAGAAGATGCTAAAATATCTCGTAGCCAAGGAATGGACCTCTCCCCCCATAGTGGCGATCACCTGAGCTTCTTGGGTCAGTCAAGAACTGTCCCCGATCCACCTACAAAGCCATAGCGCCACCATTATACATCAATAGGTAAAACCACATGAAATTAGCTACCACCAAGCAATAATTCTATGCAGTTCCATTCTTCGAAGTACTCGGCATGTTCGTCTTTGTGCAATTAATACGAATGTCGTTGTCGAACGAATATTCGCACTTGGGGTCCTTGTTTTCTCCGCACTCCATGGACACACCCAAATCGCACCACGTCTTGTTCAGTGGACGTGCTCCATCATAAAAGTGTCCATAGTGCTTCGGGTACTTAGCGTCAGGCTTCTTATGCACATTCCAGCAACCATTCGTCTTGACATCAAACGGTGGGCGGTCAAACACCGTTCCCCAGCCGCGGCTCTGGGGCCAGTCCACGTAGCCGCACGAAGTCACGTTCGGGCCAGCTTGGTCGAAATTACCTTCGACCTCGATCTTTCCAAGGAAAGAGCATGCAGTTGGCACGCCGTGTGGCTGGTACCAGAGTCCGTTACCCTCGCCTCCTTGGTCAATTGGGACACGACCAACGCAGGTGGTGGCCGAGAATGGGAAACAGTGAATGCCACACATCGATGCATTCCAGTCAGTCGCACCACAGTCGAAGCGAGAGATCAAGTAGTTGTCATTCCCGTAGAGCGAGCCGATGCAAGGGAGCCCATCCTGTTGCTTGTTTTCGTTCTCGAAGGTGATCCAGCCAGCCTGGACCTTTTGTGTGAAAGCCAAGACAGCCAGCGAAGAGAGGACAGTAAGGAATTTCATGATGGGGTGCATCCTTTCCTACCCCGACCTTATATAGTTAGAGACTGGTACTTCAATTTGATCATGATCCCATCTGGACGGATATCTGATATGCCAGCAACACAGATCGGATGATCCGATCGGTGCTGCCATGGCAGCCCAAGTTTCCGTACCTAACATTCTTAGAAAAAAACCAATCAGAACGCGTCTTTATATCACCCTATATTATCGATAACCCACGTTTGGCGAAGAGAAAACGATCTGATGAGGATACCTTCTCGGTCCCCCAGAACAACTAAAACTCGCGAGCCACGCTCTCAAGATCATCTGCGTTGATCCAGTCACTTCCGAGTTCGAGAAGCATCCGGTTCACGCGGTCGCGGGCGTAGACAGGCCATGCAGGCGTGTCATAAAAGCGCGTCTTGATACCGCGCTTGTGCGCCTCGTGAATCAGACTTGTCAGGTTCTGCTTCAGCTGCTCCGATGGCTCATGGATACCCATGTAGTTGGAGGTCACATCCGCAAAGTCCGTCGATGCAATCGGGCAGAGCGTGTTGTTCCATTCGTACCGCACTCCGTGGATCTTTGGCATGGGCTTGCTCAGCTGCATCAACTCGCAGTCAAGGAAAACATCGCGCTCATGCTTCGGAGCTAGCTGGTCGATCGGCGTACCGCCCGTGCCGATCACGATCACCGGGCCGGGGATGATCTTGCCATGCTTGTAGCGGGTGAGGAAGCCACGCTTCCGCAGTGGATCGAGGGCCTTGACAATGAGCGGCCACGAGCGATTCGCATCATTCTTAACGTCAACAAGCAGCTGCAGCGGCTGCGTGTTGCCTACGCCAAGCGAAAAGTAGCCGTTCCACCAGTGGCTGTCGCTCGTCGACACTGACGCTTGCAGGTCGCCGAACAGCGAAGACTGCGAGTTGTTCACGTACTTGGCATTCGCAGTGTTGGCCTGCTCGATCGCCTCCACGAGTGGCTGTACTGTGAGGGCATGGAAGGTGCGCTCATCCGTCAGTGAGAACGGGTCGTGGCCCACGTAGAGCTGCTTGTCCTGCATTTAGCCAGCGCCACATACCTTTGGGTTGAGCCACACGTCCGATTCGATGCTAAGCGCACCGTATGAGAGCGCCTCGAACACCGGCACGGGCCGCTCATAGTCATTGTGCGAGTGCATAAACAAGGGATATGTGTTCCGGTTCCAGTCGGCTGGGGAGCGTAGAATGCTGGCATTCTTCCCTCCAAATGGAGCATAGGACTTCGTCTCCGCCGGAGCCTTATCAACAAGCTTGGACGCATGCACAACAACACAGAACAACAAAGGGACAGCTAGCCAAATCATGGTAGTACGGAAAGGGTCTTGGCACTTTGCACGTGCGTATGCACCACACTTGTGGACACAAGGATACCCAGCCCCGACGCGTCGCGGATATGTGGAGGACGCGTCGTCGCGCGCGACGGCCGCTGCCCATCTACCACGTGCTCCCAGCCGCATGGGCCGGGTCAAGCGAGAGGCGAGTGACGAGCCCTATGAGGATGCACCACGGCGCGTGCGTGGTAAAATGCGGCAGGGTGGCGATACATCCACGCTGCTTCGGCAGCATGGAATCCTCGCTTCGCGCGTCCAAGCGACGCCATGGCCCGATCCTGGACCTGCCTCGATGGCCGCGCCCTGCGACGCGGAGGACCCTGCTGTCCTGCCGACGCTCAAGGCGTACGCATCGCAGTCGCACCTGCCGCATCGGACGCAGCTAATCGATGTCGCATGGCGCCCCCCACCTACCGAGTGGTCAGCACCGACGACGGCAGCGGCCGTCACCTCTCGGGCGCCCGAGGCCATTGTGCCCCTCATGTTCCAGGCAGCTGGTGAGTCCGTGCAGCTCTCGCTGCAGCCATATACCAGTGTGACGCTGCGTATGTACACGGCTCTAACCGCAGCCGACTCGGCCAGTGGTACGCACCCATGCCATGTGCTCGACGCGGGCGGCCACATTTACGATCTAGCTTGGGCCCCCCAGGCCGAGGCGCAGGACGGTACGTCTCATGGCTAACCGCAGGTGAATGCCTCCTCGTAGCATGTTCACACCATCGCGAACCGGGCGCGCGTGTCTCTGATTCCTCGCACCCCGACGACGGACAGCTACAGTGCTGGGTTTGGGACCCGGCCACGGCGCACGTGCGCTGCCAGGGCCGATGGGTGTGTGACGCAGGTGCGCCGCTGCAAGTGGCGTGGCGCCCCGCGCTGCCCACACCCGGCTTCCTCGGAATCGCCGCTGTGGCATGGAGCGATGGCACGGTCCACCTGCTGGAGGTGCCCTTGCAGAGCGAGGGCGTGGAGCGCCTCGTTGCTGAGCGTGTGCTGCGTGTGCCGGGCACGGCCTGCTATAGCCTTGCATGGGGTGGCGATGCACGTCTTGCCGTCGGCTGCACGGATGGTACGATTGCCGTGTGGGACTTGGACGTCTCGGATACCCCTGCGTGCATGGCACCAGTGCACGATACTACAGTCAGCGCGCTGAGCTGGCAAATGCTACCGCCCATTTCTGTGGACGGCGAGCCACAACGCGAGACTCGACCTCATCTCCTCTTTTCCGTCGGCTGGGACGGCTGCGAGCACATAACCGATGTGGCCGACATGGAGGCCCCGTTACGTCATACGCACTCGCGTGAGCCGCGGTATGCAGCGACATGGCTTCCATGGAACGGCAGCTGGGCCGTGGATCTTGGAGATCACCAGTTTGGCACCGTGTCACTGCGCACGCATGACATGGGCCGGCACCATGCACTGGGCTTCCACCATTCACGCGTCTTGTGCATGGCTGCCTCGGCCTACCATCCATTCCTCGCGACAGGCTCGGCAGAGGGCAGTGTCAAACTCACCAGTGTGTTGGCCATGGCAAGGCGGAAAACCGCCGAGGAAGGTTCGCGCTTCATGCACAAGCTCTTTCGCCTCGCGCGCACGGCCAGTGGGTTCGTGTGGTGCCAAGGCTTCTATCCCGAGGGTGTGCTGCCTCGTTCCGCCACGCGCAAAAGTGGGCCACCCGTGGTGTTGGACCGGTGGGACCCTCAAGTCGCAGTGACGAGCGTCGCATGGAGTCCCAATGCGGGACGGGCACTCCTCCTGGCTAGCGGCACGGCGCTGGGCCTCGTACACATCGCATGGATAGAAGGCTAGCTACTTTACATACATAGGGTGGACCAGCTGCATACGCACCGCAAACTGCACGGCACGAAGCACCACGCGCCAGCGGCGCACACGGCGGGGCGCCTCAGTGCCACCGCCGTACGGGCGCAGCACCGGTGCGAGCACCGCCAACTCGGTGCATATGCGCTCATACAGCCACTCTTGGTGGCGCAATGTGCGTGCAAGGTACAGCTTCTGGAACGCAAGCGCGCGGCGATGCTCCTCGCTGCGGAACGCCTCGTCCTCGAGCGTTCGGAGGCGCGGCGCCAGATCGCGCAAGGCGAGCGCGACTTGCTCCCGGATGCGGTCGGCCGTCCGGCTCTCTCTCTCGCGCCACTGGGCAGCCTCGGCGAGCATGGTCTGCTTTTTCTGCTGCAGCTTGCGGAGGTCCGAGCCATACTGGTCCGTCTCACTGCGCACGTCGCGAAGATGCTGCTCAAACACACCGAGCTGCTCCATGATCTGGCGCCGCTCCATCCACAAGTGGTCCTTATCGCCGCGCAACTGGCCAAGCTCCGTCTCTTGGTCGGCCAGTACATGTCGCAGCGACGCCAGCTGCGATAACTGCTCGTCAATGTGCGCCTCGCATTCCGACTGGGCACGCCGTGCCGCGTCTGCGTCCCGAAGGGCGCGCTGCGCGCGCTCATCCGCCAGGCGCAGCTGCTCCTCGAGCAGCACTTGCTGCTGCTGTGTCTGTTCGTGTTGCGCCTCAGCAGCCGTCACCTGCTCACGCGCATGGACCAATTCACGCTCCAGTCGCAGAAGCTCAGCGCGCGTCGCAGTAGTGTCACCGCGTTGCTCGCGCAGTCCATGCAACTGCGCGGAGCGGTCGGCCAGGTGGCTACGGGCCTGCGCGAGCTCCTCGGACGTAGCCGCAAGGTGCGCCTCAATACGCAGCTTGCTCGCATTCGCATCGGTTGTCTTGCTCAGCGCCGTATCGAGCTGCGTGCGCGCCGAATGCAGCTCGGCTGTGAGTGTGCGCACCGTCTGCTGCAGCGCCTCCATATCGTTGGCAATACGCGAGCCGCCATCCATCGATAACGAGGCCATGGATTGCCGCAAAGCATCGATCGCCTGGTCGTGACTCGATGCCGAGTGCCGCCACGGCGGCTCGCTGGAGACCGACTCGTGACATGGCGGCGTCGGTCGGTGATCCGTGGCTAAATCACGCATCGAGTTGATCACTCCATGCGCCTGGTTCAGCGCCACCCGCAGGGGCTCCACGAGGCTGGCCAGGGTTGCCTCGTCGTCCCGAGCAAGGGCCTTTTTTACACGTGATAGGAGCTGCTCGTGCTGCGTCTGCAGGGTATCGGTCGTGCGGCTCAGCACGCTGGGCTCCACGGGATCTGCCGTAGACGCCTCGGCGGCATCTGCCTGCTGCTCCAGCCGCGCACGCTGTTCCTCCACTGTTGCTTCCAGGCTAGCAATACGGTTTTGGAGCGCAAGCACCTCTGCCGTAGTGTCGAGGCCCTTGGGCGACGCACCTTGATCGTCGAGGGCCATATTGTGCCGCTCAATGACCTGCATGAGGGCCTCACACTGCGCCTTGAGCATCTCATTCTCCTGAGTCAGGCGCTCGTTTACTTTGTGTTGGTATACGACAAGTCGGTGGGGGTCGACGTGCGCCTGGGCACCCGACCCAGACGCGTCCGATGCGGGTGGCGCAAGAAGCGGGTTGGTAGAAATCTCTTCGTCTTTCACAGAGGCTCGCGAAGCACGCAGCGATGACAGAGGCACGGACGGACCGTGGCTAATATCGGCCTGGGTCGACACACCCGACATGTCCAAGGACGGCGTGCCCATCCGCGCCGACGATCGCATATTCCCAGTGTCTGACATGGACGTAGATGATGCGCGCACGGGAGCCGCAGCAAACGACATGCGACCCGGCGCAGGCGGATGCAAGGGCGTGGTGGCTGGCATCTCGGGTGGTGTGGGGTGCGAGCGACGAGGGGGCGATGATGGCAGGTGCGCATCGCGGTCGTCGGCGGGCGCTGACGCAAACGATGCTGAGGGAGGCAAGCTCGTTGAATGCGCAGCGACAGGCGACAAGCTCCGCGCGCGCGAGGTCGATGGGGACTCGGTGATCGATACCGACGAATGATCCGGTTCCTGGCGTGAGGAGCATATGCGTACCGTGTCCGCGGGCGGCCGTGATATGAGGGCGCCAGCATCAGATGCACCTTGCGTTAGGAATTGGCCGTCGTCGCTCTTATCCGTGGAGAGCTCCGGCGTGCCAGACAAACTCGATGCTAGGTCCGAGGTATTAGCGGTTGGCAACGGCAAAGATACAGATTCCGATGTATCTAGAAGCTGTGCATTCAATTCTTCAACCGATGTAGGTGGCTCAGGTGCCGCAGACGGCGCAGGGCGGGTGGTTCTTTCGGTAGCGTCCGAGGAGCTCGGCAAGTCCGTCGTCTCAGAGATAGACTGCGTCATCGAGGCATGTGGGCATATCCCTGGCAGAGATAGTTGATCCGAATCATCATAGAATAACTCGTGGTCAATTCTATGCTCTATTCGGGACGATAGATCAAGAGGAAAGTCCATGATCTACGCCGGGGCCAGGCACGGACGGACGATGTTCACAACAAGCACACACGCTCGACGCGCGTGGAGAGTTTGCACGTGACCAGCGCGACAGGGCTCGCACCCAACCTGGAGCGCTCAGAGCTTGATTGACCATGCCTGAGGTCGAGTGGCGTCCTCCTGTGCGAATGAAGGCGCAGGCGCCAGAATACGCTAGATCACAGACGAAGCAGGTGACACAGGTGTCTTGCGTATCTGATACCCCCGGCCCGAGTCACGGTGCCGGCCCTGGCACACATGCCGAGAGACCAGCGACGAGCTACGATGAAAAGACGCCAGCATCCACCAGCGCGCAGAACCCATACGCATATGCCGAGCAAGACACGGCAAAATGGAATAGCTTGCTGCTATGGGCGCGAGAGCAGCGGGGGCCCCAATGGGATGTCAGCACGGGCTTGTATGTGTATACCACTGACCAGCTAGATGGCATGTGCCGTGTGGAACGGCGCTATACTATGGGTAGGTTGCATCGTACTGATCACAGGTTCCAAGCGCCGAAGGAGGGAGGGGTACAGTGATAGCAAAAAGCATGCCCGCACCCCGAGTCGAACGAGGGATCTTCCCATTACGTAGTGGAGCTACAAGTGGGATGCGTTAACCACTGCGCCATACGGGCAAAACTGCGGAGACAGAGAGGATTTGCCCCTATAGGACCGACAACACATGAAGCTTGGGATGCGCGCGTACCGCGTCTTTCCTCCGCATGGTCACCGCCGACGAGCCGCTGGGGCTCGACGAGATCTGTGACAAGATCCATGCGCGTGCCTATACAAAAGACAAGATCTCTCTAGATGGATTGAGTGAGAAGAAAAAGCAAACGCTCTTGCACGTCTTGCGCAGCCTGCTAGCTGAACGCGAGGAGGAAGTGCTCGTGCGGGAACAGCTACTGGCGCGGCACCGCACCTTGGAGCACAAGCTCGAGCAGTATGAGCGATCGATGAAACAGGGAGAGAAAGGTACAGCGCATGCGGAGACCAAATTGCACACCATACAATCGCAGCTACAGTACGTGTCGCACAGCTCATAAACAGACAGGCACAATCGTCGCTCGCCTACGAGCAGCGGCAGCACCGTGCAACGCACGAGCAGCTGCTGCGCACATCGCGGCAACTGAACCAGGTCAAACTTGCGGCTACACAGCACCGTGCAGCTACGGAACGACGCTCAGAACGAATCAAGGAGCGCCTAGCTACCGTCACACAGTCCCAGCTCAAGGCGCTGGTGCCCGACATTCGCATTGCAAGCCCGGCCTTTGTGGCGCGTGCCAATGAGTCAGAGTCGATGTCTATGGAGGAAACACAGCGAAAGGAGGCCGACAAGCGCAATGTGGCCTTGCTAGAGACGACACTGGCGCTCAAGCAGCTGGCCCTCGATGCGATGGTCACACTCCACGAGGCCGATGTGCGACTGCGAAAGATCCTCGATGTGGAACAGGCGCCAGTGCGCAGCTCGCTGCGCCGCTCTCGCTCGCGCACATCGATCGGCGACCTCGAAGTACACCAGGTCTTTCCCCCGCTGCGTCCGCTGGTAACAGACGATACCGAAGATACACATCCCGCACGCAAGACCTTGGCAGATCTGTCGGCGACGCTACAGACGCATGTGGCTAAGCTGTCGCAGTGGACAGCATGGCGGCACGCCTCGAACCATGCGACAGGCGCCGAGCCCGAGGGGAAACGTCGACGGGTGAACGAGTCGTAGAGCGGATGTAGCCTTACGCCACAGCAGGGTCGTTCATGGACAGCAGCACGGCCTTGTATGTCTTTTGGTTGGGCTTGCGTAGTTTGTCGTGGCGCTTCCCGCGGTGGACGCGCTGGACCCATTTGATGAGCTGGAGCGTCGGCGCCATAAGGTACGACTCGAAGACGAAGCAGGTCGCCGTGTTGAGTACGACAAGCGCCAGCAGCTGCCAGTGGAAGATCGGGGGAAAGTGGACAAGGCCCATCAGCTCGAAGAAGAAACCTGAGCGCACAAACAGGAAAAAGAGCGAGAACAAGCTGAGAATCGTGAGCGAGGCCATGAGCATCGGATTGGTATACATGGGCTGGCGGAACGGCGGTCCCACACTGAAGACGGCAGCCACAGTCAGGKACTGGAAGGACGAGACAAGGAACAGCGCCGAGTTCTCCGCATTGACCACATTCAGTTCGTCCGGATTGACCGGCGGCGGCTTGTACCATGGCTGGCGCCGCGTGAGCCAAAACGTCAGGGCCTGGAACAGTGAGCATATAAGTACCTGACCAAGCATGGAGAGCAGCACTTTTTTAGACACAAGATTCGCCGTCGGCCGCTTGGTGTGCAGCGTCGGGTACGGTCGCGTACGTGCCATAGCCACCGCCACCGGCAGGATCATGAACAGGTCAATGTACAGGAACTGGAAGTCGCCCAATGAGCTCGCCAGATTGTACAGGATCGTAATGCTGGTGAACTGGATGAGACTGTACAGCGCCATGTACTTGAAGCAGCTGAAGCTCGTGACCAGCGCTGCGCGTCCCTCCTTGATGACTTCAATCACACAAGATATATCAGGGCGCGTCGAGGTAAATGGCGCGGCAACGGAGGCCTCTGCCTCGGACAGGGAAATGCCCATATCGGCCGCCTTGAGCGCGCCACAGTCGTTGGCGCCGTCGCCGCACATGCCGACCGTGTACCCTAGCTCCTGCAGGCGGTTGACCAGGTCGTGCTTCTCGTCCGGCGACATGCGCGCAAAAATCGCACCTTTGATGAACATGCGCCGCACTAGCTCGATCGGCGCATAGTCGGTCATCCAACGGAACACATCGCCTGTGATTGCCAGCTCGTAGTCAAGCAGCTCGACCTGCATGGGGTCTCGATCCAGGGGCTTGAGCGTGTCGGGATGGAGCTTTATACCTTCGTCATCTGTGCTGGACCATGCGAGTATCACATCGTTCGGCTGCTCGGGCGAGCCTTGGACAAATGTAGGGAGGAACACGGTCGTAGATGGGCCGAGGATCCCACACTCTCGCGCCACACTCACAGCCGTGCGCGGATTGTCACCTGTGACCATCTTGCATCCAATGTGCGCGTGGCGCAGCGTGGAAATCGCCGGCGCCGAGCCCGCCTTAAGCTTGTTCTCAAAGACGATCAAGCCCAGGAACTGCAGGTCGCTCTCCGCCTCCGCACGTGCCATGCGCTGTGCCTCCACCCAGCCAAGGCCCGCGAGACTCTTGCCCGCACAAGCAATGACGCGGTAGCCGTGCTGCGTGTAGTACGACAGGAGGTCATCAAAGTCGGCTGGTAGTGAGGACTTGTCGCAGATTTCGGTCAGTGCTTCGGGTGCGCCCTTGACAAAGATCTCCATCGACGATGAGTGTAGCTGCTTGACAATGACACTCATGCGCCGGAGTGCCGAGACAAATTCGAATGTGCGAATGACGCCTAGCTCAAGAAAATGAGTCGCTTCATCGTACGCTTGCGCTGCATCAAAAGCGGGCCCACCGGGGGGGCGCACGACCGTCTGTACCAGCGCCGGCGGACGCTCCCCGCCCTGTGATGCATGCACCGCGTCCAGTCCCTCGCCCTCGTCAATGCGCCAGTGCGTGTACTCGAACATTTTCACGTCTAGAGGATCACCAATGACCTCGCCGTCCACGACCTTGAGGTTGTGGCACGTCGTCAGCGCATGCAATAGGGGCAGCGGGCCCTGCTCTGTCGTCGGGATCTCTTCGACCGTCTGGTGCAGTTCGCTAAACTGGCCCGTCGCAGGGTCCACAGTGCGCGCACCCAGCACATCGAGCCCATCCTCAGTGAGCGTGCCCGTCTTGTCGAAGCACACGACATTCACTTTGCCGCCCATGTTCACGCGTGTGGGCGAAATGCAAAAGACGCCCCGCTGGCGCAGCCGCGCAATGGCAAAGGCTGTGCCGATGCTCATTGTCGCAGGGAGCGCTGGCGGTACCACCACCGTCACCAGATCGAGGACACGGATGATGAGTGTGCTCCATGCAATGCCGAGCTGAACAAACTTGATTGTGTTGAAACACAAACCAATCAGCGCAATGCACCCGAGAAATCCAATGAACCGGAACGAGTCGCGGTAGAACTTGAAGCCCATCGGCTTGGGGAACAGCATACCACGCACCAGTGAGCCCTTGGTCGTGTTGAAGCCGGTGCGCACAACCATGGCCTTAGCAACCGCCTCGTCCGTGCCACTGCCGCCCAGCACGGGCCGGATGCGGACCACCTTGGTTCCCGCAAAGAGAAAGTGCTTGGCCAGGTGCGTGGCAAGGTCCGAGTGCGTTGTCTGCAACGTCTGCACAACACGCTCATCGAACGGCTGTTTGCTGATCGGCACACTCTCGCCTGTGAGCATGCTCTCGTTGACAATCGCATCGCCGGAGAGCAACACACTGTCGGCCGGCAGGACCGCTAGGCCAGGATCTGATGCATCGTACACGTCACCAGGCACAAGCTCACTGCTGTCGGCCCATACCCATGCGCCGTCGCGTAGAACACGCACCGTGCACACAAAGCGGTTCATCTCGCGCATGCGCGCAATGGTCTTCTTCGTCTCAATGAGCGTCGACAAAATGCTGCCCACAGACATGGCCGCAATGCAGAAGGCATAGTAGTAATAGTCATCCAAGCTCCATAGCACAATGGACACAATCTGGAACATGTAGAAGGGATGCAGCACTTCGCCCACGAGCAACTCAGCCGTCGATTTGCCGGCAATCTCAATCACATTCGGGCCGAAGAATACCTGACGCTCCCGCTCCAGATCACTCTTGATGCCCTGCCGCATCGCATGTGCCGAGGTCCACGTTGCATCGCGCCAGTCCTGAATCGTACGGAAGCGTCCACTGGGGGGGTGCAGCAGAAACCGCCGGTACCTATACTCGAACAGGACCAGGTCCACCAGCGTCTCTGCCTCTGGCTCGGCGGGCTCATCGCTTAACTCGCCATGCATCATCGCCTGGGCCTGCGTGTGCGTGCATGGCGGATCACGTGAGCTCGGCGGGAACACCGAGTTGAGGGGACGCGCAAAGGGCACGCTGATGAACGACTCTTGCGACAGATCGCCATACTGGTTCTCCACCATGACAAATTCGGCGTCAGCAAACTCTGAGGCCTCCCAGACATAGCGCATGCGCCACCGCGGGAACCACAGCGAGAGCAGGCCGATGACTCCCAGCGTTAATACACACGCCACGATAAAGATCACATAGCGGCCCGGGCGCGTTTTGTAGCCCGACACGCGAATGAGCGTATCCTCGTCGATCAGGTAGATCTGCTGCTTGCTCCGACACATCTTGTCAAGCCACACACTGTACCTGGGCGGCTCTTCGGCTGCCCCACCAGGGGGCGTCTCTGTGGTCTCCTCAAGGAGGCTCTCTGTCAGGTCCGGGTAGTCGCGCAGGTGCACCGGTTTGGGCGGCATGGCTGGGTCATCAAATGGAGGCGCTGTGCCCTCATCGTGTCCTTCCGCTCGGTCGTCAACAAACGGATCGACATCGAAAAAGTTGGGTACAAAGTGGTGCGTCGGCGAGCCACGCTGCACACTGCTCCGACTCGACCGGTCACTCGCGTCATCCAGCAGGGGGTCTTCCATGTCATCATCCACCGCGCTCTCATCGAGCAGGTCTGAGGCATCCTCGCTCCAGCTGTGTCGATCGTCGTCGTCGCTCGGCAGCCGCGGTGCCTCGTCTGCCTCGTCGCCGGTCTCGCTTCGAAATCCGGAAAAGAGAGAGCTGATCAACGACGAAGAAGCAGGAATGCCATCCTGCGCCACCTGCTCAGAGCGGCGCGCTAAGTGACGAGGATACGAGCGCTTCCGATAGCTGATCACGCTGGATGGTAGCGACAGGCCAGACTCGTGGGTATTTGCACTCGAGGGTGACGGGTCACGCGAATACGAATGGGCCGATGTGCCACGCAAGCGGCTCCGGGACGTGCGTGACAGCGAGTGCCGCCGCTTGCTACGCGAGTACGACGGGTAACTGGGCCGCGCCATGTAGTGGTGCATACTACTCACCGAGCTCGGCACAAACTCTGCCGACGGGCCATCAAAGATCGTGTTTGGATCATCGTAGCTGCCAACCTGGCTGTCCCGACGTCTGCGCGAGCGCACAGGTGTGTCGCTGACCTCGTTATCTTGAGCCGTCTCGTGCATATACGCCTCGGCATCGCGCAGCTCGTGCTCATCAAAGAACGATGATGATACAGACGATGGTGCCAGCGAAACTTGCGCGTCGCTATTCTTCCTCGAGAGGCCATTCGTGAAGGGTGCCTGATACTGCTCGTCGGCCAGCTCCATAGGATTGCGCGACGTCCCCACAGGCACTCCCATCGTGGCAGCGATCGGACCGGCACCGGTGGCCAAGCGCCACGTGCAAAAGCTCCACCCACCAAAAAATCAATTTGTACCAGAAACCGAAAATTGATAATATTATTAATATGGAAACCTTACGTAGTTGCAAACATGGTTCGCGAACTATCAACATGCATAACACACATTACCAGGACATTTTACAGCTGCTTCTCCAGCGACTCCAGCTTCGAGCTGAAGACATGGTTCGAAGGCTGCGAAAAAGCATCCTTCGACATAAACTTGTTGGCAAACTCACTGCTCAGGAAGTCGCGCTGTTCGACAGTCAGGTCGTGCTCGTTGGCACCCACAAGACCCACACTGCTCTGATAGACCTGACGGAACTCCTCGGTCTTCTGCTGAGCGTCAAGCTGAGGGTTGTAGGGTAGGTGACGCTTGAGCACGAAGCGCTCGAACAACGACAGGTGACGAGGGTGGACGGCCACACCGTGGTAGTCCTGCGCGTTGCCAGCCATGACGTACTCCCAGTAGCGCTCCTGCTCGCGCAGGTCGAGACCAGTAGTGTCAGGCAGGAAGATGAGGGTGACAATGAGACCGGCAAGACCGAACCAGGTGACAATGTAGAACTTGGTCTTGTTGGAATCGACGTAGTTGTAAATGATCGTGGGAGCAAGAGCACCGAGCTTACCGCACGCGGCACCAATACCGTGGCAGGTAGCACGAATCGAGGCGGGGAACACTTCGGCAGCGACAAGGAAAGTAGTCGAGTTGTAACCGAACTGGTTCCAGAACGAAGAGAAGAAGAAGATGAACTGGAAGGCCTTGAGGTTGCCCTGCGACGTCTTGGTCAGGGTGTCGTACGAGAAAGCGGCACCACAGAACAGAGCAAAGGTAGCGGCGAACGAGACCATCTGCATCATCTTACGACCGTAGAGCTTGTGGTCGACAAGAAGCGCAGCCATGTAGTAACCCGGGATCTGGACACCAACGTTGATCAGGTTGTACAGCCAGCCAGTACCGAAAGTGCTGTTGCCACCCGTGATCAGCTTGATGAAGACACCCGAGAAAATCTTGTTACCGTAGAAGAAGAAGTCGTTGCAGAACCAGCCGACAGTAGTAGCAATCAAGCGATGCCAGTAGTGAGTCATGGCGAGCTTCAGCGACTTCGCATCGTAACCAGAAGTGTTCAGACGATCCTTGGCATCACGCAGAGCATCATCGCCGTGGTACGACAGCTTGTAGTAACGGTAGTAGGCCAGGTACAGCGTAATAGCAGCAATGAAAGCGAACGAGAGACGGAACGAGTACTGCGTCGCGGTGGGCTTGATCGGCGTCTTCAGGGTGTTGTTGAAGATCAGCACAAAGATGATCAGGAGCACCTGGTTGAAGAATTGACCCCAGCCCTGCATCAAGAAAGCGAGAAGCACGTTACGGCCACGGTGCAGACGGTCGTCCGACGAAACACTGAAGCGGCTGCTCCGGGCCTCCATGGCACGGGTCGAGGTCATGGGGTACTCACCACCGACACCGAGACCATAAATGAACAGAGACCAAGCGTAGCAAATTACCCAACCGTTCATCGTGTCACCCCACATGACCGTGAGCATGACCGAGCCGAGCGTCATAATCAGAGCGTCCTGGACCATACCGAACTTACGGCCGACCCAGTCACCCTCAACACCGACAAGAATCTGACCGACAATAATACCAACAATTTCCAGGTAGTCAATAGCGCGGATCCAGTCCTTGTTGCAGATCTCGTTCGTCTTCCAGCAGCGGTAGAAGGCGCTCGAGTGGTCGCCCTTCTCAGGGGCCACAGAGTGGTCCGTGTTCTGGAAGAGGGGCTTCAGGTTACCGACCGAGAACAGCGTGTAACCCTCGACGAACATACCAAGACCGTTGATGATGTAGCGGTTGTAGTAGGCCGAGAGGATGCTCAGGGGGTCGCGCTTCATCATGCTCCAAATCAGGCCAAGCTCGCGACGAGCCTCAGCGTTGCTCTGGTTGTTCACAAAGCTCAGGCGCTCACCCAGAGGCATGTCGGCCCAGTAGACGCCGTTGGCATTGTACGAGTCCGAGGGGTAGAGCACCTCGTGGAAGGCGTTCTCAGCCTCAGGCGAGAGACCCGCCTGAGCGCCACCCACGGGCTGCTTCTCGTTCAGATCGGCAGCAGGCGCAGGAGCGTAGCGAGCCGCATCCGTCATAGTGTTCTCAGTGGGGAGCGTCTCGGGCTGCTGCTGCGCAGCGGCGGCATCCACAGCCTCGCCTTGACGGAGACCCAGAGGCTCCGAGCTGTGGTGGATGTAATGGTCAGCGTATTCTTGATTGGCAGCCGACATCTCGGGACTTGCTGAGAAGGACTGCGGTCAAGGGAGGTTGTGAAGAGACCGACCGTTAACAGGGAGAAAACGGGGAAATCGCTGCTTTAGTAGGTCACCGCTTCCGTATGCATTTTTCTTTCCGACGTAGATTTCAGGAACATCCGCGCTCCGCAAGGGGGAGATGCGCAGCCAGATGCTGGCGACCATTGCGTCAAAACATCTATACAGGACCTAGTTGGACGTATACTAGTGCGCACGTTGCTGCTGCAACTAAACAATACGGATTCGCAGTTTAAGGTGTTAATCCAAGTATGGTAATATCGATTTAGGAGTTGTGTGTGATTTGCAGAAAATCGCACGTGCACAAAAGAGAAAGTATGACTGGACGAAAATGGTAGCCAAAACATCATGCAGCGTGGTCTCCGCATAAAACTACGTGCATATTCTGTTCAAAAAAAAATCTACCATGTGCTGCGATAGCGTTTGTCACACGAGACATACGAGTCCTCATTGGTTCGTCGCAGCAGAACGTGCACGTTTCAGCAGTACGAATCCGGCCAGGTCTCGGCAGGTAATATCGCCACGGTGAAAATCCAGGAATCGAACAGGCGACAACAAAAGGGGTGTTAGTAGTGGAGGCCACACGGCCGGTCGTTGTCGTCATGCACAGACCGGGGGGGACCCAGGCCGTGCGGCGCTATCCGACCCCCGGACATGCCGGGTACAATGTAGCTTGGTCTCCCTTTTTCCCTGATAAGCTGGCCGTAGCCAGTGCAGCCAATGTGCGTGGGATGTACTGACGTGTAGTATGGCCTCGTGGGCAACGGGCGGCTGCATGTATTTGGAAGCGCGCCGGCGCCCATAAAAATGTACGTGGCGCGTGTCACTGATGTCAGGTATGATACCCAGGATGGGATCTTCGACATAGCATGGTCCGAGGTGCATGAGAACCAGATCGCATCGGCAGGTGGCGATGGCAGCATCAAACTGTGGGACATATCGCTGGATGTGAGTCACGGCCGCTGACGGCAGGACCATCCGATCCGCAATTGGATGGAGCACAGCCGCGAGGTATTCTCACTGGACTGGAACAATATGCAAAAAGAACTCTTTGCCAGTAGCAGCTGGGATGGCAGTGTGAAAATTGTACGTGGCCGCCATTAACGCGACCAGTGGACGCCAGAGCGGCCAACCTCGATCCAGACCCTTGCGGCGCATCAGGGCTGTGTGTACAAGTGCGCGTGGTCGCCGCACAATCCCACTTTGCTGGCCACGGCGTCTGCCGATGGTTCTTTCCGCATATTTGACCTGCGCGGAGGTGCACGGCCCGTAAGCAGTGTGTCTGTCGGTGGCGAGGTGCTGGCGCTGGACTGGAACAAGTACCGACCGATGACTCTCGCGACAGGCAGCACAGACCGTGCCGTCAAGGTGTGGGAAGCTCGCGGCGGCACGGCAGGGCCCCTGGCTGAGAAGTGCGTGCTGGTAGGACACCAGTACGCCGTGCGCAATGTCGCATGGTCGACGCATCAATCGAATGTGCTAGCGAGCGCCAGCTACGACATGACAGCACAAGTGTGGAATGTGGACGATGCTACGGTGGCAGCGCAGTTACCTGTGGTATCTACGCCGCGGCAGGTCTATACAGGCCACCGCGAGTTTGTCGTTGGCATTGCATGGTCGTTGTTCGAGCCAGGTGTCGTGGCAACGACATCGTGGGACAGAGAGACGCACGTATGGCCAGCCATGGTATAGATTAGTCGCTCGATTCAGATGCGGGTGTTTGCGCATGCTCCGCTGCCACCTCCGCCTCCGCAGCTTCGTCCGCGGCGATCTCGTCGGCGTACACCTCGGGGTGCCGACGGAAGCAGTCTTGCATGAGCTTGAACTTGTCGACACAATCGATGCCCTTTGGATCCGCTTCCGAGAACACAAAGCAGCTGAAGGCCGCCTTGAACTCTTCGCCACAGGGGCCATCGGCCATGCCGCCCAAGCACGGGCAGTCCCAGTTGATTTCGCCCGTGCGTTCATCGTACGCCGACTGCGCCTCTTCCTCCGTAGCACCGGCATCAGCAGGCGCAGACTCGTCGCTTTCAGGCTCAGCCTCTTCCTTGGGTGCAGCAGGCCGGTTGATCACGAGTGTGGGACGCGGGCGGAGGCGCTCCTCAATCGAAGGCCGCTCGTACGCAGGCTGCAGGTGCACGGCAGGCGACGCTGTTGCCACAGCCACTGTTGCCACGGCCAGGCCGATAGGCAGAGCCAGAGAGCGCGAGGTGCGAGAAAGCTGTGTGACGCACCTAGCAGCAGGGCGCCCAGTCGAAAAGAGGGATGAGACAGTACGGAAAACCATTGGGAGGGGTGATGGGAGATGAGAAGACCGTCGTCATCAAAATCCTCCACTTTGGCGAATTTGCCCACACCCGGATCCGCCGTGTGAGCGCACCACATAGCGTCGACAGCGTGTTTGACGTTTGTCTGTTGCCACTTCTACTGACCATCAATAGGTCGGTGGCCTACGACCGCTCCACAGAATGCATACTCATGGTCGTAAAACAGACTTTGTTGCAATGTGTCGCGAGTACCACGCCAGGAGACCACCCCAAGGAAGCGCGATAGCAGCTCACGCTGCATACCAGACCACCGGCGCCGTTACGCAATTTGAGCGGTAGACGATACCTGCTCACGCTCACGGTTTAGCATCGGCCCCATGCACTGCACGTGTTGCTGCGCGCCGTGGAGGCGGGGGCTGACTCAGCGAGGCGCGCGGTGCGTGCCCGCCACGCTGCCATCGACCACCATGGTCGAGATCGATGAAGTGCATGCGTCGAACCGGCGTATTGCCCAAAAGCTGCCACCCGACATGGTGGCAGTTTTCGCAGGAGCAACATCTGGTATCGGCAATGAAACGATGCTGGCATTAGCCAGGTATGCGCATTCGCCGCGTATTTATGTATTGTGCCGTGACGAGGAGAAAGGCGAGGCTATGGTTACTCTGCTGCAGGAGACCAACGCGAATGGCGAGTATATCCCTGTAATTGCCGACCTGAGCCGTATGAAGGAGGTCGACGTGGCCTGCAACCAGATCTGCAACGCCGAAAAAGCTGTTAACCTGCTTGTCCTCTCGCAGGGCACGCTCGACATGTTTTCCAAGACAGCCGAGGGCCTACGCACGATCTGGGCACTCTCGTACTACTCGCGCATGCGCATGATCGAGCGCCTCCTCCCGCTGCTGCGACAGGCCGAGTCGCTGCGCCGCGTTGTGTACATTCTTGCCGGCACCAAGGAAGGCCCGATCAACACGGCCGATCTCGCGCTGACCAAGACCTCGCCGTGGAAAGCACGCGGGCATATGAGTTCGTGCATCACTCTCATGCTCGAAGCATACCAGGAGCAGGCACCCGAGGTCAGCTTTGTGCACAGTTTCCCGGGGTTCGTGCCCACGAACCTGGCGCGCACGTTGCCAAAGGGAATGGGCGCGGTCAGCCGCATGTTTTCGATCAATGGGCGCAAGGTGCCGCTGGAAGAGTCGGGAGAGCGCCATCTCTTCCTTGGTACGTCCTCGCGCTATGCGCCCGTGACTGTGGACGGCGTACCGATGGGCCGTGGCGTGCCTGTCTCTGCTGGGCTCCGCGTTGCAGTTAGTTCGCATGGCCGGGTCGGCGGCGGTGTATACACCGTGGACTCGTATGGCATCGTTGGCGACTCATCCGTGCAGGCCGTCCTTGCGGAAGCCCGCGAGCAGGGCCTGCCTGCGATGATATGGGAGGTGCTACAAGAAGACCTGGAGCGCACCTGTTGGCTGCCGGATCCGCTACCCGAGCCACCGGAGCCTGTGCCACAGCCGCTGCCTGAGGCACTTCCGGCTGATGCTCAGATCCAGGTGCCGCAGATCACGGGGCAGGGCGTGTACCCCTTTGTGGCGCCAGTGCAACCGACATATCCTACGATCGAGCCGGTGCAGCAACCTGCTCCGGAGGCGCTGCCTACCGGTGCACAGCTCCAGGTGCCCCAGCTCACAGCGGAGGGTATCTACCCGCTCGTGGCACCCGTCCAGCCGACCTTTCCTACGCGTCAAGCAGTGCCGCAACCTGCTCCGGAGGCGCTGCCTACCGGTGCACAGCTCCAGGTGCCCCAGCTCACAGC